>OX424570.1:2056180-2656180 GCA_949152475.1 Terebella lapidaria | reverse complement strand
TTTTGCCTTCAGTGTTGATGTACATGTTCTGCCATCATCTAGTTGAAACAGAACAACTCGTCATATCTACATATTTTTAATTATGATAAACAGGTTAAATTGTCTGATTTAACCTAATTCTAGTTCAGCATAAATTGTTGTTTTACACAGAATATTGGGCCATAATTATTTTCACTGAATTGAATTTGCTGAATTGAAGATCAGTAGATTACTGGAATTCATGCCTTTTTTGCCAGTGTATCATACTGTTCTTTGCAAAATACTTTGTATCTTTTGGGCCTCAGCTGTCCACTTACTTGAAGCTCAGTCTGAATAATGAAATCATTGAAGTAAAATCACTGCACATATATATATATTTTACAGATGAGAGAAATGCGTGTCGTCAACTGCATACAGGCGAAGTCCACTCAGCCGTAAACAAAGGCCAGCTCAGCAAACTGCGCAAAAAAACTGGTTTTTCATTTGTCAACTGTAAGAAGGCACTTGAAAAATTTGACAATGATCTGACCAAGGTAGTGAATTGTACTGACTGGCTTCTATTTTGTTTTCATGGATTTCTTTCGTGATATAAATGGATTATTCAACATGTCCAATAATGCACAACAGAGCCTATTTAGCATTGTATTAGCAGGAACCTATTTATAAACATTATGGGTTTTGGATGTTTATATTGTGAACGGTATGTAGTGATACATATAGTTAGATGTAAATCCGGTACAGTCAAATTAAGTTTGAAACTATGTAGACTCCATATGAAACATTTTGAAGTTATCTTCAAAAAATTGTAACATAGATTATACGTTTCATGCTCAGATTATTAGGCCATCAATTATAGAGTGCTTTATTCTCCTTCCTGCGATGAAAAGGCTGAAGAATGGCTCAAAGAACAAGCTCAGAAGGAGGGTTGGAGCAAAGCATCCAAGCTACAAAACCGACCAATGTCGCAGGGCTTGATTGGTCTCGTAGCTAAAAATTACTGCGCTGCTATGGTTGAGGTCAGCATCTACTCTTATCAAACATGTTCCATTGGTCATACGAAGCTTGATAAGGAGTCTTTTCTGTGTAAAACTGAGATGACTTTTGTATTACTAATGTATGGTGTAAAATGTGAAAGTAAATTATGTTCTGTGGTTTATACTTCGGTCACATGCCTATCATGTATTTTTCAGGTGAATTGTGAGACAGACTTTGTAGCTAGAAATGCCAAGTTCCAAGCATTAGTGTCACAAGCAACTCTGTCCTTTCTGGAACATGGCAGACAGACGGGGGCCAGAAAGGTGAGGTGATCCGCATTCTGAAGTTCCCACTAGATACTTTGATGTTTTTTATGTTGAACAGTGCAATCATACTCAGGGTAGAATAGATATTCCATATTTGTCAATAAATATCATGTATAATGTACTCAAATCTACTGCACTTCAGCTTCTGTTGAGGCAAGAAGACTTGGCCAAAGTCAAGGTCGACAGTGACAAGTCCCTATCAGACTCTGTTGCCATGGAGATTGGAAACATCGGAGAGAACATGATACTTCGTAGAGCGGCATATCTACAAGTGTCAGGGGACTGGATGATTGGCAGTTATATCCACAAAGCAGGTAATTTACAATTGCTGATCATGACCATGTCAAACTGAGCAACAGAAAAATTTATATAAATGTATGTATTCATGAATATTTCACATAAATTATTATACATACAGTACATCATAGACGACAGATCAGTGGTGAATACTCCTATGGATTCCAATGGAATTAAGCGCAGTAGATCCTGCCAAGGGCAAAAGAAAAGGGGTCTACATTTGGTATAAAACAATATTGTACCCATAAAGCATACATGTTATTGGTATTCACAGGTGCTCCCTCAGCCCCGAAGGAAGGCTCAACACGCCTTGGCAAGTACGGGGCTCTTGTGACCTTCAAACAGACGCCAGATGACACATCAAAACCACGACCTGCAGAGGAGATCGGCCAACTTCTCGCACAACACATCGTCGGCATGAATCCACAGAGTGTCGGCGATCCAGAAAACCCGCCGGCAAAACCCAGTGATCCACCGCAGGACGCAATCGAGGCGTCTGAGGGGAGTCAGGCAGATGATGCACCTGAAGTATCCGAGTTAATTTTCCAGGAGTTCTTGCAAGATCCAGACATGACTGTGAGGGAATTCTTACAGGCCAACTGTGGGTCTGTCGAGGATTTTGTACGGTTTGAATGTGGGGAGGATTTACCTGGCAGTGACATACAGTCCAGTTGAAATTATGAATTTGCTAATAAACTAGTGTTTTTTTTCGCGTTTTGTTCGGATGGATCTGTGTATGTATCCATGAGAAATACAGAAAGAAATCTGGAAAATGAGAAATATTTTATTGGGGCGAGACTGGTAAAACAAATACATGAGAATTGTTATGACTCATTTGCCCTTCACATCAGAGGTAAAGTCTTATACACCGATCCATATGACTTTTACAGCCTCACACCTAAGTCATTATTTAATCACACTGTCATAAGAGATGTATTGGTTTTGATTGTAGATGTATAACTAGATTTTAACCCCTTCACTGCGGGGCTCAGTGAAATCGCCTGTGCGGAGGAAAAATGGCAAAATATGATATATTCTCAGATATTATGAATATTTCAACAAAGAATGGGAATATAATTGTGAATTTTATATATATTTGATACTAAACTTTATTTTCATCAATACCACTGCAACGCCGAAGCAATCTATTTGCTACGTAACAGGTTACCATGGCAAAAATCACATTTAAACAAAAAAAGCATGATTTTCACATGACACTGAATTATTCCCATCAAACATAAACTCATGGCTCTATTCCATTGACCTGATCAGATATATTATGTAAAAGGCTATTACTTAGAGAATTCACGGTTGTTTAGCAGCGTGTTGCCATCATAACTGTCCAATTGAACAGCACATAAATATTGTAAATGACATCTATTGCCATGTATGCATATAAATCAAAATTGCCATGTCCACAAAATACGCGCCGGTTCTCATCTCTTCTGCAGAAGCCCATCTAAAGACATACATAACTGTGAGATGACTGGCCAAATGATGCTCTTTGCATTATCTTACAGTGTCCGTGCATGCTTACCAAACTTGTGCAAAATATCGTGACGATCTTGACACCCCACGCTGACTTATCACACATTGTTCAGAGCCCGAGACCTTCTCGGGCTATACGCACACTGGAATTAACGTTAGTGCCCGAGACCTTCTCGGGCTATACGCAGTGAAGGGGTTAATGCCAGTACTGCTATTGCACTAAACATTGCACAAAAGGGTCTTGTCAATATGAAAATACAATTGTAGGGGCAAAGGTTTTGACTGTCAATGCTAGCATGCAATAATATTTAAGGAATGATACTGCCACATCAGACCCTGCATCAGCAACAAAACATTTCTTAGCATAATTTACAGCATGTTTACAACTGCCGGTATGCCAATCCAAGTATGCAAATGTTGCAGACAATATTGACTATGCATTACCTATTACAGTGGTCCCTATCAGATAAGACCCCCCTCAATAAAGACTTCCCCCTCTGTAGACTTTTTCTTGTGGCGCTAGGATGACTTTAACATGTAAATGAATCCCTCTAATATAAGACATCCCCTTAGATAACACCCTAATTTTGTGGCAGAAGGGTAGGTCTTATCTGAGGGGGACCACTGTATACCAAAATGAATTCACCATAGCTTTTTTTCCAAAATGAACCAATCAGTTACTGAGCAGTTCAGCCGGCTCACCAATCACAGTAAATGGATACAACCATTGCGCAGTCACAAGTCACAGACCAGTTTTCATTATAATAATGTTTACATCTATAGCATCATATAAACATTACTGGCTGTACAAAAAACAAACCGGTAGGCAGATATACATAACAGGTTTTGATACAATCATAATATTAGTCAATAATACCAAACAAAATATTCAACAATGCAAGCAAAACTTGGTGCATTATATATCTATGTGTATACTTGAAAACAACTAACTGTTATCGATAACTAAGACGCATGTCACATTGTCTAACTAACATATAACAGCACGTCACAAAATACCTGGATACTAATAAACTGAATTTACCAAAACAGTAAAAATACAAATGTTTTTTTTATCTCTAATTTGATCATACATCACACAAGAAAACCACAAATTAAATACACAATTGATTTACTAGTAGTAATTTTGTTATTGTTCAAACCCCGCCACCGCTGCGAGCAATGGGTATCCCATGCTTCATTTGTTCGCTCTGTTCGGCCGCCATCGCGAACCGACTCGTGGAAACGGCTCCTGTCCTAAGCGCACTCATCAGCTGAAATAAACATAACAGTTTGTACGATGCTGCATATTCGAGCAACTGGCAACTTTATTAAACAAAAGTATTAACCCGTTTAAAATCAGTATTTATTTCATGCTGACTTCTAAAGTGAGTGTTTATTATAGAGGGGGAAATATGTTAATAAATATATTTCCATATTCGTTATTGCATAAACTTGAAAACCCTGTGCATGCAACAGATATGGAAATATGAAATTATACTGAAGTTCAATATTATTCTTCTATTCCAGAATTTTAGTTCAATTATTTGAAATTAAACAAATGTTGCACGAAACACTACGTCAACATTGCCAACAACCATAGCAAATTACAGAAATATACATATACATGTATAGACACTGCACAAGGCATTGAAACATACACAAGTGAATATCACAAGTTTTGCATAATTATTGTATTTAGACCTCAAAATACATGTAGTAGGTTGAACTGAATTCAACCGAATAGATATTATGGTTATTTGATCTATCCGTACTGGTATCGTGTATACACAAATACACATGTAAGATATATTTTACAAGTGAATTTGATCGGAAAGATCATTATTGAGTTAACCACACAATTCACCACACAATATATACATTGTATTGGGTAAATATACTACATATATATATGTAAAACATAAAACAAGCAAGGTAACGACATGTAAGGCAGGAAGGTAGCAGGAAGCAAGCACGCAGGTTTTGTCGCCTGATAGTTTATCACAGTAACTGGTATTTCAAACCATGACAAAAATGTGCGTTGTTAACACAACAAGCGTAGATTGATCAGAAAACGATTAGAAAATTTGTGCACACACGATATATGAGGTTACCATGGATACACGCATGTAACATACATCGCACATCAAGATGATTCTTGCGTCTGATTGGCTAATTTTCCAGCATGTGTTTGTTTCCAATTGTTTATACTCGCAATGACCTAGATAAATGCAGAGGGAAGGTAAAATATCACAAACACATGCAGGTTAGATTGGATTGATTTTTTGTTATTATTGTACGATTCCATGCACATTTAGAAATCTCAAAATCAGATTAAATTTGTGCGTGCTGATTATTATGTAATGAAGCCATTTATTGTGTTCCAAATCAATATTAAGTTTTTTTACAGGAATTTTATTTGAGACTGAAACAGGTTTCTAGTATTATAGTATTACATTGCCTAAATATTCAACATCACTGATATAAATGTACTTGTAAATATTGACACATGCTCCTTTCACATCAGTGAATGCAACACTGCACAATTTGAAGGATTTGATAGAGACTTACTAACTCAAAGACAAATAATTTAAAACAAATGCAGATTTACCACAGAAAGGTAACACAGGAAAAGCAAATTAATTTGATGAATCGATATTTTTCAAACAACATCGACTTTGCATCTTCTGTGTGATATGAGAAACCGTTGATCTGCACAACAAAGATACATATTTTCCAGCGTATGATCGCTCGATGCTTTCAAAACAAACAGAACAGTAAACTAACGAATCAAAATCTCTGACTCCACTAAAGATGTTAGTGTATCTACATGTATGATATAAGTATCTAGTTGCCCTAAGTTAGACACTGCCTGTGTATGTTTACGCACGAGGAGTTTGTTTGTTACCTCCTGTCGCTATGGTTACCTGTAGGTATTCGCCCAGATCTACCTGGGCATTTACTGCAACATCGACTTCACTCAAAATCTCATGAATTTCTTCCTCTTTGATATCTTCACCCGTGCGCTGTAAAGTTTTCACGCGTGGAATGAAATGAGAAAGCTGCAGGCATGCCAAGTGCTAACTTATCTATATGTAACCACCACCTGGTCAACAGGTTATCTCCTGCGCCGGCAGAAACTGACAAAGCGAACATGCAGTGAAGGTTCGGGGATCTTATATAAGTTGGTTTTTGTTGGGCTGTTTTGTCCGTTGTTCGCCGAACATATGACAAATAAAATCAGCAAAGCAAATTTGTCCAAGAGAGTGCATTCGTAGCATTGAAACATAAGTAGGAGAATGTCGTCTATAAACATCCAACTCTAGTGTAATGAACAACAGAACAAAACAGCCCATCGAATTTAAAAAAGCTTAAACAAAAATGCTGAAAAAAAAAACGGGGGAAAAAAATGGGGGAAAAGCTGCCATGCAAATGCTCATGCAGCAAGCAGTGCCCTATACAGCATGCGAACCTATACAGCATGTGACCCTATACAGCATACGACCCTATACAGCACGCGATCCTATACAGCATGCAGCATCGTGGATAGAAAGAATATACAATCACAGACATATTAATACCTGTAGGAATTCGCCCATGTCCACCTGGGCATTTTTGTTGACATCGACTTCGGACAACATCTCATGAAGCTGGTCTTCAGTAACACGCTCTCCTACTTTCTGTAAGCGGCCGGTTAAAAGCGTAAATAGGTCAACAATTCAGAGATTAGCTTATTTGTAACTGAGACAAAATTCATTTTGCCTGCAGGCTGCAGTTGTCACAATTTCTTAACCGTGTGAAGCAATGATTGAAACTTAACAACCTGTAAGGTGAATATAGATAAGTAAAGTCTCATAGTATACTACTGAAGGCGATACACTATATCATAAATATGAATACATCACTGTATATTATAAATATGTCCTATTATAAATCAGAAATATGCAAATTACAAGTGTTTATAAAAATTAACATATGAATGTAAATACAAATTTGTATTGAAAGAATTAATTCACAGATATAATGTTAAGTATTCGATATATGTTCTTAAAAAAAATTTCCTCATTTGAGAAGTAGAGGCTGGAGATAAGCTACAAACCTTGAAGTATTTTCTCAGATCGTTAACAGTGATATAGCCTTTGTTGTCCCAGTCCAGGGCACGGAACCTGTTGATGTACGTGTTAATTTCATCCTTGGTAAAGTTGATCGGGACACGTTTACTCTCTGTCTTTAGGTCAAGACCCATCTCAAGTCGGAGAAATCGCTTGCAATGTTCCAGCTCATCCTGAACACAAAATGATACGAGTCAATTCATAAGTATTTCTTTTCTTTTACATACTAGTAGATAAAATCAGAAGTTTTTTAAACTTTATATTGAAATACACAAATTATCATCATGTTCCAAGCATTGTTTTCTGCATTCAACTGCAACCGTATTATATATCTTTAACCTTTATTAAGTCTATCATTGAATCATGAGGCCAAGTTCTATGCTCGTTTACACGAAATTTACACAGAAATTTACACGACTATTCCGAATATTTCCAAGTAACCGGTAACCTTCTGTTCTTGCTTGGTCCAGTTTAGTTCCTTTGCGAGTATTTCTATGATCCGAGGCACAGCCTCCTCCGCCGCGTGTACATTGAGGAACGCCAGGCGAGTCCGTCGTGCGATAATGTCTACTGCGGTGTACGCGTACTCGCGGATAGCGTACAACACCTGGTGGGGCACATAGAAACTGCATTGAACATTGCTGTCAAGACACAAGATTTATTCAGGTACTTTGCACCGCCATTCCATACTCAAGTACTATTTAACCGAATGTGAGAAGAAAGTAAGCATCTGTATTGATTTAGCTGGAGCAGATTAGGGTAATGTTTGCACCTGTTATGTTGAAGGTCATGGATACTTTTACTAGCAATCAAACTTTATATTTACATGAATACTCAACAAGGGCCAGTGACATAAACTTGATGCAATACCTCAGCCTCTATATAGGGGTATTCCTCATGCAGACGTTTTCCAACGACTGGCCACCGTTTTCCCGTCAGCTGCGCGAGCTTTGCCACTTTGAAAGCTTTGTCGCCATACGTC
This sequence comes from Terebella lapidaria, assembly GCA_949152475.1. Classification (NCBI taxonomy): domain Eukaryota; kingdom Metazoa; phylum Annelida; class Polychaeta; order Terebellida; family Terebellidae; genus Terebella; species Terebella lapidaria. Next base: position 2,648,024 of record OX424570.1, on the reverse strand, counting down.
GAGGCAAGATGTTGGGCAACCTTAAAATCAATTGAAAATATTTTGAAATTTATTATAGTACTGCCAAACGATGTACAGTTTACTGTAGATGTAGCTACTACAAAACCATTTATTTTCCGACATTATATTGCACACATGCTTTTTGTAAATTTGTTCTCAATGTAAAGTTCAATGTCACTGATATACATGTACATTTATAAAGGGTTACAGAGAAAATGTTTGGCTAACATCTATCAAATATTTATGTATATGATAGTATTCTGTTTTCCTGATAGATAATTTGTTCAAAAGTAACGCGCACCCACCTGATGATCAAGGCCAAAGTCCTGTATAAGTCTAATGAACATCGTAGGAGACCAGCCGTGTGCCCCGTCCAACAACAGACCTTTTGTCACACAGCTGTTCTTCGGCTTCAAGTCGCAAACCTCGATACATTTGTCAACGGTCTCTTCGGCCATGTGTCGGTAAGTCGTCCACTTTCCACCTGGACATAGACAGGTACGAATACATAGATAGGTACAGGTGAAAATGCCGTAGAGCTACATGTATATCATTTGATTCATTCAACTTTGCAGACAATCATTTTGGAATTGACAGAAAAAAATCAAAACGGGATTAATATTCTCAATTGACCACGATTAGAATTTAAACGCACACAGAGGCAATCTCCCTGCAATACCTTTAGTTTTTTTAGCATTGTGATCTGCACATTTTGTATCACGGTATTTAATTTGCATCCATCCCCCATATTTACATCAAGGTAACCTTCTATGCAGCTCAGTGCCTGTATAATCCCCACACAACACTGTCATCTTACCCGCTATGGTGACCAGGTTGGCATCGCTCACTTCTATTATGTGGTTTCTGGCGATTGACTGCGTGTCTTTAGCATTGGGATTGAGTACGAGCGGCCGAATACCGCTCCAAGCCGATAAAACATCACCTCGTCGCACTGGCAGTGATATGTAGAAATGTTTAGTTCACATTATAATGCTGTTTAGGTTGGCAAGCAAAGATAGTACCTTTCAAATTGGTAAAAGTTTACCTGAAATCTAGCATATGGTATGTTGATGAAGCTTATAGAGTTCTGACTAAAATATTGCAATGTCATTTCACCACTTCTAATGCTGAATAAGATTCACAGAAGTCACAAAAACAAAAGCTCACCATTTACATCTGGGCTGAGATAGTTTCTGATTTCATTGAGAATGAACTGAATTTCTCCCTCACTGGGCTGTGGGTTGTCTGTCACTACACAGGGGTTGTCTGTGGTGCCTGCAAATATCAACTGATTGTAATTCAAATATTTTTGTAGCAATATCTGCTATATTTCACATAGAATCAGAAATATAATTGAATTTCGTGTGTGGTCATCAATCTTCAAACATTATATCAAACATCATGTCTACAGTTACTTAATCAGGCATGTTTTCTGTGACATCATCTGGCAATGAACATTCAAGATAAACATGTATTGATACTCGAATTGTCACTGTTGACAGCCATTACCCTGGCTTTACAATTACCACATCGCGAAATGGAAACTCTATTACAATATGTACAATAAGGTTGTCTATCTATCGAGGTACTGACCAGCCATTGTGCAGTTCTGCCAGGGCAGGAAGAAAATCACTCGACCGTCAGACGTCGCAGGGTCGAGTAACCCCATGTTCTCGGGACTGTATACATTAGGGAAATCAAAATACTGGTATCAGTGTACAAAACCTATCAGGTGAAATGCGAATGTATAGTCAGGATGAACATAGTGGCCGAGACTGCCCAGTACACCTGTACACACCTGTAATAGTTTGGCAGTACGATATGGACTCCAGAGCTTGGCTGGCAGATTTTCCTGACCTCTGTACTATCTTTCTCTCGGATGAAGTCGGTGTACGGTCCGGTAGCATTTACTACACACTTAGCTTTTACATTGAATTCCTTTCCTGTAGGCATACAGATCGAACAATTGACATTTTTGTAGTCAGTGTTTATAGGTTATGACGACAAAAAATCATGAATAACAAGCAATAATTTCCTAGATATGAGAAAGCTGTCATCAATGTGCTGACCAGTGATCATGTCTTTGACTCTGGCTCCTGAGATCCGTTCCTTCCCGTCATCGCCGGCGGTTTTATGAAGCTCCATCAATGCGGTGTGGTTAGCAAGCGTGGCGCCCAACCGTCCGGCCGTCAGCGCGATCGCTAGGCACATCCGCGCGTCCTCGTGCTGGCCTGTACACAAGGAACATAATCAAAACTTTTATAAACAAAGTTTTAAATGCACATTAAATGTATGAAGTACTTTTCAACTCAGGGAAGTCATGATACAGAACCCTGTAAACACAAACATACTCTACAGTTGAATTCCTCAAAGTGCACAATTCTTACCAGTAGCAAACAGTGTACCATGCAATAATGGTTATTTGTGTTATCAAATTTTCCAGAACTGTCAGTCATTACCAGTGCATCTTGCCATATCAGCTGCCTATAAAACTCACCATCATAGTACACAATTCCTCCCACAAGCTTGTCCTTTTTCAGCATCGGAAAGAGCTCTAACGTTTTTGATTTTGAAAGGAGATAACTAGATTTGAGTGTTTGTGATCCCGCGACAAAGTCGTAAGCTTTGATTCCCAAATAGAAATATGGGAGCTGCCACCATCTGGGAATAAAAGAAGATATATTCTAGGATTGCAATTTAATCAGCTCATTTTTGCATTTTAACCATCTTTAGAATTTCAAAATTCTACAATTTATTCAAAATTCAAATAAATAATAATGAAGTAGAATTTGATGTAAGATAAGTTATACCGGTAATTTCTTCCTGCACATTGATGACACAAACCTGTAGACTGGTAACATGATTGGCAGTGGGTAGGCAAGGTGTGGGGCAATCTGTATAAGGTTAGCTCTCTCTGCGAGGGCTTCTTTCACCATCCGGTACTGCTCCAAGTCCAGTTTGAGGATGGCTTTCTGCAGGTATCGGACGCCCCCGTGTATCAGCTTTGTACTCCGACTACTCGTGCCAGATGAAAAGTCAAACTTTTCCACTATGGCAGTTTTCAAACCTGGCAAACACATCACAAAAGACAGTTGCATATTTGATATGTTTGACAAGACATATTTTGAAGATTTCTCATTTGTAGAATTGAATAACATGTCTATAGTTGGAATCAATCGCACATCTCATAAGAAATTTTGTCGAGATCATTCGTAGTATTATTATTTTATCTCTTAAAGATTTTACTGTTTGCATGTGATAACTAAATATATATATTCCAAATATCTTAACTAAATGGTGATAAACTAGGCAAAGCTTTAAATTCCATACATCTCAAGACTCCAGAAGTCCCACTTACCTCTGCTGGTAGCATCGAGAGCCACGCCACAGCCTGTCGCCCCGCCGCCCACGATAAGAATGTCATACTCTTCCTCGGCTAGCTTTGTCAGCTGCTGGGCGCGGGTCGGGAGGGGAGGCGAGTACTGAAGCGACTTTGTTAGCTCCTGCGCCTGGACATTCGGTGATAAGCCAGCCTGGGGGAGGGGGTCATGCAACATTTTTTTGCATATGAAACGTCCAGTCGATGATGTTATTTTGGTTATGTTTAGTTTCTTTTGTTACAAGTTACTAAAACTATCAGTATCAAAAAGTGCCATTGTATATTGTACTAGTACACATATTTGCATTGTTTTCACTATGAAGACAATATCCAGATTGAAGTTCTTGACTATTTGTTAGTCTTCAAAATAAAAACACAATTTCTGGAATGTTTTTCAAGGTTACCATGGTTACTCACCCTATTATGCTTCCAGTCATGGTATTTGGGATAGCTCCATAGTAGAAGGAGTCCTGCCCCTGAGCCGGCTGCGCCGATCAGAGCGACACGCTTCACTAGACGGAACCGCATCATGCCAGGTTAATGTTTGTCACACACAGCTCAGTGGCGCATTGTTCAGGCGAAACAAAAGTTGACACAATTTCTGAAAGCAGAATTCATCTGCATAATGAACTAGACGTCAAGGCCTGAAGATGCCTTGGGGCATTTCGTGTGAGTTCTATTCCTAGCTAACATATACCTAAGAGACCGTGTCTAGAACCATGATGACTCTGAAACTGTCCGTGATCAAAGTTTAAGTGACAGACCCCACCCTTAGGCATCTTTGCGTTTCGCTCTACGACGCACCTTTTCCGAGATAAGCAAACAGGGAGTGCTGAGTCGGTGAAAAAAAATTCGACACCAGAAGTCGTCTCGACCCAAGATACCCTCTAGACTAGTTAGTCTAGTGCCAGGAGGCCGAAATTAAGCTCCGTTTCACTGTACGACGCACCGTTTCCGACATACAACCAAACAGAAAGTGCCGAGTCGGTGAAAAAACAAATTTGACACCAGAAGACGTCTCGGCCCAAGATACTCCCTAGACTAGTTTGTCTAGTACCAGAAGGCCGGAATTGAGCTCCGTTTCGCTCTACGACTCACCGTTTCTGAGATACGGCCAAACAGGAAGTGCCGAGTCGGCAAAAAAAAAGTTCGACAACAGGGATCGTCTCGACCCGAAATACCCCTAAGCCTAGTTAGTCTAGTGCCAGCAGGCCGAAATTGAGCTCCGTTTCGCTCTACGACACACCGTTTCTGAGATACGGTCAAACAGGAAGTGCCGAGTCGGTGAAAATAAATTCAACACCAGGGGTCGTCTCGACCCAAAATACCCCCTTAGACTAGTTTGTCTAGTGCCAGAAGGCCGGAATTGAGCTCCGTTTCCCTCTACGACGCACCATTTCCGAGATACGCCAAACAGGACGTGCCGAGTCGGCGAAAATAAATTCGACACCAGGGATCGCTTCGACCCAAAATACCCCCTAGACTAGTTTGTCTAGTGCAAGAAGGCCGGAATTGAGCTCCGTTTCGCTCTACGACGCACCGTTTCCGAGATACGGCCAAACAGGAAGTTCCGAGTCGGCGAAAAAAAAATCGACACCAGGTGTCGTCTCGACCGAAAATACCCACTAGACTAGTTTGTCTAGTGCCAGATGGCCGGAATTGAGCTCCGTTTCGCTCTACGACGCACCGTCTCCGAGATACGGCCAAACAGGAAGTGCCAAGTCAGTGAAAATAAATTCGACACCAGGGGTCGTCTCGACCCATAATACCCACTAGACTAGTTCGTCTAGTGCCAGAAGTCCGGAATTGAGCTCCGTTTCGCTTTACGACGCACCGTCTCCGAGATACGGCCGAACAGGAAGTGCCGAGTCGGCGAAAATAAATTCGACACCAGGGGTCGTCTCGACCCAAAATACCCCCTAGACTAGTTTGTCTAGTGCCAGGAGGCCGAAATTGAGCTCCGTTTCGCTCTACGACGCACCGTTTCCGAGATACGGCCAAACAGGAAGTGCCGAGTCGGCAAAAAAAAAATTTGACACCAGGGGTCGTTTCGACCCAAGATACCCTCTAGACTACTTTGTCTAGTGCCAGGAGGCCGAAATTGAGCTCCGTTTCGCTCTACGACGCACCGTTTCCGAGATACGGCCGAACAGGAAGTGCCGACTCGACAAAAAAAATTCGACACCAGGGGTCGTTTCGACCCAAGATACCCCCTAGACTAGTTTGTCTAGTGCCAGGAGGCCGAAATTGAGCTCCGTTTTGCTCTACGACGCACCGTTTCCGAGATATGCATGAAAGCCTCAAGGATGAATCAGCAAAAATTCTTCCGAGCTCTAGGTCAGAGGTCGTTCGACGGACTGATCCCAAAATCAATAGGGTTCTTCCCTGGTGGTATATGAACTCCCATGCATAGAATACTTGCCATTGCATGAATACTTTTTGAGTTATCGATCGGAAACCAAGTCTCAAAATAAACCTTGATTTCATCCTCACGGACCTCACGGACCCCGGAGCCGCCTCCAAAACAATAGGGGTCTTCCATGTAATATTTCTGACCAGTGGTGTAAATTTGGACAAGATCCATTCAGGTGTTCCCGAGTTATTGATCGGAAACCAAAACGGCGGAAAGTAAAAAAAAAAGAAGAAGAAAAAAAAAAAACCAGACAAAACCATAAGGGCATTTCGGGCCGAAATGCCCTAATTCATTGCCAACTTATTCAATTTTAGCGATAGAAGTCTGAAATTCGGTAGAAAATTGCTATTTGACTCCTATGTGAAGTATGCCAAGTTATAAAACGATACCATTTAACATCGTCAAATTATCAACCGAAAACAGTGTAAACAGGTTAGAAAAATCAGAGTATGATGAGTTCTTAGTTATTTTCAAATGAGAATTTCACCCAGGTGCTCCACTCATTGACCGCATCACACGAGGCCACTCGCACCTGGGTCTACATGAGAATAGGTGTATGTGATATTATCTGAAGGATAAATACTGTTTTCAGATCGGAGCCTGATATAAAATCACTTTGATTCCTAGTGTTTCAGGATGGATTACGCCCGGACGATTTACAAGGTTACAAAATACGTTCGCGTTAATCTGGATTCTAAAACTGCAATCAGTTATATTCTGTAACCAAACCATAACCGGTTACTCGTTGAAGCCCCACTGCCTAGGCTAAGTTACTAAATCCAAATATTTGTATACCTTGGGGGTTTATACCTATATACTAGTAGGCTACTATGATTTTTCTAACTCGTTTACACAGTTTTTTTGCAGATATTTTTGCGATGTTCAATGATAACGAAATGTAACTTGGCATACTTTACCTGGAGATCAAACGGCATATTTCTGCAAACTTTCAGACTTCTGCTCATCCAACTGTGAGAGTTAGCAATCTAATACAATGATAAATTTTCCCTGGAATCCCTTCTGTTTGGATAATTTGCATAGGGGCGTGGGTTAGGATTCAGGACCGCCCACGCAGGTAAACAGATTTGAAATGACTCGCATGTGCAGGCACCTCGACGACAACTGACAAACCAATCCCCCTATTATGCCTAATTTGAACTTGTCCATTTGGATTCCGTCATCATTGGTCTAGAACCGAACAATATGTCGGCACCCATGGCTCCAGCAAACCCTCGCTTAAATAAAACTTTTGTGTTTTGAAAGAAACAGATAGCATTTTGGAAGGCAGGTTTGTGTAAATTAAATACGAGCCGTCCGTCCTAAATTCGCCGCATCCGTAAGTTCGCCAACTGCATATTAGCAAAGCATAGAAGCTTTGTGAAAAACAAAATGATCATGATGATGGTAAATAGTCATGATACTAAACTATCGATTAACGATTTTAATGGATGTTTTAAGGACATAACAGAACCCGAAAATGTTTTTGGGAATGCGGCGAATTTAGGACGGATGGCTCGTAGCTGTTTGAACCACAGACATGCAATATTCAGTTTAATAGTTCACTTGAAATTAATTGACTGAACTAAAGGCAAAATACGTTGTGAACGAGTTGAAGGAATCAGAGTATAGCCAGGCGGAATGTACCACGTCCTGGGCCTGCATTCTGGGCTGGCCAGGGTTTACCATACAACTTCAAAGCTGTAGTGTAGGACTATGCTAGATCTAGTACATCTCGAGCTAATGCTCTACCAGTGTCTACTCTCTCAATGGATCCCCGACTGATGTGCACAGAACAACGGTCAACCAGGCCAGGGTCAACAAAGCCGACTAGGACAGCAAGGTCATTGAGTACAAATCATGACAACCACAGTCCACAACCAGTCAGTCGACTGTCAACAACTAAAATTCTACAATATCTTTGACGATTTTGTGTTTAAGAATAGTATCACCGCACAAGCAAATGTTGGATATGATGTTTTCTCACGCCAACCTGTTACACGATCCGCCGGTGCGATGACATTCCAGCAGAGAGCAATGAAGAATCAACTATTTTGAGGAACTCGGCGGTTCCTGGGGAAACCACAACATATGACGTCATCAAAACGGAAATCCATGGGATGTCATAGATCCTCCTCACATTCATAAAATTACATGTCTGTCATAACGTTCAAAATTATATGATCAGGATCTGTGAGGAAGTAATTAAACGACTGTGTAAACAAAATATAAAATATACACATATACTCTGATTTTTACACCAGTTTTTTTACGCTATTTTAGCGAAGCTAAATGGTATTGTTCTAGCTTTAACTTGGCACACTTCACCTCGGAGTCAAATGGCAATTTTCTGCCAAATTTCAGGCTTCAATCGCAAAAATTCAAAAAGTTGGCAATCTACCTCAATTTTAAACCAACGATGTGTACAATCCTTGTTTAAACTTCAGCCCAAAACGGGATCTCGAGAATCTGAACATATTCAAAGGTTTGGTCGTATTTACACCCATAAGGATTCGAAGTATAGTTGTAATTTTGGAACAGAAGGCGTGTATTCCATACAAACATGTTGATTTCGATTGATTGCACCGCTAAAAAAAACGAGCAAATTATGCACAACATTTTGGTGACAGCGCTTAATTTAACATTGGGGTAGCTTGCAAACTTTTCCATTTTTCGCAATAGAAATCCCAAAATCGGGAGAAAATTGCCGTTTGACTTGGTGAAGTGTGCCAAGTTATAGAGAGACATTTAGCATCACAAAAATAAAGCAAAAAACAGTGTTTACAAACGATTTAGAAAAATCAGAGTATTTTTTATACACATTTTGTTTATTCGATGCACAATCATCTTTTCATAAAAAAAATACCGATGAAGGACACAATCATAATAATTCCTAAATTTCCTACATGTAGATCTACTATGGCTGTATATTGTCTGACTTCCTCGCAGCTTTCTTTGAAAATGTCAACATTAATTTTTGAAATAATCTGGTGAACTGATGTCCTCGCTTCCCCAGAAAAAGTCACTAATTTTACCATCAACTTCTCAGCATGAAACTCGCCATGATGTTAGCCCAAACAACATTTTTGTATACGTTATGATGAGCAAGCACCAATTCTATATATATATATATATATATATATATATATATATATATATATATATATATATATATATATATATATATATATATATATATATATATATATATATATATATCTTCATTCTCGTACTTTCAATTTTATTGTACGGTCAAGTCCGGATACATACGGTTTTTTTTAACTTTATTTTTTTTAAATATATTTTTTTCTTAGGAGTTTTTATTACGATTTGATTATTTAGTCTTAGACCTAATTCTTCAAACTTCAAGAAGATAGCATCCCCGGGATAGCATCATCAATTCCAAAAGACAATGTGGCGAAACCTGGAATCAAATTTTGGTTTTGAAATATGGATTTATTTATTTTAAGAATGTTTTATTTTATTTTGAAAATGTAAGATTGTTGGGATAAAACCTATATTTTTAGCACTGAAATCATTTTAAACAGGCTGAAAGATCAGGCTGATTGTTTCCATGAGGTTTTACTTTTTATTCTTGTGAATAAACGCAAATACTGTGAAAGCTTTGCGTTATTTGTTGATTTACCGTAATACATACGTATACAGTAGCGCATCAAAAAAAAATTGAGCTAAATTTCCGATGTTGGCATAACAATTACGGAAGTTTGCCAACTTTTATAGTTCACGATACAAAAGTGATAAAATGTGATGACAAATATTTGTTTACACCAAAATAGACGCATAAACTATCAATTTGATCCAAAACATTGAATGTCTGTGTTCATATATACATCTACAGATATGTTCTTCTTTGTTTTTTATATGGAGAATAATAAGCAATTTAATCCAATAAATTAAGGTTTTTAATCACATAAATTTTCCCATCCCAACATATTTCCGCTGGCCACAAAAATAATTCTCTCCACTGTAGGTTACTCGTTATACTGAGATATGCACAAAAACGCGATCATTGGTTGAAATGTAACACTTTATTTTTCAACGCATGTAGGCTAAGGCCATGACATTGGCCTTCGAAGTGCGCGGTAATTTCTCAAGTAAGGTATACGAATTTGTGTAAAAATGCCAGTCAAGACCGAAAGCAAAATCAGCAGGAAATGCATCCGGCTTGGTTAAAACCAGGGTGTGCTGCATGGGACACAGCGAAACTTGCACCGATAAACTCTGCTCAAGTATTAGGCATAATGGCATATACTAATCTTTTATGTTTTGTGTGTATGTGTGGTGTTTTGATGATACTGAGTGTGACACTGGGTCCAGATTGTGGCTTCATTGAGTAATTCCACATGCATATACGATCACATGAAACTTTTTTACCATTAATGAAATTTGACCCCAAATGGTATGAACATGTAGGCCTACTTGCATAGCCTATATTGACACACAGCCGTCTGCGAATCCAAATATAACTAAATCCTAATAAATACCAAGGATGCACATGTGTGAAGGGGGGGGGTGTAATTTAAATAGCAAAAAATACTGGAATGCACTTGTATATATGTGTATAATTGTCGGCAAAACCGCAATCTAATTATTTCACCAAGGTTTTAACCCTGAAATTTCTGCTGCGATCCTGCAAAAGTTGAAGTTCAACATATGGTTGCCATATATTTGTGTGACTGATCCGAACAAACTTCAACAGACCAGATGGCTACATGTGTAACAGCACCCTCAAACTTTTCACAGCGCCGCGCGATGTGCGTGCCACTTAAAGTTCATTAAATTATTAAACAAGTAAACACATGGTTACTGTTTCAGAAAACAAAGTACAGCACAGCGTTGTCATCTTTAAAATTTCATGCCTGTCAAATTGTTTTGCTCACACGTGCGTGAATCCAGCCGCTTTTTCCGCCCATCTCTGTCTTTCCGACACTCCCCCCCCCCACCCCCCCCGCACGACACACACACAATATTGTGGCCTCCCCAGATTTTTACACGCCTAGCAAGTGCCCGTGACGTCACAGTGTCAATAATAACACGTGCTTGGCGAACTTTGGCATAAAACTTTACGAGCGCTAGAAAAGAACTTTTCGCGAACAGGGTCCGCTCGCTTTTTACCGTAAATCGTGAGAAATTAGTGTCACAATGCTCCGATTTTGTCATATATTGATGGATAAATGACCGAGGTACCAATGTCTTGGCTTTGGGAGCGAACTACTGCAGATTCGAGCGAGGGGAGGCGTGTGAACTATGGACAAGTTTACATCCATGTTGAACAAGCTTGGTTTGAGGTGAGTTGAAATGCTCGGCATGTCAGTCCATATCAGTGCATACCGATGTATGTAGACTTGTGTATTGTGGTTGGCGGTATATGATAAAGCATGTATTCTACACGCGTTTTGTGTTCAGGAAGAAAAGTTCAAGTGAGAACATGCATGTATAATAGGAATCAGCAAGTCATGTCCCGAGGGAAATTGATTCATATTTCAGTAAATCACATACTACTAAATCTGATAATTATTCAGCCTTGTTTCACTTGCACTGACACTGTTAATTAACAATCCTTTGTGCTGAAATTACTGGATCACTCATAACTGACTATGGTATATTGTAAGGATTATGTATATGATATGTATGTATACTAGTATATGTCATCTTTTACATTAACATGATCACATCATACATGTAAGTACATTTTTGTTGAGATCTGCTCACTTTTCTCTCTTCATGTGATTGTTAATGAAATTGAAATGCTGATATTTGATAGTAAAACATTTAATTAGAATCTCTATTCCATATTTTACAACATTTACATAGATGTTAGGGTATTGGATGTGTAATTTTAAAAAACAATCTGGTTTATAAGAGATACCAACATATAATAATATCAGGTATTTAGAAACACATACTTGCATTTCTACTACTACAACATGTGAAAATGGCAAAATTCTATCTTTGCAAACAATAAAAGCATCTGCTCAGAAAACTTCATGGTGTTTAAACATTAAAATGTCCCAGATAAAGTCAGTTCACTTTTCTTCACTGGCCCATCTTTAGCAGAATGAACAAAGCATGAAATGTCAGCTCTATGTATCTTCTTCGCCCATTTAAATATCTCACATTCTCTGGGTTTTACTCAACAGGCCCACCCACTGGCTTGTTCATTTCTCGCCTAATTGACTTTAATTCTATGCCTGATTCCAGGCAGTTTTGAGATGGCCAGCATGCCATGAACATTCACATAAAAAAGCACACAAATGAATAGTTCTCCCACCTCCATGAGTACATATTCTGGGTGTCGACACCCCCCCCCCCCCCCCCCCCCCCCGTCAAAGTTTGTGACTGGTAAAAGGTGCTTCCCTCCCGAGAACCAGTGGTGTTGGGATATGATGTGGACAAATTATTCACACCCCTTTCATTTACTTGACCCCATCAGGCCAAGTCTGAAGTTTTCTCTGCAGGTGTTGTCCAGTGAAGGTGGCGTGAAGGATGTGTGACGAAGCATTTATATATCATGTATATACATTGTATGTATGTGTGCAATATCTTCTTCTGTGTGCATCTACTTTTTGATTATTCAACACATAGATTAAACATGATGAACTTATATAAAAAAAAATATACATAAATATACACAAATATAATTATAAAATGGTCTAAATTTCCAAAAAAAAATGATTACAACAAAATCGTTGAATGTTGTTTTTTTTAACAAGAAGTCCATTTAATCATATCACCTTTCTTATTAAGGCATTTCGGCAAAGGCATTTCGGCAGAAATGCCTTTATGGTTTTAGCAGAATTTTTTTTTTTTTTTTTTCTTTTTTTTCTTCTTCCGCCACTTTTGGTTTCCGGACGATAACTTTAGATTGCCTTGACGGATTCTGGTCAAATTTTCACCACAAGTCAGAAATGATATGTGGAAGAACGCTATTCTTTTTGAGCCGGATCCGAGGTCCGTGAGGTCCGTGAGGATGAAATCAAGGCTAATTTTGAGACTTGGTTTCCGGACGATAACTGGAAAAATATTTACGCAATAGTTGCAGAACTCTGCATGGAGGTTCATATGCCACCAGGGAAGAACCCTATTGATTTTGGGCTCGATCCGTCAAACGACCTTTGACCTAGAGGTCGAAATAATTTTTTGCTGATTCATCCTTGAGGCTTCCTGCATATCTCAGAAACCGTGCATCGTAGAGCGAAACGGACGTTATTTTCGGACTCGTCGCCCTAGACAAACATCTCTAGGGTGTATTATTTTTTTTGATCCGGCTCCGAGGTCCGTGAGGTCCTTGAGGATGAAATCGAGGCTGATCTTGAAACTTGGTTTCCGGACGATAACTCGAAAAATATTCAGGCAATAGTTGCAGAATTTTGCACGGAGGTTTATATATCAACAGGGAAGAACCCTATTGATTTTGGGATCGATACGTCAAACGACCTTTGACCTAGAGGTCGAAATAATTTTTTGCTGAGTCATCCTTGAGGCATCCTGCATATCTCGGAAACGGTGCGTCGTAGAGCGAAACGGACGTTATTTTCGGACTCGTCGCCCTAGACAAACATGCATAAGGGGTATTATGGATGAACTTTGACCTTGACCCCAAATTTTTTTGCCGAGTCGGCCTTTTGTCGTTTTCGTCGATATCTCGGAAACGGTGCGTCGTAGAGCGAAACGGACGTTATTTTCGGACTCGTCGCCATAGACAAACATGCCTAAGGGGTATTATTGATGAACTTTGACCTTGACCCGAAATTTTTTTGCCGAGTCGGCATTTTTCGTTTTTGTCGATATCTCGGAAACGGTGCTTCGTAGAGCGAAACGGACGTTATTTTCGGACTCGTCTTAAGGGTATTATGGATGAACTTTGACCTTGACACGAATTTTTTTTGCCGAGTCGGCATTTTTCGTTTTCGTCGATATCCCGGAAACGGTGTGTCGTAGAGCGAAACGGACGTTATTTTCGGTTTGTCGCCCTAGACAAACATGTCTAAGGGGTATTATGGATGAACTTTGACCTTGACCCCAAATTTTTTTGCCGAATCGGCATTTTTCGTTTTCGTCGATATCTCGGGAACGGTGTGTCGTAGACAAACATGTCTAAGGGGTATTATGGATGGACTTTGACCTTGACCCCAAATTGTTTTTCCGAGTCGGCATTTCTCGTTTTCGTGGATATCTCGGGAACGTTGTGTCGTAGAGCGAAACGGACGTTATTTTCGGACTCGTCGCCCTAGGCAAACATGTCTAAGGGGTATTATTTTAACGGTAAATTTTTTTGCGGAGTCGACATTTTTCATTTTCGTCGATATCTAGTATATATTATAAATTAATCATCACACCGAAATGCCTCCAAGGCATCTTTAGGCCTTGACGTCTAGTTTAACCTTAATATACAATATCAACTTTACTGTTAACGTTTGTTTTGTCACAATATTTCCTGCTTCTGCAATGGATCAATTTGTGACAGAAAAAATTCCAGGCAGGGAATTGAAACAACATCTCACTGATAAGCAACATTTGCAATCACTGGGCTACACAGTGTGAATGATAGCAACACTGATAAGCAAAACTGATAACAGCAGCTGAACAATTGTTCTACTCTGTCAGCAGGGGAGAACACCCATTCAGAATTGGCAACACCATTGCACCAACTCATAGGCCGCCCAGGAAAATTACATCATGTGTAAGCATGGTAAATAGGACAAATTCGTGGGGGTGACAATTATTTTGTACGATGATGTTGAGTCGCTCTGCTGGGGCAGAAAAAAGACAGTCACACATCAATATCTTGCTCACAGAGGCTTCTGTTTGCAACTGATAAGCTCAATTGACAGTTGTCAATAAATTCTGTCAGTGCACCCCCCTCCCCCTGCCTCTCCCTCTCCATCCATTCTCCACAAAAACAAATGCTCTCTCGCGACCTACAAATAGTGCATCATGTCTCTACCATTCCCAGTTCAACCCCTCATCATGTTCATTAACCCCACCCTGCTATAGTTTCGCAGATTCCTCGTTGTCCCACGCTCCCATCGTACACCATAATCATTGATCCGCCTATCCCAGAATGCTGTCTGAGCACGTCAAGGGAGTAATGCACAGACGTTTTCTGTCAACGCGGACATCGCTGGTCGTTATTGATAACCGCGCAGGTGACCGAACACAGCCACGAGAGAAACAGGAGACACGGACAGGGTGTAGCCTTATAGGGGCACGTTAACCCCCTTCCCACCCCACCCTGGCTATGGGAGGGAGGATGTCTTCCTGTCCCCCTCTACCTTCCAATGGTTGACCCCCCAGGGTGAAGTTCCATTTTGGTCATTACTGGAAGCCCGGCAAGGGTCGTCAATTATGGATAATATCGGAGTCTTGGAAAATCAGAGTTTCATGTGGAAGTCTGTTCGGTGGATAATACTGATGATGTCTTGCTGTTTTTGTCTTGAGCGAAATGAAGGCAATGGCAATTTTAGGGGAAATACATAACGACAAAAACTAGCAGTCGGAATAACCATTGGATTTAGAGATTGTAGTTGCGATGTGGACATGATACCTACGGCTTAGTCGGAACATTTTCTTGTGCACATGTGGGGATAATTCCAACACACGAGAAGCTTTCGCAGC
This sequence comes from Terebella lapidaria, assembly GCA_949152475.1. Taxonomy (NCBI): domain Eukaryota; kingdom Metazoa; phylum Annelida; class Polychaeta; order Terebellida; family Terebellidae; genus Terebella; species Terebella lapidaria. The sequence goes on along the minus strand of OX424570.1, from coordinate 2,632,596 downwards.
AGATTGAACGTTGTTCACGCATCATGACTTTCCAATTTCAATCACTCGGGAAAACCTGCAGGTTGGGGAAATAATGGTACAATCTTCCCCTACGGTTTTCTGCACTGTTTTGTGAGTCTATTTAGAACGAGTACAGGCATCATTCATCAATCATAGACTACCGTCGCACCGTCCCATGTATCAACGAGTGATACATGTATATCCACCAACAACATTGGAATCCATCCAGACATTTATTACCTCGGACGTGAGGGCGGGTGGTACAATACCGATCTGGGGAATTTGTTAGACGTTCTCCAACCTTGTTTACGTTTAGTGCCGCGGATGTTATCGCAGGTTTAGTCATGGATAAAGCGGCATTGTCGTTTGTTATTACATTGATGGATAAAGTGGTGTCGGGGTTGAATGCGATTTGATTAATACCAGCTTGGATTTCGGCAGAGCTGTCAACGGTTTTTCATCATCTGTTCTGCAAAGATTTTTGAAGCGTGAAGCTTCCCCTGAAATAAGGCGGAAGATGATGAAGAAGATTTTATGATATATGCAGCTACGTGTAACTGCATTATATGAACATGAACACAGTAAACATTGTCATCACCTATCCAACAGTTTTGCAGACTAAATGCATAGTTATATTAATGTGAACACAAAAAAACATTACCAGCAACTATTGCTCCAATGTGTGCTAATCATTAATTAATCAACCCAGTCACAAGCAAGATACTTTAATTTGACACAGCAGACATGATACCAAAATAAAAAATTCATATGGACCATGGTCTTTCGTAGGTTTCAGGTCGAATTATTGATAAATATTGATGATTTGTCGCTTCACACCAGACCGACAGTTTTGAAACATGATACGCTTGCCGACTGAAATACCGGTACATGTATGGATTACATGTGTTCATGATATTGGCTCAGGGGTGCATCGATACGGACCGAGAGTCTTAAAGCATCCCTGTTGTCATGGCAACGGAGCCGTGGTTATGTTAGTGGAATAATGTATATTGATTTTTGCGTCACCTGTCCAATCATATTAATGACAGGGATCCACGAATTCACCTGAAGACGCACTTGATATGTGGACCTGGGAATCTGAAATGATCTTCTAAAAGCATGAAGCTTTGTTTTACCAGTGGCGAAAATGATCTGCAAACAAAAGGACACTTTACTTATAGTGCCATACAGTATGCCATGCATGCATTGCTCTTCTGTCCTGCAATATTTGACTCTGGAAACTCGTTATGACCTCAGTGGAAAAGCTGGGGAACTGTTCATGATTGTATGTGTATCTCTTGGATATTTACGGCTCCATTCGTCGCATAGACAACCAATGATCGACAACTATATCATAAGTTTGTACTAGCCGCGATAATGCAGCAGGGCTTACAGCAAGGAAGCCGTTAATGTAAGGGAACGAAGAGACAATAGGAAGTATGGTTCTATCCGCACCTTGAATGATGTTCGCTTGTCTTAGGTGAGTTTTGAAGTCTGCCAACGGTTCTGCTGTTATCATATGTCATGTTTGGATGGAAGTCTGATCAAAAGTGCCAAAACATTAGCTTCTAGGCACGTGCATGCTTGACGCTTGTAACACAACATTTCTCGTGATTGTTCGTGTGCATTCTTGTTGCTTTGTCTGCACTCATCCCTCTACAAAAACATAAACATGACATTTGCCTTGTATCATGCGTATTGTCTTTGACAAAAATTGACTCGATCATGCATAGTATTTTTGTGAGCATGTGAAACGTGACAAAGTTGTTAATGCGTCTTGCCGGCAAAAGGCTATTTGCATTAGTCACTCATGTTTACATTTACATCGTGTCTATAATTACTAGTAATTACATGTAATCATCACAAAACAAATAATCTAATGAGCGCTATGTTGATAGATGAGTTACAAGTAATATCTTGTGTTTGTTTAATACCATCAGCCATGTTGGCAGTAGACTGAACAACATTTTAACCACTTCCATGAGACGGGCTGGTACATATTACATAATATGTATATTCATTTAATATGAACCCATATGTACACAAAATACTCCAAGCGTTTATAATTGTGCATACTACATAAATATGCATGAATATCACATGCGTGGATCGCCGGATCGGATCAGAAACACAAAAGAGTGACAATACAGACGCCATAACAATATGCAGTACAATAATAAAATAGTGTCTAGGGGCATTACGATAAGGTACACCGTGTCTCGCGAGACATGTTGACCTTTTATCGCTGGCAGTCCGCCCAAAACATCACCCGTTATTAAGCGATATAAATAGCGGGATACTGGTACAAGTATGCCCGATGTATTGCTATTGTTGTGTTTCAACTGTCGGCAGCCAATTCATCGTCATGGGCAGCACATCGTCTGCGCCGGTGTAATTGCTGGTTTCTGTCAAAATATTTGCGTTATAAATTCCGCAGGGGAGTTGTAATGTTACCATGCTCCGCTTTCCATTTCATGCTAGGATTTTTTTGACGAGATGATATTAACATGATATATCTGACAGTTTATACAAGTCGGCTGTATATGTTTTCCCACCTGAAATTAAATATTTATATGTAATCATCTCGCATATAACATCTGACATATCAAACTGTCATACATGGACATGTTTTTGTGACATGATTTTAAGATTTTGTGCTTTTACTTACGTAATGTCTTGACAATGATATTGTTTCGTTAATGTCAAAATATGTGAATGTTCGGAATGAGCTTATATTTTACAACATTGTACGTGTTAAATGTAGTCTTCGTGTTCGCTTTGTACAAAGTATGTTATACATGTTGTAATTCATCACACAAAGTCTTGGAAGATCCAATCATGAGGTTGTGAGGTCATTCATATAATACTTGAGGTCTGTTGAGTGGTCTCAGAATCCCAGATCCATACATGAAGCATACAGTACTGACACTGATCCTGAGATGTTGTTGCAGAGGTTCGAGTGAGGACGACTTGCGTAGATCCGCCCAGAGCACGCCGCGACTCAGCCGTAACCATCGGATACGTGACACGTGTCGAGACAGTCAGCGCAGCTACGGGAGCGTGGGGAGTGTCGAAAACTACCGCATCCGACTCAACCAGGCATGGGCTAGATATAGTGACTTACATACAGTGTATTCTGATTGTTTTTCAATCGGAAATTCAAATACAAGTATCGTTGTTTAACATGTATAATGTACATATGTATGCTCAATTGTTGATGAGAATGATGAAGAAATAATCATATTTTGTTGACTGACAGGACTGGACTCGTGAGTTAGAACTCTACGCTCAGACCCAGCATGAGCAGCAACTTTTACAACAACAACAGCAGCAACAACAACAACAACAACAACAACAACAACAGCAGCATCGCAGGGAGCACCGACGTCACCGATCGTCGAAGAAACAAGAGCGGACTCGCTCCCACAGCACGGAGCAGATCCCACAGCTCGGGTTAGACCGGACGTGGGATGCTGAGCGCGCCCGCGGGATGGAGCTTCTCTACCAGAGCGCTGAGCGCCAACGTGAGCGCCAGAGGCAGCGTGGTGTGGGGACTTCTGTGGTGGACGCCGGCCCGCATTCGTCGCTCCTGGCCGGACAGAAAGACGCCGGTGGCGGGGGCGGGGGTACACGGGCTCGCGGACGCGGCAAGAAAAAGAAAAAGGATAGACACAAGAGCGCGAGTCGGGAGAGAAGTCGCAGTCACAGCCACGACAAGATGGAGCTTTACACGGTCGACCCGCCATTCAGGAGCGCACCGATTGTCGACCCAAACTTCACGGTATTGATGAGTACAATTGTGTTGCGCTGATTGACATGATTTGCTTTTGTACATGTTTTTGATGACAAATAGATTCGTCAGTAACCTAGAAACTGATTTCATTTTGTCGAATAATAATCTATAATTATCAGGATTTATCAGGGTCCATTGACTCAAATGTTATCGTACATGAACCTTATTTGTTGATATGCCACCTACAGACACATATTTATTCACGAATCATTAATGACAATGATCTTGTAATTTCGGTAGCTGTCCCAGGAGCGGTTGGAGCGCAGGATTGACGAACTGAACAAGCAGCTTCTGGCGGAAAAACACAGCAGTCACCGGGACAAGCTGACGCTTGCTCGCTTACAGCAGGAGATGGCGCGGCAGAAAAGTGAACGTCAACTGGTGAGTCTGGATAGAGTGCGGGAGGTGTACAGATATATGTAAAAACTGATTAGAATTGTATTTTAAACTCTTATTCTTTTAGTGATACATGTATTCTTCATTAAGTAAGTTACCATTTAAATATAGCATGTTTGTATGTATGTATATTGAGCAGTGCACTAACAGAGAAATTTACATTTGTAACTTTCAGTGTTTCATTACATCATTTTACATGTACTGAAGCAGAATTTAATATATTTATGTCATGTATATTATATTGTATGTGTGCTTCATGATGTCTATATTTGATATGAATTATATCCAGCTCATTATGTCATGAACTTGATCATAATGTGTTCGTCATAATGCACAGGAAAAGCAAATCAACAGTCTATTGGCCTTTGTTGTCACTAACATTCACCAGGTGGCAGCACAAGACAACACACTGCAGAAATAAAGCTGAAAACCTGGATAAAAACTGATCCGGACCTTTGTTATGATTGCCCGTGTACAAGCCCAAGTGAAAACACTGGCTAACGCTCTTGTATAGAACACACTGGTTCCAGGAGATAAATGGATCTTGCCTTTATTGGCACACTGCCAGGCGATTGAGTTATTGCCGCCAATAATAAGACATGATTTCATCCAAGAAGAACGAAGCACTTTCCTGTTGAACACATGGCCAACCTTGGATTAACCTTTCAGCTTCTATTGAAAGGCTCCAAATAAGTTATACAGCTTTTTGTAATTTGTGAAGCGATCTGCACATAAGGTGCTAATTGTAACGTTCGTAACTACTTGTTCCTTGGTACATATAGACAAAAAACATGTTTGATGTTCTAGCTAATTGTATTTTTTCCGGTATGATTTTCCGGTATCATGGTAATGAATATGTTGTATACATATGGACATAGTACATGATATAAATACCTGGAACATGACAACTGATGATACGACAAAATTTGATGCACTGAAATTTACTTTTACAGGTTTTTATATTGTTAAAAGCACAGCATAAAGTCCCATAAATCTTGCTGCTTCAATAATAGATGTGAATTAGTTTCCAAACAACTCCAAAGTTTCCATCATTCACGGAACATTATAAATATATTTCCGGGGAAATCCATTAAAAATTGTGCAGTATTTTGCTTTGGAACATCAGCATTGATTCAGGATGACGTCAAAGTATGTAATATTTATTCAAGCAGCAAATGGTGCATGTGATGCACGGTTTGTGATAGATAACGGAAATAAGACGGACCCAGTTGGAACAGCAATAAATGTCAGGTTGGAAAAATATAGTGCACCGATTACTGATGGATAGGGTTTTGTGGTCGGCCAATGCGGGATCCCAGCAGATTACGTTGGTAGGTAACTTGTGAAAGTGTCCGCCGTCCGGACAACTGAAGAAAAAAGTTGGGGAAAATGGTAGAAGATCGAGTCAAAAACCAAGAAAATCAAATAAATCATTCCAACTTCAAATAGGCGTCATGTATGCGATTTCGGATAGGGGATAGGAACGGGAAAATAGTGAGGTGGGGAAGGGAGGAATATAGCTGAAAGGGAAGGGTGTAATCTGTCAAAATATCGGCTGACATTTTCATAAAGAAGAATGTTTTTTTGAAGACTTCCTCATGCAAACTTCATGAAGGAGTTACGTTTGATCCTCTCCGTACCACCTGAACGCCTGCATGTGAGACTGTAGCAAGGTAAACGAGGCGATGATATTTATAACTACGTGTTTGTGTGGGTCTCTTTCTGTATCGAAAAACATCACACCGTTACATACGTGTTGTGTAGGTGTTGTGTGTTCGCGGCTACACAAGATTTCTGGTTGGGGGAGGGGGTGGGGGGTGGTATGGGTACTGGGCAGACACAGCTAGAAACTGTCAGGAGAATAACGAAAAAATACAGAAAAGAGAGTAATATTCAGTGGCAGGAAAAAATATGTACTATGCACAAATTTCCCTTGGGCGGTCATTTTTTGTCGAAGTGTATCGTCCCAGGCCAAACGTAACCTATTGCAATAGTGGGCAATAGGGGGTGTGGGGTTGTTAGGGTAGAAGTAAGGTTGTCGGACTGTTCGTGATCTGCAGGGAAGGTGTGCTGCGTTCGCACCCGCCCAGGTAAATGTATAACCTGGACGATGCCCAGATCTTTACGTGGACAAAGTGCGATTGCCTGCTCACTAGACGTGATGCAAACTGTGTAGTCGGAAGCAGAAATCGCCAAGTTTTTATCTCCGCTCAGGCATGAGAGAGAAGGGAGAAAAATGACGCGTGATAACGCGGCAACATGAGATTACACGAGACTTAGGGGAAAAGCTGGGGATGTTTTTTCCGTGGGCTCACCTCAAATCAACAAGACGTTATGCAAGGTTTTGTTATCTTTACCTCGCGACCGATTGTTGAATGTCTGCGCGCAAGTGTAGAGGTGCAACGTCAAGTGCGAGTCGGATTGAACGATCGGCGCGGAGCGGGCGCTTCAGTGAATGAACTGTTTCGAGATTACTGAACATGTCTAAAGTTTGGAAATTTCTGAAGCGGAGCAACAGCTGTAGGAAGGAGGTAAGGGCGTTTTTGGGGGGGTGGGGGGGGGGGGGGTACATGGGGAGGGGTAGGAGGTGATAAGCTAGGGTGACTCAGATGATAGAGTGTTTCGATGAAGTTTTATCAAATTTGACAATAATGCACAGTACAATATAAATATTGAGGTATTCAGGGGTACAAAATCACATTCAGAATGACCAAAATTATACAAAAATTTGATTTTGGTTTTATATACACTTGTATATTAACACAAAATTATGAATTGGAGCATTTTTTTTATGTACATACTTTCCAAAGAAATTTCCATTTCCTCATGAAAGTTCTCCAAACTGAAAAGTTACTATATATGCAAAATGTATTGTTTTATCTTTGTAATTAAATTGCTTTTCCAGTTTTGCAATAATCATGTTAATTATCAAAAATCATATGTACATGTATAAAACAGCAGACAATTTTTTGTCTGCTGTTAATTAATACACATTCAATGTGCTATTGTGTTTACATTGGGCTTATTTCATTTGTAGACAAGATACATTTGTCGGCCAAATTGTTATTTAATTGTTTGCCTGACATTTAGGTCCAAGAAAGATGGAAAAAACGGAGTCATAATTTTGCTCTCGAAACACATGGAAAAGACTGAAGTTTATCTTTGCGCCTGAAACCACAGAATCATTTGAGGTTTCAATTTTCACCGCCCAATTTTTCCATCTGTTTTCTTGCATGCTTTTTTGTGCACATTGAACCAACCTTTGCTTAGTTTTTAGAAGCAAGAGAAAATAACCATGAAAAAATCAGATAAAAAGTTACCTGGCTAAATCATGTTCACGTTATGGAAGGAAAATAAAAATCTGCCGTTGCTGGACCCTTCGGCATCCATCCCACCCCCCCCCCCCTCCCACTTGGTAACCAGGCATGAAGGTCTACCCAGGAACAATATTGTAGATGATTTCCTGACTCTGTTTATACAAGTTTTTCTGTAAAAATCTGATTTCCACCTGTGCTGTGAGGACTGAGTTACCGTGACTAATATTGGACAGGTGGGGGAGGGGGGGGGGGGGGGCTATATGATGTATTGATAATGAAGACCATAAGTTTATGGCACAAATTTATCTAATAGGTTACAAGCTTGGCCATGATACTAGACGCTCAGGTATACCATTGTAGCGGCCTGGTGAAGTTACTTATAGGTGGCTCCGGGACCAGACATTAATACTGTACTAGGATTTTCCCTGAGACGGCAGCTGAAAAATGGTCGTAAATGTCAGAGAACGTATGACTTCGGGAAGGAAATTTGACGAAAAGTACCAATAAATAATTGAATGATAAAACAAATATCGATGAAAATCTAGACGGAATAGATTGCAATATAAATCGGAACTTTATGAATATTTTATCCAGGTAAGTCCCCCATAAAGTCAGATATTTATTTTTGCCTCGATGTGTTGTGTTTTTCTCGCATAAAATTTTTATACTTTTCCCGGGATGAAGGTGGTTTCAGTTTGTAAATAAATATCAGAACGTCAATCTTTCTAAATTGTATTCACATGTTCCATGTGTGATATCCGTGTGTAACTCAGATATATCTCCACCGATACATATAACTTATACATAAAACATTGAATATATCCAGAGACGCAGATATATCAGGTCGTTTCTGAATCTTTTTGACATTTCATGAGATCTATGTGGTCTTTATCATGCTTATGTATAAACACTGCAACGCACCTGAGCATGTGAGCAATTTTGCTGGAGATTTATAGTTTATATCCTAAACACACGGGGGAAAAATTTGCTGTGCAGGTATAAACACAAGGCATGACCAAGAGAGGAAATTGCTTTTCTAGGTCTTCGCTGTAGCAATAGTGATGTGATTTGAATAACGTGGATAGCTTGCTGACCACATTTCATCGTGCGGCAGACTTTGCTTGCAGCTAGAAACACGAAGCGAGGGCACATCCCAGATTCATCGCTGGACGGACGGACGGACCGCCGTGAGCTGGGTGATTCATCGCGCGCTCCGTATTGGATATCTGTACAGGTGTATCTCTTTATTTCACAGATGCACATTTGTAAAGAAGGAATCGTGCTTCATCCAGTGGAGAAAGTGATTCAAGATGCCAGTTTGTGAAACTAATGCTGTGGACATACGAAGGAATGATACCAGTAGACCTTTCTGTTATTTTTCGAAATCAAGTAGATACGACTGATAGAATGCAAGAAATTTTCAAAGTTTACGAAGGATTATATCAATTTGTGATCATTTGAACTTCTACATGTTCTAAGTGGCTGTTTGCAGGCAAGTGTTAATTACAGAAAGCTGAATAGGAAGGAAAAGAACAGAACACAAGAAAATTAGTGAGACATGAATGCTGGCTGGAAAATTTTGTGGAATTTTATCTCAGGGTTTGGCATACTTTTTATAATGAACTGATACAGTTTCTCAGGTAATGTCTTAAAAAGTAAGCACAGACTCCAAACTGTTCTATGCTGATTCTTTGGAGTATACATTTTCAAGTTGATAGCTAATGGATTTAATTAGTCAAAGAGTGGAACATTTCATAAATCTACCTGAAATTTGGAGCCTTGCAACTGACAAGTGAAAGAAAGATTTTTTTTCACCACATTTTACGTGTTTTAGCATTTACCACAAAAGAAATGTGCAAGAGCAATCAATATGTAATCCCTGGAGAGATCTGCGTGAATGGAATGAGATCATTCCAGTCATCAATTATATTGTATCCAATCAGTTTGTGTAATATTTTGAAGATTGAATTTTTTGTTCACTTTTGGTTATATTTATTTAGATGAGATATGGTATCTTGGAAAAGATAATGAGAGGCATTTCTAAAAGCAGTTCTTGTGGTCTCAGTTTTGTCATTGTTTGAAAATATTTCATGCATTCAGGATCCTCTTCAAAACTGTCAACATGTTAGCAAATAATTGGATTAATTTCCATTTTCCAGGGTTTAGTATGACGACTACAATATTTTGCGTCACTAATCATTTTAAAGATAACAAGCTAATCGTGCACGTGAGTGAATATTGATCAAGTGTTCTTTGTTTTTTCTTACAGGATGAGGAAATGAAAACAAAACTGCAAAGTGGTCATTACACATACCTATACTGTTTTATTCCTTACTAGGTGACAGCAGAAACACGTAAGACTGATGTATTTCTTGTGACAGGAGATTTCTGTGTATTTGACTGTGATATCCTGTTATCTATTACAGCGTGAGACATTGGTGCGAGAGCTAGAGCGCGAGAGGATGTTACGAGTAGCCGCGGAGCAGCGCCTGAGAGAGGCCGTCCATGAAAACGACTCGGAGAAATCTCGACTCAAATCGTTACAGGAAGAGTGTCAGAAGTAAGGGATGGGGAAGATGAAAATATATAAAATATATAAAATAAAAATGTATAAAAATATGTATGTCAAGTTTATATAACGAGTAATCTTCAAGCAAAAACATGGTCAAAAACAGTTTGTGATCAAGATGACAACCCGATAAAGGACCTGATGTGATGTTAATTAAAAATAATAATTAACAACAAGTGTTTCTTCCAAATGTTCAAAATAATAATTTCCATATATGTGTCTCGAGATTTTTACTACATAGTTATATATACATTGAATTTATTTCAGCCCAAAATCAATGCAGTCTCAGCGAGTTTAGTATCTGTGTTGTATAGAGAACTGATTACTTTGATCCAGGATGGATGAGATGGCGCAGTCGGTGAACCAGTTCAAGGGAAAACTCAACTCCTTGAGACAAGAGAAAACCAGTCTTGCCATCACTTACGAGGTACGGTATCACTTATGGAGTATGATATCACTTACATGGTACAATATCACTGATGTGGTATGATATCACTTATGATGTACAATATTACTTTCGAGATAGGATATCAATTATGAGGTATGATATCAGTTACGAGGAGACGATATCACTTCCGGGGTACGATATCACATATGAGGAACAATATCCTCACATACATGTACCAGGTACAATATCACTTATGGGGTATGATATTACACATGCTACAATATCACTTACACTATGATATTAGTTACGAGGGAACGATATCACTTGCAAGATACAATATCACGATACAATGTCATGTAATATCACTTACAATAGCTCAATTATAGGCCTACTGCAATACTCCAATATTATATTGTATTAAATGGTTTAATAAAGGCACTGTTATCAAGATCATCTGATGTATGGATGTGAAGTAGAATTGCTAATTTCTGTGCTAGTAAAATTTTCACTCTCAATGCTGGTCTCCATCAGGAAATGAATACAATGCCATGACATTATTTGCGTTTCCATTTCAATGACTAAAAAATAAATAATGAGCAATAATTGATGATAATAAGAATACAATCAGGTTAATAATCATAATATACTGCTCTATATTGGTGTAAAACTGTCAGGTCCCTGGACATTATCAAAGTCTCTTTATGTTCATCAAATTTTCCAAGAATTGCTTTGTGTAGATGTGTATTGGTTAAACATTGGACCAAGCAAAGGCAGAAACAAGCGTGTTTTAGATGTAATCTGACTATCGATGGGGGATAGACGAAAGTCAGCTAATGGGCAAAAAATATTGTTATCCCCAGTAAACAAGAATAAAAGTAGAGAAAAAAATTACCTAAAAACACAGTCACAAAGGCATAAAAATAGTATCATGTCTTGTGAATGAAAAACAGGAATAAAAGCAGTGTCTAAAACTGTAAAACAAAAGAAACAAGTAAAACTTTGATGAGATACAACCCGTGATTTAGCTCAACCTCGTGTGTGTTTTGGATCAAACATCAAAGATTTTCCTAAGTGATAACTGTTTATCCAGAGCAGGTTCCCTATTTGTTGTTGTTAGTTTTGGTGTCAATCCAGTTGCGAGCAAATTGCTAATTTTCACTCAAGTGGATGCTTGTGAGGTTTGTGTAGTGTTTGTTTTAGCATTTGTTGATTTTTCTCGCCGGCAGAACAACATGCAGAAGTTCAGGACCCATGTCAGTAACCTGGAGCACGAGAATAAAATCCTTCTGGCTGAGATCCGGAGCATGGAAAGTCAGGTCAGTGTTGGGTTATGTTTTTCACGATATTACATATTTCTCTGTTCTTGTCAAGTTAAATGTTTCTGCAGTAGCGTAATCTGAAAAAATGGTACAATTTTATGCATGTTTCCCTGTTAAAATTTTCAACCTGGTTAGCAAATGTGCACGTTATGACTAAATATCATAATGCACACACTTTTGACCTTATTTGCTCATCATAATGCATCCATTTATTGTAGATTTTGAGGTCTACGTTTTCAAAGTAATTGTGATATTTTCAGTGTGCCAACTGCCACTTGTGCAATAAGGACATTTCACATAAAATGATGGTAAGAATTTTCAGCGAATACTCATATTCACATGACTAAGTTTACAATATACATGAAAACTGTTTGGAATACATTTTTAGTTTACCGGCCCTTTGGGCCGATAAGCTATTATCGTGGTTTTTCGTCCGTCATCCGTCCGTCGTCTGTCGTCCGGCGTCCGTCGTCCGGTGTCCGTCCGGGTCTGTAACTTTTTTTTGGCATGATGAATTTCCCCATAAATTTTTTTGATTGAATCGTTTTTGCCGATTTAACGGCCCTTTTCGACGAAAAATTGCCAATTTTGGACTTTGGTGGCCATTTTCTCAAAAACTGTCTGATCAGTTTTGAGATTTTTGTTTCAAAACGTTCATCTCATGTACCTCTATGACATGTATAAGTTTCGTTGCCCTTGAATCGCCGGTCTGCGTGTGGCGGCCATTTTGATTTTTTGACGGTTCGGCGAAAAAAAAATTTTTTGTCCCAAATCAAGTCACTATTCGTTTTGAGCCATTTCCAGCAAAAAATTTTTTTTTGGACCATTGAAAATTTTTTGGGACAGAAAATTTCACCCAATTTTTCTTTCATAATGGGAGCTATGCAGAGTAATCTCATAGAACACTTCAAGATAGAGCCTAAGTATCATGAGTATTGGCACATTCAAATGGGAAATCATATATTGCGGTTTGAGTGGTGACCTTGAATTTGACCTTCAATGACCTTGAAAGGTCAAAACGACCTTTTTTGTCGAAAAAACAATGAATTTTGCCTTTGGTGGTCATTTTCTCGAAAACTATTCAGAGAGTTTTCCTCAAAATCATGTATAAGATTCTCCTTATGTACTTTTTTGATGTGTTTAGTGCATGGTTGGGACCGTTTCCTTTGTTGTTGACAGGTTACTATTTAACAGAGTTACCAGCAGGTTACTATTTCTGCAAATAGGAACCCCTGCACTAAGTCAGATAATGCACGCGGACGCGGGTCTCTCACCAATAGTGGCCTCGTGCCCTTCGGGCACTCGGTCACTATTAGTGAGAGACCCTCGTCCTTGTGCATTATCCTATACATAAATTTTTTTTTGTCCCAAATCGAGTCACTATTCGTTTTGAGCCATTTCCAGCATTGAAAATTGTTTTGGACTGAAAGGTCAAAACGACCTTTTTTGTCGAAAAAACTATGAATTTTGCCTTTGGTGGTCATTTTCTCGAAATTCATTCAGACAGTTTTCCTCAAAATCATGTATAAGATTATCCTTATGTACCTTTGTGATGTATATAAGTTTTGTTGCCTTTGAATCGACTGTCTGTGAAAATTTGTCATTAACGAAAAAAATCTTTCAAGATGTAACTTGATTTCGTAATAAAGTCCATACAGAAAATGTGTTTCTATCAACATTTACGACATGTTTCAACATATAGATTTTAACATCAGTATAACAATTTATATGTATTCAGTATTCCACGCAATTCACATGATTGCCGGTAAGCTACAGCACCCTTGGTGCTATGTTATTTATTCACCTTGATAGAAGGGAAGGAAATTTATCACATTTAAATTGAAGAAAAGGGATAGTTTCATACATGTAATCTCTCAATTATATTTGATATCCGCATTATCTCATATCCACACGATGTGATATCATATCTGATATCCGCAGACAAACCTGTCCCAAGTTGAGAGTGAAGTGGATAAGATGAAAGTCCTTCTCGAGCGCCTGAAGATGCTAGAGGCCGAGAAATCTTCGCTCGTCCTCGAGAACGAAAACCAGCGACAGCAATATGAGAAATGTTTGGACGAGATTGCAAACCAAGTCGTGCAGGCTCTCATGTCACAGAAGGTAGGGTGCCTTGTATTTGAACGGAACGGTGAATGAAACACATACAATGTACTGGGAGTTCTGCTGCGGAGACAATGCAGTCGCAAATCCAATGTGCGAATTTCAGACATGTCGTAACATAATAAACAAGCACCTTGGCTTTTGCAATGCGCCTAATGCAGTGAACAGTCAACTGTATGTTGTAAATTTTGAATACGGTTGAAAAAAATCACAGTTTGAAAAAATTTCCACATGTATTGTATCATTAGTAAATTATTATGTTTGCAAACTGTAGGGGTGTTTCCATAACATGTTTACCACGCCCATATTTGCCCTGTTGTTTCAGACACTTCGAGAGGAATGCGCCAAGCTTCAGAAGCGAGTCGCAGATCTCGAGATGCAGAACCAGCAACTGAATCTGATGTTCCAACAGAAAATGAAGATAGCTCCAACATCTGTCATACAGGTAAAAACCACAGAAATACAGGTAAAATTCATGGAAATACATGTTTACAGGACAAAGTCATATTGACATAAACAGGTCAAAATCACTCCAATTGATCAAAAAGGATCTTGGTACAAAAATATTTTTCAAGAAAACATTATTATGACAAATCACTGAATGCTATCATAAATTGGATTGTAAAATTTATAGAGTTTACTCATTGCTCATGCAATACATTTACAGTCCTTAGCAACAAAGAAGTTTTCAAACCCCACTCTGGGTACAACAGTTACCATGGCAACCAGCACAAGTGGCACAACAACAGTTGCTAACGGCAACCCAACAGCCCATACACAGGTCAGTGAATAAAGAAAACCAATGAACACTTCCCTTGAACTCTGCTTGTAATTATGCAGGCTTTATAAGACTACATGTATTTCTTTACGAGTATTTTGAAATAAAAAATGTAACAGTGAAATATTTGTAAATCACGTAAAACTTTGGGTGGTATGGCTTTCTGTTTTCATATGTACAGTTATATGCCTACAACTTTGTTGACAATTGTACCCAAATATTTAACTCTATGAACTATATTTAGGTGACGTACATGGGCGGCCATCTTGGACGAGGCGTGGTGCCGACGGCTGAAAGTAACGACTTTAACGGATCTTACTCAGAGATCAGCGTTGAATCGCTGCAGAGTTTGTGTAGCGATTACAATGAACAGGTGAGATCAAATCTAGCATAGTTTAGAGTCTATATTGGGCATTATCAGATTTGTGAATGAATTCATATTATTTAAGAATGAAACCTTTATTAAATGATGATGATTAGGGCCATAATCTTCGTATTGAATTCTCACTTGATGAAAAGATGTGAAATGATAATCACTTGTTTTATATTGAAAAAAATTATTATTTTGATGTTAGTTACACCTGGAGGACAGTCTTGGCAAGGCACAGCTCAGTTCTCCCCCACCGTGGCTGAAGGACCAGGTTTTTCGGGCTGGGGAATCCCCAATAAGCAGCATAGCGTCCCCCCTGACGATGCTACACGCCGGGCAGAGCTCGGACGGGACGGACCTCAGCCAGAACGGACGCCAGGGCGTCACCTCCTCTTCCTCCAGCGAGCGATCGGAACAGAACCACGCAGAGGGCAGGAGGACTTCGCAGGAGGGTGATGTGGGAGTGGCTGCTTATGGGACAAAAGCAAACGAAGCGAGCACGTCAGGACTTGAAAGTGGTACAACAGGGGACGGCAAAGCGGTGAATAGTTCTGGCAAGGTTGAGGCAACGAGGTCCCAACCAAACAAGCTTCCGTTCGTGAAGCTGATTACTGAGTTTCCTGCAGATGTTGTGAGTCCGAAAGCCCGACATATCATGCTCGAGGATCCCCACAGTGGATTTGTACTTCCTAGCAGAGACGATCCAACAGGTCAACAACAGGGCCTCAGTGACGTCTCTGACCCTATGATCGCCAACAAACGAAGTGACATTCTGAAGGCCTTGAACGAGTTAACGGACAAAATTCAAGGGTACACTAAAGGAAGCATGGAAAAGTTACTGGAGGACCACATCAACAGGGACGGAGCGCTTGCTGGTCACAACAAAGAATCTTCAGTCAATGCCGGCGACGTCAGAAGTTTACCGTCGAATGTTTTTGATGACTCAGACAGTGACGGTTTCAGCAGTCCACGTCCGATCTCCAACGATTTCAGCGGAGCTTCCACTGTTTCGCTCAACGACCTTTTGGATCGGGGTGCCCTCGAGCACGGGACTCCGAGCGATGACTTTAGTCTGAAGGAGTTCCAGCTCGAGGAGAACGACGACCTTGAGCGATCTGGTGACCTTGACTCTTCACTTGGAGCTCCAAACTTCAAGGATCTGATCCAAGCTGGGAAAGCTGTTCTTGACGACTCCCCGCAGAAAGCTATGTGTCCATGTAACTTCTCTCAAACGCCTGCAAGCCACGCCATGCATTTATCAACCTGCCCAGAACACCATAAACCCGGTGAAGATGCCTCGTCACTCGCTGGAAAGCCTCCTCTACCAAACTCATCCAGTCGGGGCAAAAACCAAGAGAAGATGACCTCCGCACCCCTTGGAGGCTGCCTTGAGTACAGTAGCGATAGTGACAGCGATCCCAAGACTCCTTCCATTCGATTCCCAGAAGGTGACGAAAATAAACGTCAAAGACAAGGTCAACATTACTCAAATTCCCAAGGTCACAGACTTCCGACAAGTGCTGAAAGTGCTGCGTTCATGCAACAAATCCAGAAGATGGTCCTCGACCAGTCTCGTGACAGGGACACGAGCCGGGCTGAGGACAATTTAGCGGACAATCTAGGTGTTTCCAGACGGGATTACGGAGACTATGTCATGCTAAAATCCCCCGGAAAGCTGTCCAAGCCTAAAAGTCAGGACTCGGGAGTTGGGACAGGCTCGGATAAAACTGTGCCTGACAACGACAGCGAGAGCAGTGGTGCTACGTCATCCAGTAAACTCACACAACATTCCAAGTCAACACCTCACCCATCAAAACCAAAGTCTTCGACATCTGCCTCCACACCAGAGAAGAACGCTATATACCAGAATGCTTTGCGCAGAGATAACACAGGAGTCAGCCCTCGACACAATGTAACTAGCAGCCCAGACTCCGCAATGCAACACAGCTTTTCATCGTCATCATCTAGCAGTGAGATTGTCCCGGGCGACAAGCCGACCTCTCGCGATGACGGTTACATGAGCAACTCAGCCGCATCGTCAAGCATCAACACAAGTCAAGGGGTCAGCTCTCCCGGCCATGGTGGAAATCATGCTCCAAAAGTCGGCAAGGTCGGTACATTCTCGCCTGGTACCGATGACATGGGGAGTCGGGAGAAGGTCTGGACCCGCGAAGGGATCTGTGAGGACATGAAGGCTAGCTTAGCAAAACGGGGACTCATCGATAGCAAGTCCACATCCAGTCAGGAGAGCAAGCTGAGTGGGATAGTCTCTGACATGAAGTCAGTTTTCGAAGGCAGGCCTCGTCTTGGTCAGAACACAAAGGCTCCAAATCGCGAGCGGAGGTACTCAGTCCCCTGCACGTCACAGGAGCAGGGAGAGTGCGCGTTCATGGATGTGGATCGGTCGACTCCGGATAGGAACCTGCCTGTGACATCCAGGTCCAGTACAAGTGACACCAGTCGCAAAGTCTCACCGTTCAACACTTCTCGTCCCAAGATGGGTATACCAGCCAAGACAAGACATCTTGCCTTACAGCAGAAATCCAGACATCATTCACAGCCTGCCTTGTCAACCTATCCCTCTGACCCATGCTTGTCAAATTGTGTGGATCGCTCAGACGATAATCAAAACGATGCAGAGCCAAAGTTGAAAAAGACTAATTCAGATAGTTGTCTGGTGCGTAAGGTTGACGAAAACGCCAACAAAACCATGGCAACACCTCCTCGACCCTCGCCTTGTCCCTCAAACTTATCCACACTGAATGACGTGACGCCACCTACTGGCAAGTCTTCCAAGGGAAACAAGAAACAGCGATCAAAATCTGCATCAACCTTGAAAGAACGCTCAAGGTCGTCATCCCTGAGTGCGCTGCGACACAACAAAATATCGTCTCTGGGGGCCGGCAAGGACAAGAGTCAGTGTGTGGTTGCCACGGCAATGATAGAAGCGAGCCCACCCCAGCTTGACGTCAAGATCCCAGGGCTGGATCCAGGGTTCCTGAAAGGCGCCGGAGTCCGAGGCTCGGGGGAGGGGTCGGAACATGGCTACAGGAGCAGTGAGGAACAAACGGTCAGTCAGCTCATCAATAGTGTGATTGTTGTACAGCTGGAGATTGAACACTGAATATTTAAAAATCTATTCCAATACATCCAATTCATATGTAGGCTGTTCTAGGTCTATAAGAGTCAGTTCTCAGTAGCCTACTTGAGTAGTCAGTTCTCGATCAGTTCTCAGTAGCCTACTTCAGTAGTCAGTTCTCAATCAGTTCTCAGTAGCCTACTTCAGTAGTCAGTTCTCGATCAGTTCTCAGTAGCCTACTTCAGTAGTCAGTTCTCAATCAGTTCTCAGTAGCCTACTTCAGTAGTCAGTTCTCAATCAGTTCTCAGTAGCCTACTCGGTCCTGCCTGTCAGTGATGTGACATTTGTTGTGATTTTCAGAAGAAGAAGGCAGAGTCAACGTCGACAGAGCAGTACGACTCAACGGCCAACATCAGCGATACGATGTTTGACGTGCGGAAATACCGACAATTATTACAAGCCGACAGCCAGTGGGCACATCCACAAGAGACGGAAGCCAAGGTCAGGGTCTGAGAATCAAATACTGTAAATCCCTAAATTATTTGTGTCCATTCATTTTTGCTGATTTTGCTAATTGAACCAAATCGCAAAAATTTGAGGACGCGAATTGAAGAAAGAGTGGTAAATGCCATTGCACCACACCTGTTTTCTAGTAAAAACGCAAAATTAAAAGGGCGTGAATGAGTTTACTTGATTAAAACGCAAACATTAAAGGATTCACATTAATGTGGATTCACAGTATGGTCAAACATTGCACCATGTTCAGCAATTAATTCATGTTGTGTAAAATAATGAATTTGTAGTTGTCTTAGCTTGTCAAGATTGATCTTATCAAAGATGCTACGTGGGTGTGTCTTGCTGAGAAATAAATTTGTTGTTTCCTAAAATGACATTATACGAGTACAAACTGCAAAACAGAATGAAATCCTTACAGATTATTATTATTTTTTTTTTTTATTTACCAAATCTTGTTCTTTTGCAGGCTCCTAAGGAAAAATTGACAGCAAGTAACCATAGCGATGGAGGGAAGTCACCGATAAAGCGCAACAGTCATGTACCCACGTCAACATTGCCACAGAGTCCGCTGTCTCCAGATGTTCCTGAATCTCTAAATCACACAGCCCCTCAAGACAGTTTCAGTCGAGACTTCGACCTTGACAGAACTTCAGTTCCTTTCGGCAATGACAGTACTCGTAGAGTGAAAGGACTGGATGCTCAGTATGCAAGTTTTTGGTCGGGGAAACCCACTCTATCTACGGATGTGAATCGCAGTCCAGAACGAGACATTGACTTTCCACAAAGCCAACTCTATCAGGATAAGTTTGATGTCCTCTTTGGCACCCCATACTCCACTCAACCAGCCTCATCTTATGGAATGCCTCATCAGCCATCCCATTGCAACCTTCCTCCGCAGATTTCATCGCATCCCGTTCAGAATCCTCTCATAGACTCGCCACCCCCCAGGACCAGTGAACTTCCCTCTCTCAGTAGCCCGGCTTCGCCCCCTGCTGGGAATTTCCAGAACCTCATGGATAACCTGGCCAAGAAGTCCGAAGACGTCTTGAAGTCGAGGATATTCCACCGAGAGCCAAGTGACGCTGATCTCTCCAAACAACCCACAGACTATGACTCTCTTCTCCGAATCAACTTCGAAAACCAACGGCCAACACAAAACACAAACAGCCGACAAAATCCACATGTAAAGAGCCGACAAATTCCAATCGCACTGGTGCAAAACACAAATCCCATTCAAACCCAACCATCAATACCAAATCCAAACTTGAGCCATCAAGGTAACATCCAGGAAATCTGCCAAAGCGCTCGGCCCACAATTACTCGACCTAAGGCTCCCAAGAAAGACAATAACATTAGTGAGATGAAAACACACCTCGCAAACTTGACAAAGAAAGTCGACAACTTCCAGCTTGATCTGACGAAGATGACAGTGGATGATCTCGTCGAGAGTTGTCGGGAAACCGCGGCTACGCCCCCTACATACCACCCCCAGCGGGCAGGAAACCTGAGGGTCAATCCTCTAGGTAACCATGGTAACAACAAGCAGTGGCGGGCCACGATACCACAAGTTGGGACGTCTGAAAGTCATGCCAAAACTACTCATGTACAGGTCAGATTTGTTTGTATCCCACAAAGGACGTTCAGTAGATACCATGGTTTTGTGATCATCACAACTGTCCCACAGACATTTCTGTGAACACTTAGTCAGCTGAGGTGGCAAACTATATCACTGACATTGATGAAAGACACTGGCTAGGCAGTAATAATATTTTGAACATATTTTGGGCGACAGGTATAATAGGGGATCAGGGGGATACACGTCGCGGTCATGAGTGACCATCAGTTACAGCATATATTTGTTAAAAAAGTCACTTTTCCTCATCTATTAACATGATATCACTGCTTAACAAGTTATATTCCTACTTCAATATTTCTACATTATCTTGTGATTATGGTTTACAGAATCCCCGCTTGTATCGTGACGGTTTTGAGGCGAGTGATTCCAGCTGTGAGGATGGTATGAACTTCGGACATTCTGGGGACTCAGCCATGCGGAAAGTTCGTCGACGAAAGAAAAAACCGAAACCACAGTCGCAGCATTACTGAGTGCATGGTGTCAAAAACCCAAGCAAGTAACAGTAGTGTTCTTTTTACAGGGAATTGAATGGTTTTCCATAAGTTTAACATGTGGAATACCAAATACAACCCTGTTTTATGTTGACCTTGTAGAAGTTGGTTGGTGACGTTTCAAAGACAATTGTTAAATTGAGCAAGGTCACATATTTCGCAGCTGTTAGGGTTTGAAACTGAATAAGCTTTGTCAAGCAGTCAGGTTTTGTTCAAGTAAGGATGACGAATTATGAATACCGGGATATGAGCAATTCAAATTAACCGGTGAAGAAATTGTGTGATTTTATTTCAGAATTCTTAGTTTGGTCGTACTTTCTTATGAAGTACCGGGCCTCACAGATGTCTCACAAAATATTTGTACAATAGTTGGCAATAGGTGATGCACTTTACTTAAATGTACAATTGTAGAACAAGCTGAAAGCACAGGAGTTAGTTTTAACCAAGTTATATAAAAAATTGAATGTGCAATAGATATCCTTGGAGTTATCAAAGAGTTGTGTACCCGGTAACCGTTTCATCATGGTCACGAATATCATGATGAGTTTAGGTTTTACTCCTACTTGGGTCATTTCTCATGTTGATGAGAACTTTTCTGTCACTGATGATCATTAGATGATCGTATTGTGACGTCGATGTGCCATGTTTGAGTTCTGTGCTTCACCAATCAGTGTTTGTGATGTGTAATTTTTATGGCTTTATAATGTTGAGAAACTTATATTGTATATGGATAAATCTACATGAGTTTGTGCAAAAAGTGAAGAACTCCAAACAAAATTTTTTTTTTAAAGTTTGTCAGAGTGATACATCACACTTTGCTTGTTATAACATAATAGAATATTGTACTTGTACTGTACAAGGTTCAAAGAACTAACGAAACCAAAAACCAAATGTGCTTGAGTTGTGTTACGGTTGTGTTACGGTTGTGTTATGGTTGTGTTATGGGCTTATTTTTTCAACTTTACATGAACAAAACGATTTATTCTTGTAGATACATGTGTAATTTACTTTACGATTTCACTTTTGTGTGTTGTTATGAACATAATTTGTACAGAAATCCAATGAATCATAGGCAAATTTTTATGCTTGTTTTTCGTGTTGTGTATAATTGTTTATTTTTGCAACGAAAATGTGACAAAACTATTTTTGTTGGTTGTGAGTTTGTAATTTTGAATAATACATATTTGTTTGTTTGTGTAATTATAATATCTTCAGTTTTCAAGTAGTTTGTGTATATCTGATGGGCTTAAAACCATGAATTAAAATCCAAGATTTATGGTCTACAATATGACTTACTCTAGTTTACAGGGTATTTCTCAATGAAAAACATCAACCAAAATGTATCAATTTTGCGGGTTAATCAGTGCATAATTTTCATCCTTGGATTTTTTGTCACAATGTTGTAGCGAGTTTCTGTTCATTTTGTTAATTGTTTCTTTTGTTAATTTGGACAATCATGTTTTTTTAGGTGTTTCCAACACATTTGATGACTATTGTTGAATAAATTTTGTACATTTGTAACTGTTTTGGGTATACCATCTTTTGTCATGTGTTCGTATTGTGTTTTGTTTATGTTGTAAAATTCTTCATGTGTTTGGCTGATTTGGCACTCGATGACACAAACAAGTTACAGAAAGTATGTGATGTGCACATACTTTCGCTAATCATTTAACACATGCACGAGGTAACTGTAAAGATACAGTTTTATGAGATGGAAAATAAAGTAAATGAAGATGATGTTTTGTTTTTTCATCCATACTTGAATTATGCATGTATATTCTGTACAAGTTCATGGACTGGTATTTTTTTTGGCTTTTGGAGTAATAGGCTAGTTATACGTGAAATTTAATATCAGACAAATGGAGTGATTACTTTCCGGCAAACTCACTAGTGTGATGTATAGCTTACACTAAAATTTCACAAACAGAATAGCAAAAAAAAAATTGGCAGCAGCATAAAGCTAAAGAGGTACTTGATCAATAAGAGGAAGTGTATGTGGTAAATGCATCCACTTGCAGTTTCTTCAGGGCAATGTTGAATTATTGACAAATCTGTCGTCACAACATGTGCAGATTGATACATCTGTCATGTCACACCTGTTCTGACACATTTAGCTACATTGTACAGATGTGTGTAAACAGGTCAAATTTGGCTATGACTATCCACAAACAGATCAGAATCAATGTCAACGTTCTTAGGAAGTCGGATCACCCAGTTATCAAGAAAACAGATCGACGTTGTACCTCAAAAATAGAGGCAGAAACAAATTCCCCACACACAAAGACATCAACTGAACAACTTTGAAAAGACAAGTTGTTCGTCAAAAAAATAAACGTTATGGATAAATATGTAACTATCCCGACGGTAGATCTGTCCTGGACCAATACCCGGATGAAAACAATTACCCACAGCAGAGTGCTACATGACCACGTTTGAGTCCGTGCACATTCCAGCTCTAGACGAGATTGCCAGGTTCGCCCAGCAGATAGGACCGCTGGGTCCCCCAGTATACCCTTCAACACTGCCGATCACCCCTAAATTTGCATCTATATGTATGGCCTCTCAATCTTAATCCAACTCTGAGCTGAGAAGTTTGAAGAGTAACCAGAACCTTCTATGAAGACCAGAAGGAAGCAAGAAAGCCGAGTCACATAGGCGTCACGAACTCAAGGATCTGAATTTGGAAAACAAAAGGTGTCATAGATATCCTGGACAGAACTCGAGCTTTGTACAAGATTGTACCCGATTTTGAAAGTACCGCTCAGTAACGGAGCTAACATATCGAGGGTTGAGACGTCCAGGAAGGATACAAACTAGAGTCACTGGCTGACACGGATCCTTGGAAAGACAAAAAAAACTCCCCTGCCCCTCCCCCCGCCCCTGGGAATCTAGTGCTAGCTTCTGCTGGTCTCTGATGTTTCAGAGACAACAATGATAATTATGAGTCTCAATTTCGAGCAATGGGGATAAGGATTAATTGCACGATTGGTCATCTCACGAGGGATCTAACCATTGATAGTCAGCGCCCTTTCGTCCACCTTCTGGATTTGGAAGGAAGACGGTGAAGGCACATTACCAATGTTTCAGGGTAGCCATTCTCCAATCCAGAACCCCCGTCTCCCACATCCTGGCTTGGGGAGGGGAGGGAATGTTCCCTACAGTGACATGGAGGTCAGCGCTGCTGTATGGAGCAATGATCAAATTAACGCAACAATAGCTATCCTGTATCTGTGAAATTACACTGGAATACCTTCAAGTGTGCTTCTCTAAACTTTACCAGCGGTCCAGGACACATGTACCGATAAATATCACTCACTCTGTGAAATTTTTCATCTGGATCGATGATAATATCCTGACTTTACTTTGGATAATGCAGCTACTTTATTGGCTTATAATCAATATCCCCATGGCTACAATCAGCGATCCCAGGCAGGCTACCAATCGCGCACTGAGGGCAGAAACCCATGATGTTGACCGGCATAAACCTCCACACTTGTTGGATTATCACAACTCTGCAATGGCGAGGAATGGACGAGGTCGAACTCATATTAGAGACAAATCTCCGTTATAATAACTGCAAGTCTTGATACTTGTTCAGAGGTACAAACAGCTGAGGTACTAACAGTTAACAAGGACCTCGCCCCCAACATCATGGCCCAAATCAGCACAAACACAGGAACTGACGAATTTCTCCTGAATTGCATGCTACTTAACGCTCGCTCAGTGTGCAACAAAGCTGTGGCTATTGTTGAACTTCTTACAGAAAACTCTTGTGACGTTCTGTTCATTACTTAAACTTGGGTCATATCGAGAGATACAGCAGTTGAAAACGATCTCTGCCGATCTGGACATAAGTTCTGTCGAAGCCAAGGAATAACAAACGAGGCGGCGGAGTTCGCGTTCTTCAAAGTTCCAGCCTATTTTTCAAAGAAAAGACACTACAGTTCAGTCCAAAGACCTTTGAATTTCAAACACTGGTTTTGAATAAACCTGTTTGATTGTGAGTCTTGCTATGATCTACAGACCTCTCAGCTGTCACTCCAAAGGCTTCATTGGAAAATTCCTCATATGTGGTGATTTTACCAATAGTATTGGTGATAGCAACTGTGCATCTGTTCGAGAGTTTGTGGATATCATTGAGAGTCACCACTTTACCCAGTTTGTCGACACTCCCACTCACCGCCATGGCAGGGCAATGTTCTGGATCTGGTATTTGCTAGACCATAGGACTGCCTACTGAACTCAAACCCCACGGTTCTAGAGACACTCAGGTCGTGGCTACCATGATCTTGTTGTACAGCAGTTTAAGCATGATCTTCACCTTGCTCTGGGGCAGCTTGGTTCTCACACGTGTGATCCCGACGAGTTGTTTGATCGGTATAACTCGGCACTTATCAACGTTCTTGATGTTCACGCCGCCTAGGTCTCCATAAACGCAGACCCCGCCTCCATAATCCATGGGAAATGATGAGTGGAGGAAAACAAAACTCCATGTTCCTCTCTGCAAAGTCTCAATATTACCTTTCAAAACTTGACAGTGCTGACCAGAAATCAACTTTTAGATTCCTGAGCGAATTGCTTGATGACAAGCGAACCCTAGTCCCAGTCGCAGATGATCCCAATGGGAATTTTGAATTGTTCTCTGGATACTTTGAAGACAAAATAACCAATATCAAAGGAAACACTGCACAACATCCCAACAAAAGTGACGATGCCAACTCCGATCTCACTTGTGACGTTCTGAACTTTCATTATGATGACAATGCACAAAATCTCTAAACATTCCCTACAGTTGACCTCTAGAGGAACTCTGTGAGGTCATACTCGCTGTACCCCGACATACCGGATACCATCCTCACATGGTTGCTGAAACAACCTCTAGAAGTTCATTTTCCGACTCTGTTGTTAATAGTCAATCGTTCGCTGCTAACTGGCACCGTTCTTGCCTCTGCCAAACATTCAGTCGTCAAACCCCTTCTGAAGAAGGCCAACCTTGACCCTGACATTCACAAGAACTATCGCCCAGGGTCGAATCTTACATTTCTTGGCAAAATCATTTGAAAATACTTGTGCTCTCTCGATTCAACTACCACAGCATTAGTAACCGACCATCTTCAGTCTGAATTTGTGTGTCAGACATCCGACTGTCCTCAACCACGGTATACCTCAAGGCTCGGCGTTGGGGCCGAGCCTGTTTTCAACCTATACAACTCCACTAAGTAACATCATCATCAACTTTGGTATCAACTACTAGTACCACAAATATGCTGATGACTTGCGATTGTATGTCACATTAAATTCCAACGACCACATCAACAAAACAAATAATAATAACTGCATCAATGATATCAGCTGCATCAATGATATCAGCTCTTGGATGGCTGCCAATTCGCTCCAGCTTAATTGAGAAAAGACTGAATGCATACTCATTCAATCGCCTCATCATCTTGGCCAGTTTGAAACATCACCCATTCGTGTTGGCATCATGCTCGTTGAATGTGAACAGTCTGTTTGTAACTTGTTTACACTAGGTCAGCATCGATCAGTGTCCAACGTTGTAAAATCATGCAATTATCTCTACCAGAATGGTCGAATTTGTGTGATCGGCTTGTCAGTCACTGGTCCAGACCCTGGTAATCTCTTGCTTGGATTACGCATCAATGCTGTACTCAGGATTACCCAAATGCCTCCTCCACAAACTCTAGATAGTTCAAAATCGAGCTGCCACAGTTATCACCAGAACGAAACGTTCCGATCACATCACCCCTGTGCTTCGTAAACTTTATTGGTTGCCAGTCGTTCATCACATCCAGTTTCGTGTTGCAGTGTTCGTGTTCAAGTCACTACCAACACGATTCTGCGCCCCAGTATCTGAATGCTATGCTCCGTCCTCACAAACCATCAAGTTCTCTCTGGTCATCTTCATTGCCGCCGCCATCAGCCCAGAGCCAACAAGACACCACTTGCCAGTGGATATTCGTTATGCTGAATCTACCATTATCTACGAAAAGCTTTCAAAAACTCATTTTTACAGACAATACTGTGGTGCTTCAATTAATCCGTTACATTTATAGTCATCCACTAATAATAATATGACAGAAATGGGGACTGAAAAAAGCCCTCAGGCAGTCAGGGTTCTTGTGACAGCAGAACAAATTAAGCCGTCAGCATTAACGTGGATCTGAAATACATAAGAGAGAAATATTCTGCGTGGATGCGTTTGCATACAGTAATTTAACCAGCCACCAAGCCAGCATTCCATCTACGTTTTTGTAGTTGAAAATCCAAACCACTGATCTCAGAAATACTTTATTCTGGTGATTTGTGATCAGCGTGGAGCTGGAAGTGCCTCCCTGGAAGGATCTAGGTCAATGTGATCAACTTATGTCGCAGATCAATGTGATACTCATCCCACCGGATGGGTCATGTAGAATGCCAAAAAAGTCCATATAGGAAAAAAGCAGACGTCAGCCTGGTCCAAACAATCTGGCAGTCTAACCGGTTTTTCACTAGAGAATATGGCAGTCAGGGCAAAGACCCTGTATATACTGTTATAGGGTCTTTTGGTCAGGGCCACGACAGATTGCGCATGGCGAAGTGAGCCAGCTCAGTGAGAGCTGGGGGATCTGGGCCAGATTGATTTTGAAGAGTTCTGCTATACCAGATGCATATCAAAGACTGGTGCACAGGTGCCTGTCATCAGGCCACTCGGTATCGAGATAAGTATCTAGATGGGCTTGTCTGTTTACCACCAGTACCTGGATGCTTTGCCCAGGATGCAGGACCAGCAAAGTTGAACCGGTCCTCTGGTCGAAGTGGCTTGTCGGCTAAACATATTAGTTTTGTCCAACTAAGATATTCTTCAACTTGACAAGCTTTACTTGCTTGAAACAACTGAGCCGGAACTGGCTATTCCATGAAGTAGACTTTCCCCCCGACAACCAACTCTCATTACTGTAGTTGGAGATGTACCTGGCAAGGCTCCCAACATTCACAGACTATAACAAAATATTGGTGATCAGTACCTCCACGTTTTCAAAAGCTCTCTTCTTCTTGCCGGAGTTCACCATGTGCCAGTTCTGAAAAGCTGGGTCGTGAAACACATGGATTGTAAGACAGAATGTTGGACTGACTCTCATGGGCCGATGTGTCAGTCATCACAGCCTTCACAGTCAGTTTCTCATTGTAGTGTTCTGGGGCCAGGTTTACAAGAAGGTAGAAATTTGTTTCGGTTTTCTTATCCTTGTTGACTGACACAGTGCTCGGTTGGTGACTGGTGAGGCCATGTTGCTTCAATCTCTCTTTGAGCATGGTACATTACATACAAGGGTTCCAGTGGCTCACCATTGTAGGAGCAGCTGCGGGAACTTTGTTGAGTCTGACCGTGTTGCAAATGAATCCATTAAACTCAAGGCCGGATAGTCAGGGTCATCAACGCTCTCGCTAGTAACTGTGTCGATTCACAACCAGGTTAATAACCACTACTTCCTCCCTGAGGATTGAAGCCATTTCAGCAGCCTGGAGTGTGATGTGACATCCGAGCTGCAATCGGATCGTGCAATCGTGCAAT
This sequence comes from Terebella lapidaria, assembly GCA_949152475.1. Taxonomy (NCBI): domain Eukaryota; kingdom Metazoa; phylum Annelida; class Polychaeta; order Terebellida; family Terebellidae; genus Terebella; species Terebella lapidaria. The sequence goes on along the minus strand of OX424570.1, from coordinate 2,604,253 downwards.
CGGAAAGTGAGTTGAAGTGGACTGACTTGGTATGAATCTTATACTGATTCAGATGGTCCAATCGGAACATACCCTGCAGTCAGAGCCATAGAAGTCGGACCCAGAGGCAGTGCAGAGATCAAGTGAGTTGAGGTGGGCTGATTTGGTATGAGTGTTTTACTGATTCAGATGGTCCAACCGGAACATACTCCACAGTCAGAGCCATAGTAGTCGGACCCAGAGGCGGTGCAGAGATCAAGTGAGTTGAGGTGGGCTGACTTGGTATGAATGTTTTACTGATTCAGATGGTCCAACCGGAACATACCCTACAGTCAGAGCCATAGTAGTCGGACCCAGAGGCAGTGCAGAGATCAAGTGAGTTGAGGTGGGCTGATTTGGTATGAATGTTTTACTGATTCAGATGGTCCAACCGGAACATACTCCACAGTCAGAGCCATAGTAGTCGGACCCAGAGGCGGTGCAGAGATCAAGTGAGTTGAGGTGGGCTGACTTGGTATGAATGTTTTACTGATTCAGATGGTCCAACCGGAACATACCCTACAGTCAGAGCCATAGTAGTCGGACCCAGAGGCAGTGCAGAGATCAAGTGAGTTGGGGTGGGCTGATTTGGTATGAATGTTTTACTGATTCAGATGGTCCAACCGGAACATACTCCACAGTCAGAGCCATAGTAGTCGGACCCAGAGGCGGTGCAGAGATCAAGTGAGTTGAGGTACGCTGACTTGGTATGAATGTTTTACTGATTCAGATGGTCCAACCGGAACATACCCTGCAGTCATAGCCATAGTAGTCGGACCCAGAGGCAGTGCAGAGATCAAGTGAGTTGAGGTGGACTAACTTGTTATGAATGTTATACTGATTCAGATGGTCCAATCGGAACATACCCTGCAGTCATAGCCAAAGTAGGCTGCCCCAGAGGCAGTGCAGAGATCAAGTGAGTTGAGGTGGACTAACTTGTTACGAATGTTTTACTGATTCAGATGGTCCAACCGGAACATACCCTACAGTCAGAGCCATAGTAGTCGGACCCAGAGGCAGTGCAGAGATCAAGTGAGTTGAGGTGGGCTGATTTGGTATGAATGTTTTACTGATTCAGATGGTCCAACCGGAACATACTCCACAGTCAGAGCCATAGTAGTCGGACCCAGAGGCGGTGCAGAGATCAAGTGAGTTGAGGTGGGCTGACTTGGTATGAATGTTTTACTGATTCAGATGGTCCAACCGGAACATACCCTGCAGTCATAGCCATAGTAGTCGGACCCAGAGGCAGTGCAGAGATCAAGTGAGTTGAGGTGGGCTGACTTGGTATGAATGTTTTACTGATTCAGATGGTCCAACCGGAACATACCCTGCAGTCATAGCCATAGTAGTCGGACCCAGAGGCAGTGCAGAGATCAAGTGAGTTGAGGTGGGCTGACTTGGTATGAATGTTTTACTGATTCAGGTGGTCCAACCGGAACATACCCTGCAGTCATAGCCATAGTAGTCGGACCCAGAGGCAGTGCAGAGATCAAGTGAGTTGAGGTGGGCTGACTTGGTATGAATGTTTTACTGATTCAGATGGTCCAACCGGAACATACCCTGCAGTCATAGCCATAGTAGTCGGACCCAGAGGCAGTGCAGAGATCAAGTGAGTTGAGGTGGACTGACTTGGTATGAATGTTTTACTCATTCAGATGGTCCAACCGGAACATACCCCACAGTCAGAGCCATAGTAGTCGGACCCAGAGGCAGTACAGAGATCAAGTGAGTTGAGGTGGACTGACTTGGTATGAATGTTATACTGATTCAGATGGTCCAACCGGAACATACCCCACAGTCAGAGCCATAGTAGTCGGACCCAGAGGCAGTGCAGAGATCAAGTGAGTTGAGGTGGGCTGACTTGGTATGAATGTTTTACTGATTCAGATGGTCCAACCGGAACATACCCCACAGTCAGAGCCATAGTAGTTGGACCCAGAGGCAGTGCAGAGATCAAGTGAGTTGAGATGGACTAACTTGTTATGAATGTTATACTGATTCAGATGGTCCAATCGGATCACACCCTGCAGTCATAGCCAAAGTAGGCGGCCCCAGAGGCAGTGCAGAGATCAAGTGAGTTGAGGTGGACTGACTTGGTATGAATGTTATACTGATTCAGATGGTCCAACCGGAACATACCCTACAGTCAGAGCCATAGTAGTCGGACCCAGAGGCAGTGCAGAGATCAAGTGAGTTGAGGTGGACTGACTTGGTATGAATGTTTTACTGATTCAGATGGTCCAACCGGAACATACCCCACAGTCAGAGCCATAGTAGTCGGACCCAGAGGCAGTGCAGAGATCAAGTGAGTTGAGGTGGACTGACTCGGTATGAATCTTATGCTGATCCAGGTGGTCCAACGGGAACATACCCTGCAGTCAGAGCCATAGTAGTCGGACCCAGAGGCATTGCAGCTGATCGCTGTCTGTAAGAATGCCTGAGGATGGACTATGATAAACACACATGTTGGAGTGACTGAACACTTTACTGCATCCCCTGCTGGCAAGCGTCCGGCGTTAACTTCTCCATTCAGATCGCGAGTCTGGTCAATAACCCAGTTGAGGTATCCGGGTGGAAGTCTTATAGTCTTGGAAGTATCACAGCTGGCATGATAGCACTAGTACGGAGTGAGCTGTCCGTGACCGAATAAATCTCCTGGGTGACCATCTCCCGGTCAAACTGTTTTCGCTTGGACTTTTTTTTATGAATACATAAACTTGTAGATGAAAGACACAGATACATAATTAGTACCTAAAAAATACATGAAAACATACTGCACGTGAAAGACACATGAAGACATGAATTGCATAAACAGAAAATATAAATAGGTCACTTGTATTCCAAACACCATGACAAAACGTGTCTATAAACTGTGTCTATCCTACTCTAAGATTATGATCAATCTTATGTGGATGGTTGATCAGACATAGCAAAAATCAATGGACGTTCGACAATGTAGGAGCTTGACCAGTGCTGACAAGTAAGGTGACCAATATTATGTCAACAACTCTTCTTCGACTGTCATAGCTATGCATGACTGATTTTCCTCAGAAAAGGTGCTTACAGAATGCCCAATAAATATGGGTATACGGGTTTTAACCGCTACTAAATGACTGGTCATCAAATATATGGCACCATCTATACAGTACACGCACACACAATAGGAACAGGCAAGGATAAGGCGGTTATTGATATTAAGGTTGTTCTATTTATAATTCAGAGTGATGCCATCCATGTAGGGCCGTGAATTTGGCCTGGCGAGTGTAATGATTTTTGTGAGCACGAGTGCGAACACGTCTTCACAAATAACTATACTAACCTCATATAATATAATATCTATACCGTTAATGAGCCGATACTGAACGATAACCACGTGACAATTCGCTTGGAAAATGAATAGCACCGGAAGGAGACGCTGTCAGTCTCGTCTGCTCAAGCACCTGCTGGCCGCTTAACACATTGTTTGGGCGCATTCGGTGCAGAAAAATCGATAATTTTGGCTCAGACCTGGGCCTGTGTGTGGTTTAATATTGCTCGGCCGCGTGTATTGTCAGGGATAGGGGGTCCCTTTGTGAATACAAAAAGTCGATCCGACGTACAGGAATAATAGATGTCACGGACGCCATTTGTATGCTCCATGACATATCCGAGTGAGACATTCGCATCATGGACACCAGCATGTGACTGGCTTGGCGTGGATTCATATATCACGTAAGTTGGTCTACTTCAACACTAAGATATTCGTAATCAAGTAGAGCTCTACGGATTTGTGCCTGTCCCGTCTTCTGTTGTCATAATGCCAGCCGCTAACTCGAATGGCAGATGTGGGAAGGCTTGTGATGCGGGTGAAGAGGATACGATGTATTAAAACATAGGCACTTTCATTGTCACGAACAGTAATGATCTTGAAGATTTAAAAAAACCCACATATGTGTAGGATAGCCATGATACTAAAAAACATATTACGCCAGCGGGCTTTCAATTGCCTGTCGCAATGCGCATAAACCTCTTTAAGAGGTTTATATGTTGGTGTGTGCAGTAGGCAACGACATAGCATTCAACATAATTGAATAAGAGTATATAAAAACGAGCCTGGCTTCACAATTCCGTGAGCACCTTCGAAACGCACAGGTCTAGTAATACTTGTATTCAGTTGTGGTAGATTCCTCATTTGAATCGCAGGCGTCACATATATACGTCTCACATAATTATATTTATTCCCATTGGAAATGCACTTACAATGTAAATGATTACTGCCAGGATCCTAATCAGAACTTCTTCATATTGGTGACAATATATGAGATAAACAGCCCCATAAGTATGTCGCAAACAATCAGAAGCAACTAACAGCTTGATGATATCTAAAACATTCGACATATATCAATCTTGATATCACTGCAGCTGAATATTTCTAGGTAGACGGTCTAAATGATATGGCGAGGGTTCCAGGTTGGAGGTTTGACTCCGTGATCTGCATGATCTAATGTTAATAAGCCACTTGTGAGGGTCAACCACGAGTCTGCACTCTAGAACCAGTGGATCAACATCATCGAAGACACCTCGGCGTCGCCTGAAGCATATATACCTTCATATTGTCAAGAGAAAGCATTTGTATCTTTGCGAACTGAATCCAAGGAGTTAGATGGCGTATCCTGATACAGTAACAGACACATCGAAACATTGAGCAAGATTGGTGTTATCATATCGGTAATCTCAGAGTTCAGGATCAACCAGGATTTCAATGCTGAAAGGGGCAACGCTCTAGCGCCGAGGCCATTCTTCTAGAAAAACTGGAGCTTCGACAAAGATCAAATGTCTCTGTAAAAATTGGGCATATACATGTGACCATTTATGGCGTTTGTGAACGGCCAGAACGGGTCAGTACGGACGCAACGCATGACGTTTGCGATTCATACGACCGAATACCAGAGTGGTCATATCGATCTCGAAACCACCTATTATTTGTGGAATAACACCGTGATTCCTGATATATGTACGTAGGCCTATGGAAACTTATTATTCTTTACTATCGCTGTTCTCTTTTTCGAATGGGACTATACACTTGTATGGTATCTGTGAATGGAAGACTGATTAGGGACTGATTAGGCCATGAAGAAATCGTTCAGGGAAATACAGCCGAAATCTATGGGGGTAGGCCCCCTATTATCAATTTATATTCATGCATAACTACTTCTACGTCCGCTTAGGTCATATATTGTACACCATATCCAATATATTTCCTGTTTCAGGAAGAGTAGACCTACGTGTTGTGATAGTTGTACGTAAATCACCCAGATAGTAATTTATAGCTATAAATAAGCTTTTGCCTTTAGTTTTTGGGATACGATTTAAACCCTCAATATTCAGTATGCCAAGTGTCAGATGTGACAGAACTGCACAAAAGTAGGCCCTACATGAATATTTCGCTCGAATTCTGAATGAAATTACATTTAAAGCACGTATATATCTATTCAGATTTCGCCATGTGACGTGCATAATAACACATCCATATGTTCCTCGTCCCAGATAAAATCAAACAATAGTTCCGTTTACAGAACTTCAATATTTAAACAGTCCAATATTAACATGATCTTTTGTAATTTCAGAGCGAGAGACAGCTGGTGAACCGTTGTGATGAGCTGACGAGTCATGAAATATTGCAATCCACTATAGCCTATTACCCAGGATCAAAGCTGTCATTCCAAAGTTCCCCCACTTGTTGAGGAAACGTACACTGCGGAAAAATGACGAATGCTTCACAGCTCAAAAACACAATACTCATCTTAGTAATCTTCGGCCTAATATCCTACATTATATACGACAAATTGACGTATAACTCGGTGACTCCACTATCAGTGACCAAGAAGCCATGTTTCTGTCCACCCCCAGCCAATCGCAGTCGCACAAGCGAGAGCACGCCTGTGATTGGTCAATCTTCACACACAACAAAAGGAGTGGTGCAGACGTCGCCAAGGCAACCACTGGAAGGAAGCACGTGCCCCACGTGTCAAGTCTACGACCTGGATCAACCGAACGACTACCCCATGGATTGTATCCAGATGCGATTCACGCCATCTGCGCCAGTCTGTCTCTACCCGGTCAACAAAGACATCCACGTTTCAGGATCACTTGCAAGATCCGGAACTTGGGAGGCTGGAATGGTTGCCCAGTTCCAGAGATGGATACGTATGAATCCAGAAGCGGGGGTGATCGACGTCGGAGCGAATCTCGGCGTGTACAGTCTGGTAGCTGCGGCCATGGGAAGGGATGTTGTGTCTGTGGAACCAAACATTCATAACATTCACAGGTATCACAAGGCGATTGTACGAGGGAATTTACAGAGTAAAATAACTCTCCTGCAGAACGCTATCAGCGACACTGCCGGCTACGCCAAGATTGTTTACAGCTCAAATAACCAAGGTGATACCCAGATGAGGAAGCAACCGGGGGGTCAGGATGAATCAGTTGACTACACGGATGAACACGATTATACCAAGATGATAGTGATGAATGATCTGACTAGGTTCTGTAAGTTTCCCGATGCCATCATGAAGATAGACATCCAGGGCTTTGAGCACCGAGCTTTCGCACACGCGGACCTTCTGTTTGACAAAGTCAACATTCACAAAGTCCTTATGGAATGGGACATGATGAAGCCTATATACAGGAATAAACGACTGAAACCTGAGGAGTTCGGTCTCGTCGAGAAGATGATCAAGTTCTTTATAGATAGGAATTACGTGCCTAAAGACTGGAATGGTAACATTTTAGGACGTCACGCCTGGGAGTCCTGGCCCTTTGACCTCGTCTGGCATAAAACATGATATTAAGGGGGACTTCAATTCGAGTAATCAAAAGCAGTTAGACCATGATATTAGACCCATCATGTGATGTTTTTTGTCAAGTTGGTAATATTCTATGATCTATGAAAAAATCTATTTGTTTTCACTACAATACATGTGCGCAAAAATGCATGGTTCTTACAGTATGTACGTGTATTCTCTGATGTGGCCTTTCTGATCTGGTGTATTCTCTGATCTGGTCTTTGTGATCAATCAGTCGTTTTTTAATGTATTTATATTTGCAGTGAGTAAGAAAGGCATACAGAGTGAATGATTGCTGTGGCTCTGTTAGGTATCTACATGTAATTTTCTTCATCATGTGTTCTTTACTGAAGATCTGAACTACTTATTTTTGTTGTGTATTTTATTTCTCGACGTCCAAATCAAAAACCATTTTTATAAATTAATTCTGAATGCGATTCAATGTTTTTGCGGAAGTATATATGTGTCGATAATAAAAATACATGTACATTTTCAGTCCGTATATGTTCATTTGCGTAATAATTCTAGAGGCAAATTTCGCCCATAAATATTCACAGAACTCAATTCGTTTTTTCAAGTTTTTTTTATCACCTGTCGACATTTGATATCACAGTGTGATAGGAATATACACCAGTATCTATCAACATGATAACACAGTGTTTTGGTTTTGATGTCTGTCATCTATACACAGTCAAACACACTATCAGACACGCTCATCAGATTGTAATGAAACAAAATAATATATCCCACATGGGCAGGTAAACATGACAGGGCCATACAGTAATACGAATACATGACATTCAGCGACACAGTATGTATCAGTCGTATCATACGAAGGCTTATACTCAGTAATATATATGATAAAATTGTATTATTGAATAAGCAACACCTTCAGATCAAACAAATCATATATCTCATAATAATAACATTTTGTATAAGCACAAGTCCAGTACATCTGTATGTGTGAGCATCTCTGATGCACAAATGCATTAATAAAGGATTAAAACTCGCGCCCTCAAAACTTGACAAACAATACACAAACACAAACAATAAAGTTCACTCGTAAACATGACAGTAAAAGCGAATGATGAAGATGCGCATTTCGAATAAAGATTTCTAACAACATTGGCACATATTGTCAGATCATTACTACCGACTTGTTTGTACTGCATACTTTGATTATAAATATGGGAACAATGTAATGGGAATGTGAAACTGACAGTTTTGTATCTATGCGCATACAATATCAATATTTTGTGCATATATTATTGAGGGAATAAGTTCGTATCATATACGGAACCATCATGAACCAAGCGAAACTCACAACATACAGTGTGTATATGAACCAAAAACATTAAAAGCAAAATATAATCTCAAATTGTTCTGTAGAAAGCAAAAATAATCATACTTAAAGCAGCTGCCTTCGAAACCAGTCAATATTTTTTGGAAGCTATATTTCATATTAAACATGTCAAACTAACCGAATGAAACATACTCACATCGAATGTAATGAAATTAACCAGTCCTCAGGGAAATTTTGCTCATTTGAAAAGGCGGTTCTCGCGTAAATACAGGAACTGTAACCATCACACGCAGATGTAAACAAAGCATAGAACTGCGAGATAGACTGACTATTCCACGCACATCATGGTATATCACTGATTATTTTCTCATAACTACACTATATATGCACATAGGAACTGAAAAATGTACTCGATGTGGACTTTTAGGCGCGATTTGAGCATTTGTTTACATTCTAGTTTGATGGATACACTTCGCTTGTTTATTTACAAAACCGGTACAAAATGGGCACTAAAACGGATGAAAAGACAACTCGGACGGACTGTGATCGTCAAAATAATTGAGCACACCGTTTCTAATATTGCTTTAGATGTGTTTAACAAAAAATTGGTTTTGAAAAAAATATTGCATACATTCGAAGGCAGCAGCTTTAAGCGAAAATGTTTTTTTTTCTTTACAATACTATCGTAATGCAATTGCACGTTTGCTTGAGTGTTACTAGTATATCGATGAGCAATATACTAATGTATCTATACAAGAGATTCAGCAATACCGGATACAAAATACGCCATCCCCATCACAGGAATAATGAAAAGAGATGTGAAGCCCGGCATTAAAGATGGAGGCCACTAGGGGAGCATCGTGAGTGTTATTTGATTTAATCCTATATTTGATTTATCGAAATCCTAATTAAGTAAATGCTACTACCTTGCCACAGGGTTCGATTGATACTGCCTGTGCCAGATGATATCGAATGGCCACAAGTGCCAACTTTTCCGCTGTAGGACCCTGTTATTCCAGTCCATGGGGGTATACTGTCGCTCAGTGAAGAAGTCGATCATCTTCTCCACAAGTCTGTACTCCTCCGAGGCCATGTTCCTGTGGATCGGCTTCATCATATCCCACTCCATCATAACCTTGTGGATCTTGACCTTGGCGAACAATCTGTCCGCGTGGACGAAGGCGCGGTGCTCGAAACCCTGAATGTCGATCTTCATGATGGCATCAGTGAAGTTACAGAACCGAAGGAGTTCATCCATGACAATGATCTTCGTGTAGGTCTGCTCGTTTTCGAAGGTTTCGCTATTGACGTCCGCCCCAACTTGTTTCTGCATCCTGGTGTCGCCCTGGTTGTTGTGGTTGTACTGAATCTTTGCCACGCCAGGATTGTCCCCGATGGCGTTCTGGAGAACAATGATCTGATCCTCCAACTTGCCCATTCTGATGGCCTTGTGGTAGCGGCGGAGGTTCTCGATATTTGGCTCCACAGAGACAACCTTCCTCCCCATGGCGGCGGCCACCAAGCTGTAGACTCCGAGGTTTGCTCCGACATCGATGACGCCACTGCCTGGGTAGAGCCCGAGCCATCTCTGGAAAGTCTGCACCATGCCCAGCTCCCACGTGCCAGAGCGGGCGAGCGAACCGGACACGTAGATGTCCTTGTTGACTGGATAGAGGCACACCGGAGTGGAGGGAACAAAGTGCATGTCGATACACGTGAAGTCAAAGTCACTGGGGGCACGCAAGTTGTACACATTACAGAGATCACAAGGGCCCCGAGAGTAGTCTACCACGGCTGTTTGGGGCCGGGCAGTGGATGTGGTTCTGAAAAGTAGCCAGCAATCATTGATATTATTGTTAGCAACAAAGACAAAAACATCCAGAATTGAGCTTCATTGAAAACACGTATCCTTCATACTTCATTCACTGAGACGAAGAAAACCAAAACATTCTTTTATAAGCATAATATTTGTATAAATATTGCATACTAATTCCAAAAGATGTGCAGTGGAAACATTACTATTTTGCACATAGTGCACCCCTGATGGATCAGGTGTATTTTTCGGTAAATTTTGTGTTTAGACTTTTGTCTTTAAGATTTCTATTGGCTTCGTCACAATCCTGATAAATTCATGATATATTCTGTTTCATCGAAGTTTAAATTCAGGTCACCCTACCTGTCAGTCTGAATGATCTTGTTCTCCTTGTGCCAAATGATATCAAAAGGCCAGAGCTCCCACTCCTGCCTTTGGAGGACGACCTTGTCCCAGTTCTTCGGTGTGTAGCCTCTGTCCATGAAGAAATCAATCATCTTCTCAACCAGGTTGTACTCCTCGGGTTGAAGTCTCTTCTTCTGATGTATTGGCTTCATCATATCCCATTCCATAAGGACTCGGTGGATATTGACCTTGTCAAAGAGACGTGCGGCGTGGACGAACGCTCGATGCTCGTAGCCCTGGATGTCGATCTTCATGATGGCCTCTGAGAATTTACAGAAGCGAAGGAGATCGTCCATCACGATAATCTTGGTGTACATCTGCTCGTTGTTGTAAGCGGTCGAATCCATGTTAGCGCCGTCCTGTTTCTGCATCCTAGTGTCTCCCTGGTTGTAGCCGTTGTACACGATCTTAGCTACACCAGCGTTATCTCCAATAGCGTTCTGGAGCAGGACTATCTTGTCCTCAAGCTTCCCCCGCTTGATGGCCTTGTGGTACCTGCGAACGTTCTCAATATTAGGCTCGACAGAGACGATTTCCCGCCCCATGGCCGCCGCTACCAGACTGTACACCCCGAGGTTGGCTCCTATGTCTATGACGCCGCCGCCGGGGATGTCTCTCAGCCACTGCTGGTACTGCTTGACCATGCCTCCCTCCCACGTACCATAGTTCGCCAGCGAGGCGGACACGTAGATATCCTTGTTGAGAGGGTACAGACAGACAGGAGCTGGTGGGTCGAATCGCATCTGAACGCACTGAAAGTCAAAGTTGTTCGGTTGAGTCAAATCGAATACGTTACAGAGCGGACACTCCTCGCTGTACGGGCGAACCTCGGTCTTTGGAGCTGGTGCTGTTTTACTGGTGCCCTCCGAGGGCGTCTCCGGAGGTTTTATTTCCTTTCTCACCGGACTCGGCCCATCTCTAAAGGGAGTCTTTGTTTCTTTAGTGGGAGTCTTCCTCTCACTGCCCTCGGCCCCTGCAGCTACAGCGGGGTTGCCATGGTTACACTGGCAGACTTGGTCCACCACGGCTAGTTCACGCCGGTTGGAGTAGAAGGACTTGTCGATAACGATGTAGACCAGCAGCAGACATATGACCATATAGAGGAAGGATTTCTTTATCTGTGTGAACACGGACATGATGATGGGCTGTTCTGGGCCTCTAAAATTTTTTGGATGAGTCGTGATGTGACTGGTTGAGGGCTTGAGGTCCTCAGAGGACCAGAAACAGTACCATTCTGACGTCAGTCTCAATCATTGGTAGTCCTCTGGAAAATATAACAATATATATATAAATCTTATGCATAAATCAATTGAATCTAGGACGTCAGTCAGTAGAGAATTTGTTCCTTGGCAAAATATGCATTTTATATAAGTATACAACTAAAAGGCCTCGGAATGGTCCTTCAGAAGTGAAACGACTTTACATGGTACATTCCCCAACATTCACACTGCAATATCAGAAATTTCTCGTGTGTCAAAAATCACCATACTATTTGCATATAGTCGTCCCCCAAGCAATAATAGTTTCCCTATCCTGACATATATCGGGTCTGCTGGTATCCGGCTTGGTGATCAAAACTACAACACTAGCAATTAGTGTCAGTGTTTGCCTGATATTCAAAACTACACACAAACTGGTGTCGACTGCAAAATTGAAGATGTAATTAAACCAAGGTGGACACGTGTTTGAAATTACAGTATCATACCCGTTTTGTATATATATCCAATACATTCGTGTACATATAGCCGACATTTGTTGACATCTATCCTTGAGCAACTTTTCTCAGTAAGTACCCTCCCACACGTACACTGTAAGAAGAAAGACGTTATGGCTACTTCACGTTAATTAAAGCTCTTCACTGCTTTATTCCTTGAATAGACAAGATGAAACGGTCGATAGAATACGGCCGATGCATGGTTCGTATGCTGAGTGTCCGACTAGTTTTGCAGATTGAATACGGTGACCTATTTCTTTCGGCTCTAAAACTCAGCAAGCCACTTTAGAAGTTGACCATGCATGATTCATATGCGAGACATGTTTATTCAGTAGCCCTGGTGACAATTTCACGGTGTGCGCTCTGCCAAAATCATACCCGCGTGTACTGTAGAGAATACACTTTCTAGTTTGCACCTGAACTATACCTCCATCCATAGGACAGCGACAGTAGAATTCCGGGTACTTGACGCGTTTTATCAGCTATTTGCCTATGATACAATAGTGAGCCTAGTCGAGGGATACATTGAAGTCGGCAGAAATACATAAACGATGTTTAACGCTGTACATAGCAATGAGGCGTCTTGCCACGTCTGGTGGAATGAGATGAAATCTGAGAAACATAATGACGACCACATGTGCCTTTACAATCACATTATTTTACTGATGTATATTTAAATATGCCACTCTGTGTTGCGTCCATTATCCAATCAATATTAAGGAAATATAAGTAGTTTTATGAGGAAGATAAAGCGTAATTATAATCAATATACAACTATCCAATATCATGCATTATTACGTAGATTCATCAGAAATATGCACCAGAATTATTTCTGTTTCAACATTTAATTTTTTTGGAAACTTTATATTGAAATCCGAATCAAATCTGGGTCATCCAAACAGAAAACCATCTACACTTGTATTGAGATATCGATCGTTTTGCCAAGAAAGGCGTGACAGTCAATCAAGTATGACTTATCTCATTCTCTTTTCAATTCCGAATTGCACAGCTGTTGATAATGCATAGTATGCTTGTGATTATCATCGTATTCAACAATATTTCAATAGATGACGCCTCAGCCTTTAAAGCTGAATACACACACACATGCCACAATACTGTAGTACTTTGCCTAGGCCTGTCAGCATGGTCAGCTGATGTCTGTGTACGGTTTGTTCGCCTCGGACCAACAACTAAACACTTGGAAAGATGGCTTGTATCACTATGGTGCACATTCTGACTTGTAAAGATGCATAAAATCTCACCTGCAGCATTGCATGTTATTGTTATCCACACATATATGGTCCTGGCTTGTTGCTATGGTTTTCCCCCACTATGTGAATCATTTCTGCATCAGACTTCCTTTTACCATGTACTGTCTGCGGACTCTGCGCGCACAGCTAGACCACAAAATATTGCAATGTTTTGACTAGTCTTTTGTGATTTTCTTCATTATTCACATTCTTGAGGGGGTGGAAGGGGAGGGGAGGGGGGGAGGGGGGGGAGTGCTGGGGCATGGGTCGGTAGTCAAGGTTCATCACTGACGTGGTGGTAGCCGTGAATCTCGCTCAACCACATATGGTATTGTCCCTTAATTGTGTGGTTGTTCGGTAATATTATACACGGGGGGTGTACCTGTTGCTATGGAAACAATGCAATGCATCACTGAGGCTTAATTGATCCATCAATGCAAGTTGTTATAGCAATTAAATTAGCGATAGCGATCTCCGAATATATAGCATTTTGGTTTGTAATGCGACGAATGTGCAGAGATAGGCCCTACTTCAGTAGCATAGGTCCAGTAGGCATCTATAGTCCTTTTTTTACTCCTAAATAAACACTGCGTGATATCATCACGTACATCTCAAGTTAGTTTGATTGGTACTATATGAAATCACCAACACTCCTCTTTAACAAACATACGTCACTAAATGCTTCATAATTAAAAGATAAGGCATCTAATACTATATACTCGTGCCGCAATGTACTAGTATATGAATAGGCTCTATATTTGTCACATCTGAATTGATGGTATAATTCATACTGGCTACTTTATCGGTCGGTGTTTTCGGTAATCGTGGTACTGGATTCAGATGAAGTATAGGGTCTAAGGCCAACACGAGTAATATTTATCACAACATTCACTGCTCCGAACCCCGAATTGTGACATAACGCCACACTTAGACGTCTTAGGCGCCGATCGATATTTTGTGCACTGTGTGAACATGATGAAGGCAGACAGGGTCCCTCCCGCATGGGACGTGGTCCTGTTTCCATGGAGATAGTGGGGGTGAGACCGGTGGGTGGGTCGAGAATGAAACACAACCCGCGCTAGTATAGATTAATTAGTCCGAACATGCTCAATTGTATAATCCCGGATGTTCCAGATTCTAATACTAAAAAAACTGTACCAACTAAGCCGTATGTTTATCAGAGGCCAGAGACATAATATGCGGCCTGTTGCCTCAATAGGCCTACCATGTGCTTTTTCACGGAGCATAATTATCAGAAAACAGCTTCATATATGGATTCAATTTAGCTAGACTGCAAAAAACCAAATTGTATTTCTACACGTACAACTGCTATACAACTTCTATTGTTTGTGAAAATAGGTTAACGGTGTTTTACTACTAACACAATACACACGAAAACTTAACAAATTGTACAAACCTGCAGTATTCCACATATTGTATACCAGATTGGTCCAGTGTGTTTAGCGTCACGCTAAACACTGCTGACGATATTGTGCTGATACACATGCTGCGCACGACGTGCGGGCAATATCAAGCACTTATTGCACCCCCGATGGACACGTGTTCAAGCTCGCCATACCACATGTCGATCCCACCGATGTACGCTTATATTAAAACGCGATATTTGTCTGTCTCGTCACACTCGTGTCTTGTTTACCCCTCTCTTTGTGTCATACACCGCCAGACACGTCAACAAATCGATACACCTAGCTCATTCAGGATTCAGTCTCGCAAAATCACGCGAGAACAAGACGAGACTTCCTAATGTGTTCCCTGGCCGCCAGTCGATTCACAGGAGAGCGAATGTTTCAATCGCGCTGACTGAATTTTGTATGCAGGCGGATATTGTGTACAATAGCAAAAATACAAGATTGTATATTCAATACTTATTACATTCCTTCTCTTCGTGTGAAATGGACTCTGGTGCTACCAGAACCCCATAAGAGAGATTTCTGATGCTGATTCTTGATGAGGTTTCTGATGCTACCGAGACATTGGGCCTCCAGGGGTACATTCAGTGGCGGATCCAGTGGGGAGGGGTTGGGTGCAACAAATTTCCGTCGGCAACATGTAGGCCCCCTATAACTGTTGCCATTCCAATTACGTAGCAGGAGCATAAACTTTGGATTGGACTGTGATATTGATGGAATTTCGAATTACAAACGATTAGCATTGATTTCTGATATTTCTTCGAACTTAGAATTCATCTGGATCATTAAATCTGCCACTCATTAAATGTGCCATTCATATCAGTTTGACTGTTTGACGAGCTTGCCCATTCATCATGAACTCATAGTCTTCTTCGATCTGTTTCAGTGTGTTCATAGTTATTATCATAAATTCATAATACATTTGTAGCAAAAACCCGAATGTGTGAATTACTACAAATTCAAAGGGTACACATTCTAATAAATGTATTTCCGACATAGCGTCAGCGTGGCACTGTATTTAGTTTCTGTAGTATCCGGTATGCTGGTAATGGCTAGCAATCAGGTAGTGCGCGTGTTTATAGTGCGCATGTGATGGTGTTTATTACGCTTAGAACCTGTTATATAAATTTTAAATATTATACAGTTTCATATCTTGATGCACTTTCTTTCGGTAGTTCGATCGCATTCTGTACCGCCAGAAATATATAATCTCTCTTTGGCCAGAGCGTCGCGCTGTTCTTCTAAGTTTTGATGAAAACAGACCCACGGAGGGTAGGCATGAGTGGGCTGCAGGCCAGCCGAAATATGTTGGGATGGGAAATTTGATCCAAAACAATTTGATCCAGAACAATTACGAAAGGTTACCAACTTTAATTGTTCACGATATAAAAGTGATAAAATGTGATGAAAAATATTTTTTTACACCAAAATAGACGCATAAACTATCAATTTGATCCAAAACATTGGGCAACATTAGAACCACTGAATGTGATATCGGGTTTGTACAATTTGCTATCATTTGTTATAGTAATCTCAACAAAAGGTTCACAGCACTTTCATCTGATTGTTTCCATGAAGTTTTACATTTTAATCTTGTGAATAAACGCAAATTATGTGAGAGCTTTGCGATATTTGTTGATTTAAATTACCGTAATATATACGCATACAGTAGTGAAACAAAAATATTGAGCTAAATTTCTGATGTTGGCAGAACAATTACGAAAGGTTGCCAACTTTAATTGTTCACGATATAAAAGTGATAAAATGTGATGACAAATATTTTTTACACCAAAATAGACGCATAAACTATCAATTTGATCCAAAACATTGGGCAATATTAGAACCATTGAATGTCTGTGCTCGGATATACATCTATATATGTTTTTCTTTGTTTATTATATGGAGAAAAATGAGCAATTTAATTCAATAAATTAAGGTTATGAATCAAATAAACTTTCCCATCCCAACATATTTTCGCTGGCCACAAAATAATTCTCTCCACTGTCGGTTACTTGTTATGTATTTCTGGTATCGCATCATCACCATGTGTACTTAATCGCATCATAACGTACTCACAAGATCACCTCCAAAGACATATACCAAATCATAGTGCTCATGCACGTGTTGTGCCCATTGTTGACAGAATATCCAAGAATTCGCTCATACGAAGGAAGATATATTCGGACAAAATCAGGAAACCAGTTTTAGTTGGGCTTTTATATTTCTCTGGCTAAAAACATCTGATTGTCTGCCGTGTGGTATACCCTATACATATTTTTCCCGAATTTTGTATTTGATCAGTATCGTTAATATTGTGCAAACTAATTGTAATTCAAGTCATAATTTGGCCGCTGAGGATAGTTAGAACATTTTTGTATGCCGACAGACCATGTGATTTATGTGTATTCCACAATTTTATCCTTAACCACGCAAAACAAGGCAAATGAACATTGAATTAGGTCGGGAACCTTCAACTGTTACCTAGTCAAACAAATTATGACATTTTTCCGCTCCCAGGCCACGCAGAGTGAAAACTGTGTAATCGGTTACAGTATATTGACTATATTGGCCATTCAACTCAATGTTAAATGATCTTACTTTGTACGGTCCATAACACCTTCCTAAAACATCCCAGCCTAACCACTATGCTATTTTTGTAAAATGACGTATTGGGCATCGTGTGATAAGCATGAATATATTTGACGACACATGTATGATACTGGGCCATATAATAATGTTGTACATCCGTATTCAATGCCTTAGTCTGGTGACTTTGTTTTCGTTCCGCCCCATGCTGTTCTGAAATTTAGGAAACATATCCGCTTTCGAGTGTTTGTCGTGGAAAGGACGAATATAAAAGCAATAAATATGCGTTATGTAGTTCAATGCGGTGGCAAAGTCAAGAAATGCTTGATTCAACCTTGGGCTAGTCAATGTCATACAACAAATTTACATGCAGGTGGAAATTGGGAAATACTTTTTTAAAGCCAGTCACGCTTATTTCCAAGAACAGTGTTTTTCCCCAAGAACATTTTCCTTTTGTGTAGAAACAAAACAATCATGCCGAGATAGTAACAGTAGACACAGGTGGATCTGTGCTGATTAATTACCTCCCCGAAGCGCTCATTCGATACGTTGGAATGTTTTTTTATCGTATTATATAGGTACGGATGTGAAATGAGTCATGTAGGAGATACACAACGAGATAATTTCTTCATATTCACTATTCTGCGAGAATTCATCGTGAAACTAAACATATCCTACTTATCCTATAAGAACGTTCAGAAGTTTTACGATTACCTTGTGCAGATTACTGGGAATTTTCTTCCATGTTCGCAGTAATTAGATATTACCTCCGAGTGCTTGTGGAAACCCGAGTCACGCAACACGACAATTCAATTACAGGGCAGAGCTGAGCTCATTTTATGTCGTTAGGATTAAAAAATCAACAGGGTACTTATACTTCACGTGGGTTTCGTTTGCAGCAACTGTGTTCTTGTTTTACTTGTAACTCAAATATTAGCGATGTCATTGGCGTGTCCATATGGTCATATAACCACGCCATATTGGTGATGAAAACAACACAAGTTATGTCCCACTAGAAACATTCATGTATGAAAGCAAAATACCCTTTGGTAGGGTTAAATATCGAAAGCCTGTACTATTTCTAATTTATAATCCCACCATAGCGATAAAATACCTTCAGTATCAGAAAGTGATGACCGAGAGTAAATCTTTAATATATCGAGAATGATGAAATGTATTAATGAGGGTCTAGTGAGTTGAAGTGGTACACAGCAGTTTAAATGTATATCCATATTATGGCATATTATGGATCCCACTGACTTTCACTCACCGGAAAATTGCAGGGATGCAGGTCATGAATATGCCAACTTGGTCACAGGTGAGTATAATGTAAAATGTATCAATAAACATGGTCAAGGGTTAGACATACACGACTTACAAAATTAGACTATATTGTTCAAATATTTGCTACGCTATTATCAATATTGTAGACGTTTTGGAGCCTTTACCCTGCTAAGGATCTATACATGTAGTTGCCTGTACGTGCAGTACAAGAACATAACCATTGGGTGTACCCACATACTATAAAAAACAAGCATGGGTGGGTTCTAATGAGAACACAGGGTAACTACAACTTGATGAAAATCCCATCAATTTATATACAGATAAACATCATATCGTTTATAATATCAACTGCAGACTGATGTATGTGGGATGTCCTACTCAAGAAAATTGCGAAAGCTGTGCACGGTTATGTAGCTATTTATATCGGACTTTTTATTCAGTAAGAATTATAATTATGCTCGATAAACTAATTACTGTTAACAACATGCCACATTGATTATTGTTAAAAGTCTTAAAACAGTCAAAGGAATTTAATATTTTAGTTTTTTTATGGAGTTGGTTATTCACCAGAACTAGTTCCTAATTAAAAAATAAAATTGATACGAGTGAAATAGATCTAATCATTCGACTATTTTTATTTTGCAAACATGTTTTTTTCTGTACATGTTGGTACAATCATACAGCGACAGTTCATTGTGGGCTCTCTTGTTGCGAGTGCTGGCGATCTTACTATTAGATCAACCCATACATTGTATATTTACCACGATTGTTGCACACAAATAATCATGACTAAAATATAATTTCACATGATTGTTTGCGCTGGATAAAATAGAACAATTCTGATGTACATGTGTAGGCGAACCTGTAGCTCCTTCGATATAGCTAGCTGTCAGCAAGTGGCTGGAAAAATACACACTTGATGGTGGAAACCGTACATGTTTTGCGGGGTAGAGTTCGCGTCTAAAATCATTTTAATTATAGAATTCACAGAGTATATCCTCTGTTATATATCCTGATGTAAATATATGATCAAATTAATCGGGTATAATGAAACAAATCGGAAAATAATGATACACGATCTTTTGTTCGGCAAGTCGCGGGCAGAAGTTTGTTTTGTTTTGGACCAGCCGAAACCGTGTGCTAGATACCTACTTTAAATCACAAATTACACCAGCGTTCCAGGATAATATGCCATCATTTATATATGCATGTTTGCAGAATTACCTGTACTTTCATATATATCGAGCGGATTCACACAGTCTCCAACCAAAAAGACACATTATAAAGAAAACTTTGGATATTCTGATCAATTTACACCATGATAACCGATTTTGTCGAATAAAACAGATGGTAACTTTTTTAGTTTCGTGATACGAGATTTGTGCTTTCGTACATTTTTGAATCAGGATATTTTGAATCAATATTGTGAATTTCAACACGTTTCTTTCAGTACTTTTGACTATAAATGCGTTTGAAATCTACCAACTAGCACAGTATTTTGGCGAGTTGCGATTCTTGCTGTCAAACGGGCACCTGCGAGCCGCGTGCCACTCTGAGGTCCGCGCGCGGGCTATAACTCGGCGCGCGATTGAGGCTTGGGCATCACTTCATCAGAAGACTTTGCAGCTTGCAGATCTACGAAGAGAACTAACGAAATCAACAGAATGTCCGACGCAGCGAAAACACCAGTGAAGAAGGCGGCTAAGGCCAAGAAGCCAGCCAAGGCCACCGAGCACCCCACGACCGCCGTGATGGTGAAAGCCGCCATCACTGCCTTGAAGGAGAAGAAGGGCTCGTCCCTGGCCGCCATCAAGAAATACATCCAGGCTAACTACAAGGGCATCGACATGGTCCGCACCGGACCATTCATCCGCCGCTATCTGAAGAAGGCCGTCGCCGACAAGGCCTTGGAACAGGTCAAGGGATCTTACCGTCTGGCCAAGAAAGCAGAGAAGCCCAAGGTGAAGAAGGCTACCAAGGCCAAGAAGGCAAAGTCACCGAAGAAAGCCAAGAAGCCGAAGACCCCCAAGAAGAAGGCTCCCAAGAAGGCCAGCACGAAGAAATCTCCCAAGAAGGCTGCGAAGAAGCCCGCCGCGAAAAAGCCAGCTGCCAAGAAGGCAGCCAAGCCAAAAGCAGCGAAGAAGCCAGCAGCAAAGAAAGCCACCAAGGCCAAGAAGCCCGCCAAGAAGTAAGCAATTCATTGCTGCTTCCGACAAAAACAAACGGCCCTTCTGAGGGCCACACCACACGGCACGAAAAGTTTATACGATTAGAGTTATTCTGGGTTACGATCCTTGACCCCCTTCCGAGATTTTATTCAGAAATCTTTAGAAAGTCGGTAGCCAAAACAATTTTGCAGATGTCCTAGAACAATGAAATGTCAAAATTTCAAGCTGTGTACCGGTAGTACGTACATTCGATAAGGTCAACGCCACATTTAAAATCGATGTAATATCCAATTAATATTCGGTCACAAATGAATGAATTGCAGCATCAGCTCTATGCTGTGAGCTCCTAATCCATACCTTATCCATCTACTTTTATACCATTTCGTCTATGAGATAAGATAGGAACGGCAACGAATAAATCTTGTCATGACTGAAATTTAAATTTTTCATTATTAAAGCAGCTTAGAAAGCATTCATAACTTCAATAGGACCAATAATGAAATTCTAGCGATATTTTTTAAAATATATTTTTGCAAAAAGAACTATGAACTTCTGTGGTGTGACAGACAAATCGGCGCTCATGAATTTTCATAATCAGCAAAACAGTGAGTCGTAAATTTCTGTCATTTCCACTAGCACTAGAAATGTTTTTCATCATAACGTGTCCGTGAGCGGATGGCTGCAGCGTTCACAGCGTCATAACGCACTGTATCATATTCAGTGTGAGATCTGGACAAAAGTCGATTAGATTGTTATTTAATGGACACCTAATAACACAATTGCGCAATAATGCTACTCGTCATGTGCTATAAATCCGTCTAAAGAAATTTTTTCTGGCGGTATGTGTTGTTTATTTTTGTCCTGAAATGTGATGCGTGTTCAACTGTCATTTAATTCGTGATGTTTGGCTAAAAACCCGAAAGAAATTGAAAATTTTTCAACAAATGTCTTGCTTGTGTGTCATTGTGCGCCAGAGAACAGGTGATTTGAACGGTATTGTCATTCGAGGGTCATTTAACAACTTTCGCACTGGCGAATTCCAAGGTAATGATCTTGCTAATCACGCAATATGGAGATGATCTTCTGTTTTTTCAAAGATTTATTTGATTGGTCCAGGAGATGATCTTCTGGCTTTTCAATGTTTTATTTGCACAATCAGTGAGGCATGATATGGTAACGTATTTTATTTTACAACTGTAACATTTTTTATAAAACAAATAATAACAGGTATCATGCCATGCATAATAGCACAATGAGATACAATACATCTGAATGATAAAATTTAAAAATTCGAGTTTACATACATTATAGTAAATATATTATTTGTATGTGAGCCACACGGTAACATATTCGTATTTGCTTTACATGAAAACATGTAGCTATAATTAGCATATATATGTATATACACATTTGTTCTGAAGAATCATAAAATATCAATTTTACCCGTGGAGCGTGAGCATGCCATATCAATGCCTGATTCACTGACTTGGACAAATACAAATGTAGATTATCAAGCAGAATCTTTTAATTAACTTCAACAAAGCCTTGATACCAATCCCCGTGGATTAAGATCGCATGATGATACATGGATCTAAATGGATTGTAGATCCTATAAGTTTTATTATAAGAACAAATGCGAACAAATGCCATACATGTATTTGGTAATAATTTCTTATCGCAATGTCCAATCACAAAATTCACACTGGAATTGATCAATAAATTGCACTAATTTTCTGTCAAAATTTTGAAATAACACCTTCAATGGTGATCCTGCTTGAGTCATGAAAATATTGAAAATATCGAAAGGTATCGTAAGACTGAGAACCCAGATATTTCTTCTTGAAGTACCGGTATTTCTTGTCCAGTCCCTATTCGATTTGGTTGACAACTGGACTGGAATTACTTGATCTAAAATTCAGTATAAATCCTACCGGTATATAAAAATATCAAACTCTAGGGAGCTTTTACTCATTACGTTATCACGATTCTGGGTCCGAGTTTGACCGTAGCGTTGGTTTATGTGGCGATAAATGCCAACCAATCTCGTTGTGTATCAGAAATTACATTTCCACCAAATGATATTATCGCCGAAACCATCTACAGATGAAGCATTTTATTAGTGTTTATAATATTTCGTTACCGTAACAGTACGATGATATATTGTGTCGCTATCAGACCTGCTTGCCTTTTTATAAAAGGAGTGATCCTATGACAAGTGGTACTTGCGTCCTGCCGGTGCAATGCTGATTAGCCCTTCATACTTGTATACATGGATTACATCCATTACTGCAAGTACTCAGAGTTGATTGGCCAGTGTTAACAGACGTTCATCAAAGGCATGTGATGTATCACGATCATACCTAAGAATTCGATAAAAACGCATATTTTCAAATTATTGATATGAACTACCATGAACCTGTCAATGTTCTATGTCAATAGACGTGGAATCAATACCCAGTATCAAGTATTCCGAGCAAACAAAACAGGGTCCGTTATCCAATCTCATAGTCCGGGGACAGAAAGTCATATCAGGCATACGAAGTGAGAGAAAACAAAAATGACAGGGAAACTCATGAACCCCCGTAAATGGCCATCAGGAGGTGAAATCAGGTGTTCCGGAAAGAGTGAGCATTTCCTGCCCCACTAGTGGCACCCGTCATGAATTCCCCAAAATTAACATGAAAATAAATCTAGTTGCATGGCAGACATGGATTTGCTGTATTTTTCAACCAGATCATGATGACGTCCATAGAATTTCCTAAACGCAGCTATAGACGTGGAATCAATACCCAGTATCAAGTATTCCGAGCAAACAAAACAGGGTCCGTTATCCAATCTCATAGTCCGGGGACAGAAAGTCATATCAGGCATACGAAGTGAGAGAAAACAAAAATGACAGGGAAACTCATGAACCCCCGTAAATGGCCATCAGGAGGTGAAATCAGGTGTTCCGGAAAGAGTGAGCATTTCCTGCCCCACTAGTGGCACCCGTCATGAATTCCCCAAATTTAACATGAAAATAGATCTAGTTGCATGGCAGACATGGATTTGCTGTATTTATCAACCAGATCATGATGACGTCCATAGAATTTCTTAAACGCAGCGATAAGTCTTGGTAAAACATATCCTTGTCGTAGCAGTTTAGAGACTAGCTGGGCACTTCGATAGACAAAGTCCTCATATTTGCAACTAGCTCTGGAATAGCGTATAAGTTGAGAAACAAACACACCATATGCCGGTGACATAGGAATGTTGCTGCTTAGAAAAGGGAAATTGACTATGGAAAAATTGAAATCATCACGTTTGTCATATAATCTAGTTGACAGGTTAGAATCATTATCAATCTCCAACCTCAGGTCTAGATAGTTGGAAAAATTAGCGGATTCTGTAGTATCCTTAATTTCTAGTTCCTTAGGATATATGATATCCAAATAATCACCAAACTTGGGATTATTTAGCGACAATACATCATCTATGTATCGGAAAGTGAAATTAAAATTACATGTTAGTTTCTTAGAACCTCCTCTTTGTAAATGTTGGATAAAATCTGATTCATATGAGTATAAAAACAGGTCTGCCAATAATGGTGCACAGTTTGTACCCATTGTCGTTTTTGTTCATACATAAATCATAGTTCGTTGTGTATATATTTAATCTGACAGAACAATAACACAGTTTGGGCTGAAGCATCAATTGTATCACATAAATTAACCGACATAGCTGGAACTAAAACATACTTAATAAAGGTTAATATTATACTCTGCAACTGCATGCACATAACTCTTGAAGTCACAATGCCAGATGCATAACATGTGGCCAGATGTTTTATATACAATATTCAATGTATGAGAAGTTGCATGCTAATTCCATCAGGTGTACAGTAGAAACAACTGCATTTTACACACTGTCTGCCCATGATGAAGTGTCTATTTGGGTAATTTGAAAATAAAAAAATATGTTAATTTATATTTGCTATTGACATAATCAAAATCGCGTTGTATGAGTGCTGAAAGATTGATACTTACATTCACATTTCTCTTTTGAAAACTGAGCAATATCCATAATTGCATCACGTCGGCTGGGGTGTCACATTCAGTCCTGATTTGTGTTCCTGAGAACCGAGCTCATTTCAAAAGGATGATATAATGAGGCAAATGCCGGGAATCATTGCAAATTTCCTAGGTATCGCCTAAAATGTATCAGTATCGTCCTTTGGGATCTTCCGAACAGTAAAAGGCGCTGACATTAGCAAGAAAACCTGCAATTTCTCAAACTAGAACGATATAAATCATTCAACGTCTGGGAAATCAAATTTTTCTCAATATGCATAATGCCTTCTGAATATATATCCACATAAAACCCGCATACCTGTCATTGCCCAGCAAAACGTCTCACATTTTCAGAACATTTTCGAAAATATACGACAGTTAGCCTATCCACAGTAAATGTAATCCCACTGTTCACTAGTGTTGTCTTCAGGGACCTGAATCATAGTTATTCCAGTTATATTCATTTCATCAGGTGCCGTGCATCCATTCGTTCTGCAACTGCCACGGATTCTTGTTGTCATCGTTATTTTTGAAGCAGCTGCGTTAGCAAACAGGCAATTTTTCAAAAACTATATTCATAATAAACATGTGAAATTAACTGAATGACACGTACTCACATCAAATGTTATGGCTACAACCAGTCTCTTTTTTTTGGACGGGGGAGGGGGGGGGGGGGGGAATTTTGCTCATTTCAGCAGGTAGTTTATGCGTCAAATACAGGAACGGTATCCATCACACGCATAATATGCTTAAACATATCAATAATATGTATATAATATGCATAATTAAAAATTATGTAAACAAGGCATAAAAATGCAAACTGGACTGACAATTCCACGCACACCATCGTATATCACTGATTATTTTCTCATAACTACACTATATATGCAGACACAAACTGGAAAATGTGCTCGATTCAGACTTTTGAAGGCAATCCCGACAACATTAGTTACACGTGCTTTGTCTGCAATAATGTTGACCATTCTCACTGATCTAGGATCGGTGTAATAACTCATGCTTCTTCTTTTGTACAGATCATGAGTGTAATCATCCTGAATCATCAAATTCACACAAAAAAATGTGTGTTAGTGGTGGTGTACTCTGTTGTGGGCTCTGTGGTGTGCTCTGTGGTGTGCTCGGTGGTACTGTTACGTCAATCTATGATGTATAAACATAGAACCAGTGCCAAATATGTTAGATAATATTAGATTTTAAATTGAACACAAGCCCATCTACTTCTTTCCCCAGTGCATTCAGTGCTCGATTATTTTCATTTGTTTTCCTTTGTAAAAGAATTACAACAATCTCATTACTTGAGTTACAGTGCTTTCGTAAGTTCCATTTCGACAATCAAAGTTATAATTGACACAGGAGAAATTCAGAATGAACCTTCGAGAATTTAAGGTGTTCATGAGTATGCGCTTGCGCTAATGATTTGAATACACATTCTAACATTCCTCATTTTTGGCAAATGTTCTTGTTTCTAACAAGCCTAATTTTCAAGACAGTTTAGCCCTGAATTATGAACATCGAACAATTCTAGTTTTTGAGAAAAGATTTACTATCATCTGCTCGTGTAAGATGCACAAACATTGCTGATGGCTTTGCTGTGGGTTTACTCAATCACCTGCTGATTCGTATATAGGGGACGTATAGCAGTATTCAACAGTTTGAATGCATTTCCATATAGACGATAATGACAATAGTTACAAGAATTTCATTCCCTCCAAAAATATTCCCACGAAAATGGTAATGTAAGCAAATATAACATACATACTGATTGAAAATATGTATTACCAGAATCGAGACTGTTTCCTTGAATGTTGAAGATGTGATATAATATTGGAGACTTAATGTCGAATTTTGTATACATGCATCAGACTTTCTTTCAGACAACGCCACAAACATGAATACTGAATCTTTGCCAGGAAGGGTGAAACCAGCAGGGACAAAAGTACAAAATATATGACAGCACTAGATTCACCAAGGATCCCACAGGTCAGCTAGCCAGAGAGAAAGAGAATAAGTCACATCAAGTAGAGTAGACTGTCTGGTCACATCACCACCAGATACATGATGAGAGGCCACAGGTGACTTTTGTGGTCTTCTTAAATGTTTAACGTCTTGCAATAAATGTAAATGTGCAATCTTCTCGCACAAGTAATACATGTAGCTGATTCATTTTGGTAGCGTGCGATGTCACATATTCATGCATCAAACTGATTCCCCCGAACTACTGATTCGGTTTTAAAATAAATTTTCATAAAGTGTTATTAGCATACACACGACTTCCGAACTCGACAGCCGATGGCCAAAGCAGTTCTATGGATCCGCAATATATGATTTCCCTTCTGGATGTGTCAGTCGATAGGCTCTCGAAGTGTTCCTGGAATTACTTGATCTGAAATTCAGTATAAATCCTACCGTTATATAAAAATATCAAACTCTAGGGAGCTTTCACTCATTACGTTATCACGATTCTGGGTCCGAGTTTGACCGTAGCGTTGGTTAGTGTGGAGATAAATGCCAACCAATCTCGTTGTGCATCAGAAATTACATTTCCACCAAATGATATTATCGCCGAAACCATCTACAGATGAAGCATTTTATTAGTGAGCATAATATTTTGTTGCGGTAACAGTAGGATGATATATTGTGTCGTGATAAGACCTGCTTGCCTTTTTATAAAGGGAGTGATCCTATGACAAGTGGTACTTGCGTCCTGCCGGTGCAATGCTGATTAGCCCTTCATACTTGTATACATGGATTACATCCATTACTGCAAGTACTCAGAGTTGATTGGCCAGTGTTAACAGACGTTCATCAAAGGCATGTGATGTATCACGATCATACCTAAGAATTTGATGAAAACGCATATTTTTCAAATTATTGAAATGAACTACCATGAACTACCTATCAATGTTCTATGTCAACTTTCACTGTAGCACAAGTTATTCACCTTGAAGAATGTAACTGAAAAACGTGACATATCCTCGATTTGTCGTTTTTGTCTTCATATATAAATCATAGTTTGTTGTGTATATATTTAACCTGACAGAACAGTAACACAGTTTGGACTGAAAGATAGAGTCTGGTCATAGTAGGAAATTTATTAGTTTTGGCACATGAAAATAGAGTGAATCGTGTGAATTAACGTGGTTTTTACAGCATGTTGATATCTTAATTGGTTCCAAAGTTATGATGATTTATTCAAATTATTTCCCGCCAAAATTAACACCTAATTATGTATTATAATTAGTATTCATGACGTCACACCAGTATAACTGTTTTAATTAGTTATATTCGGATGCTAAATCTGTATCCTTTATGTATATTATCACGAAATAAATTGTTGTATGGTAACCCAATGAAAAATATACCATAAATATGTGTAGTCGAACAACGCCATACCATCCATCCCTTAGATACTGTCCCTAGCAACGCCGTTGCTAGGGACCTTTGCTCATAACTAAAGAGAGTTATTTTGATGATAAGGCATTTAATTTATGTTTTAAATGAAATACATGAATGTTATGATGTACTTTTGACGAAAAATTAGCATATTCATGAAGTTTGGGCCCATAGCAACCACCGTTGCTAAGGATAGTATTTCGGGCGTTGTTCACTTGGTGACGAGATTAGGTTATTAGGCATCCCGATTGAAAATCGGGAGGCCTTATGTTTTTGTCTGTTTTTTTTTTTTTTTCCCTTGCCTGCCCCCATGCAGATGTAATACTGTAACTGAGCCATGCTACTGTATTCACTGACTGCAGCCTGCATGTCCAGCATGAGGCTAGGCTCTGCCCTCTCAGCTAGTGCAGTATATGAGAGCCCTGCTCAGTAATGCCGTACAAGATCAGCCACTCTGTCCAGCACAGCGATAGGCTCCGCCCCTCTCAGCCAGCCCTGCTCAGTTAGCCTTACAAGATCAGCCAGTCTGTCCAGCACAGCAATATAGGCTCCGCCCTCTTAGCCAGCCCTGCTCAGTCATGCCTGACAAGTGATACAGCTAGCATGTCCAACTTGACCCCAGGCTCATATCCATGCATAATCCCTCACTCCCCCCTCCAAAGCATGGTTTACTAGTGTGTGTACATGGTAAAAGAATGAAGTTCCACCCCACAGAATACAATAGTTGGTTAATAAGCCACACACATGACACAACATGCTTGGGGGATGATTTGCCCTGTCTGCATTTATATTGTACAAACATGTATTGTTTGAATGTTTTGTTATTCAACTCTATTTCACATGCAATGACCAAATCATCATTGTTTTAGTTAGCTGGGAAATGTTTGGCTTTGGTTTTAATGTGAATGCGAAAATTCCGCTGTATTGTACAAGTTTTGAAATCACAAAATTGGCCAAGATGACACAGCATTCTTTTAGTCATGTATCATTTTACATTTGACAGGAGCACCTGAAAATATCACGAACATCCTGATTAAATATACTAGTATTCTGAATATTGGCTGGGTAGTACTCTGAATGTTGGCTGGGTAATTTTCCATTCATTTTGGGTGGCAAATATCTGGTGGGCCAAGTTGTCAAGATGATAGAAAGCAGTTCTGGTAAGAAACTGTCAGATGAGCTCTCACTCTTACCCACATACAATGGCCTATGTATCCTTTTTTCTCAGTCCAGTATGACCATTTGAAATGATAAGAACAAATTGGGGGATGCCACAAAGCCTATAGGCTTTTATGTCTAGTTAAATTCTGATTATGTTTAATACCAAACGCGACAAAATAGTTAGGACTAAAAATATGTTAACAAAAGGTGAAATATCAAGAGTTATATGTTGCTAATTATCTTAAAGGACTGGTGTGACGTCATGAATACTCATTATAATACTTAATTAGGTGTCAATTTTGGCGGGAAAGTACTACACTAGTGTTGTTATAACTTTTTACTAAATTGAGATATCAACATTCTGTAAAAAGTGCCTTGATCCATGAGCTGCACTTTTTCACATGTCAAAATTGAGACACTTTTCGTTGTGACTGGACCCCCACTTGAAGCATCAGTTGTAACATATAATGTAACCTACATAGCTGGAACTAAAACATACTTAATAAAGGTTAATATTATACGCTACAATTGCATGCACATAACTCTTGATGTCACAATGCGACATTAACATGTGGCCAGATGTTTTATATACAATATTCAATGTATAAGAAGTTGTATGCTAATTCCATCAGGTGTACAGTAGAAACAATATATGCATATTGTTTCGAGTGCCAGATGGGTTTATCTTGGCACAAGTCTCTGCGATCTAGGCCGAGCCTTCAGGCGAGGCCTAGATAAAGAGACGTGTGCCAAGATAAACCCATCTGGCACGAGAATACAATGCCGTATGCATTTTCTGGCACGATTTCGGTACTTACAGCAAGTTGCAGGCGTAGGAATTGTCCAAAACACTGGAAATATCCACGAAATCAACAACTTTCAAACCAAAACACTGTCCATTTTGCCGGTGTTTACATGGCCTTAGTTACGTAGCTTTTGCAATGATAACGTTTTCGTTTTTTTTTCATGACGTTTTGCTTGACAACCACATAGTGCCAGATGGGTTTTTCCTGGCACTGTTCTCATCATGGGACATTGCATTAGGGGTGCCAGAACTACATTTTACACACTGTCTGCCCATGATCACGTCAGTGTCTATTTGGGTAATTTGAAAATAAAAAATATGTTAATTTATATTTGCTATTAACATCATCAAAATCGCGTTGTATTAGTGCTAATAGATTGATACTTACATTCACATTTCTCTTTTGAAAACTGAGCAATATCCATAATTGCATCACGTTGGCTGTGGTGTCACATTCAATCCGGATTTGTGTTCTTGAGAACCGAGCTCATTTCAAAAGAATGATATAGTGAGGCAAATGCTGGGAATCATTGCAAATTTCCTAGGTATCGCCTAAAATGTATCAGTATCGTCCTTTGGGATCTTTCGAACAGTAAAAGGCACTCCAAATGCTGACATCAGCAAGAAAACCTGCAATTTCTCAAACTGGAACAATATAAATCATTCATCGTCTGGGAAATCAAATTATTCTCAATATGCATAAATGTCTTCTGAATATATATCCACATATTACCCGCATACCTGTCATTGCCCAGCAAAACGTCTCACATTTTCAGAACATTTCCGAAGATATACGACAGTTAGCCTATCCACAGTAAATGTAATCCAAGTGTTCGTTGTTTTCAGGGACCTGAATCATAGTTATTCCAGTTATATTCATTTCATCAGGTGCCGTGCATCCATTCGTTCAGCAACTGTCACGGATTCTTGTTGTCATCGTTATTTTTAAAGCAGCTGCCTTAGAAAACAGGGAATTTTTTGAAAACTATATTCCATAATAAACATGTGAAATTAACTGAATGACACGTAATCACATCAAATGTTATGGCTACAACCAGTCTTTTTTTTTTGGGGGGGGGGGGGGGGGATTTTGCTCATTTGAGCAGGTAGTTCATGCGTCAAATACAGGAACTCTATCCATCACACGCATGATATGCTTAATCATATTAATAATATGTATATAATATGCATAATTAATACTTATGTAAACAAGGCATAAAAATGCAAACTGGACTGACAATTCCACGCACACCATCGTATATCACTGATCATTTTCTCATAGCTACACTATATATGCAGACACAAACTGGAAAATGTGCTCGATTCAGACTTTTGAAGGCAATCCCGACAACATTAGGTACACGTGCTTTGTCTGCAATAATGTTGACCATTGTCACTGATCTAGGATCGGTGTAATAATATAATAATAATAATAATGTTTTATTTCAGGTATAAACACCCATATAAAAAGAGGACAATACATCATAAAAACGCATAACATAAATAGTATGGAGATGGCATCTATGTCAAATACAGAAGAGACTGCCAATGATTAAACAAGTAATTGTTGTTGCACCAATTATTGTTATTGAGTGTTTGAATCAGTGTGTTCGAACTAATTTGAAGTCTCCTAATAAAGGAAAAGCACGACTTCCTATGTCTGGCATCAAAGGTATCGATCCGATTAGACAGAAACATATTCGAAGCACTATCCCACCTATTATAGCCAAGAATCTTGCGATATACATTGTTGTAAGCAACGCGAAGTTTGGACAGCGCTTGCTTACTCGAGGTGCGCCACAAGTAAGGGCAATAGAGGTTCAAACAGAAAGACTCAACCAAACGACATTTCACATATATAGAACAATGTGCAAACTTGAGCAAAATGGTATTAGCACTAGCATATAGACTATGAAGTTGCCTTTTTATATCTTGGCGATCATCGAAGGACTTACTAATAATCACACCGATGTACTTAGCACTATCGACTTGGCCAATAATATTACCATTAAGGCAAACAGATGGGGATGACAACTGTCTGCCCTTGCTTGGGGGAGCAATAATACAGTTTGATTTCGATGGATTATACAAAATATCATGAGAAAAGCCATACAACTCACAGGCATTGAGAATTAACTGAAGTCCTAAAGCTGAGGGTGCAAGGAGGCAAATAACTCATGCTTCTTATTTGTACTGATCACGAGTGTAATCATCATGAATCATCAAATTCACAGAATAGATGTGTGTTAGTAGTGGTGTGCTCTGTGGTGTGCTCTGTGGTACTGTTACGTCAATCTATGATGTATGAACATAGAACCAGTGCCAAATATGTTAGTTAATATTAGATATTAGATTGAAAACAAGCCCATATAGTACTTTCTCCAGTGCATTCAGTGCTCGATTATTTTCATTTGTTTTTCATTGTAAAAGAATTTTCACTTGAGTTACAGTACTTTCGTAAGTCCCATTTTGACAATCAAAGTTATAATTAACACAGGAGAAATTCAGAAGGAACCATTGAGAATTTAGGGTGTTCAAGAGTATGCGCTTGCGCTAATGATTTGAACACACATTCTAACATTCCTCAGTTTTGGCAAATGTTCTTGTTTCTAACATGCCTAATTTTCAAGACAGTTTAGTCCTGAATTATGTACATCGAACAATTCTAGTTTTTGAGAAAAGATTTACTATCCTCTGCTCGTGTAAGATGCACAGACACTGCTGATGGCTTTGCTGTGGGTTCACTCAATCACCTGCTGATTCAATATAGGGGACGTATAGCAGTATTCACCAGTTTGAATGCATTTCCATATAGACGATAATGATAATAGTTACAAGAATGTCATTCACCCCCCAAAATATTACCACGAAAATGGTAATGTAAGCAAATATAGCATACATGCTGATTGAAAATATGTATTACCAGAATCGAAACTGTTTTCTTGAATGTTGGAAATGTGATATAATATTGGAGACTTACTGTCGAATTTTGTATACATGCATCAGACTTTCTTTCAGACAACGCCACAAACATGAACACTGAATCATTCCCAGAAAGGGTGAAACCAGCAGGGACAAAAGTACAAAATATATGACAGCACTAGATCCACTAAGGATCCTACAGGTCAGCTAGCCAGAGAATCACATCAGATAGAGTAGACTGTCTGGTCACATCACCAGCAGATACATGATGAGAGGCCACAGGTGACTTTTGTGGTCTTCTCATATGTTCAACGCCTTGCAATAAATGTAAATGTGAAATCTTCTCGCACAAGTAATACATGTAGCTGATTAATTTTGGTAGCGTGCGATGTCACATATTTATGTATCAAACTAATCCCCCCAAACCACTGATTCGGCTTTAGAAGAAATGTTCATAAAATGTTATCAGCATACACACGACTTCCGAATTCGACAGCCGATGGCCAAAGCTGTTCTATGAATACGCAATATATAATTTCCCTTCTATATGTGTCAGTCGATAGGCTCTCGAAGTGTTCCAGGAGTTTATTCCATACAGCTCCCATTATGAAGGAAAAGGTAGATGACATTTTCCAAAAAAGTTCCCGAAAGTGTTTCTATGGCATAAAGAATGGATCATGTGGAAAGTGATGGTGCAATATATGAACCGATTTATTTGTGTGTGTATGGACACCAAGATCTGGTTGGGTTCATGATAGTGAGTATGACAACAGCTACTGTTACTAGTAGCTAATGTAAGTCTGCCCTGAAAATGACGCCATCAAAATATTGGCGAAAATCTAAAAAAATAATAATTATCTCGCGCTTGGGATATTAGGTTACCGAACCTATGGTCTGATAGCCTATTGCCGTCACGTTGCGTCCGTCGTCCATCCGTCGTCCGTCCACATTTTTATCTTCAAAATTTACAGGCGGATTTTTTTTCTGAAATTTTGCACAAAAATGCCTAAAAATATTTCAAGAGGGGTTTATGTTTTAGTTTTTTGATTTCCGCATTTTTTTTTCCAAAATGGCGGCCATTTTTGATGGAAAATGGCCAATTTTGGACTTTGGCAGCCCTTTTCTCAAACACTGTCTGATTAGTTTTGAGATGTTTGTTTCAAAAGATTCCCCTTGTATACATTGATGATGTGTATAAGTTTTGGTGACCTTGAATCATCGGTCTTCGTGTGACGACCATTCTGAATTTTTGGCGGGTCGGCGAAAAAAAAATTCTTTTGCCCCAAATCGCATTACTATCCTTTTTGGGTCGGTTCTAGGCAAAAAAAAAATTTGCACCCTTCGAAAAACATTAGACTTGGACAATTTTCGCCCCTCTTTCCTTCATAATGGGAGCTGCCAGAACTGTATGTACTCCTAGAACGATTGAAGATAGAGCTTAACTTGGCACTTTCAAATGGGAAGTCATATATGGCGACTTGTGTGGTGACCTTGAACTTGAGACCTTGGATGACCTTGAAAGGTCAAAACAGCCATTTTTGGGTAAAGAAAAATGCCCAAATTTGCACTTTGTCTGTCTTTTCTCGAGAACTGTTTGATCACTTTTGAGATTTTTGTTTCACAACATGCTAAGTTGGGTCCTTGACATTGTGTATAAAGATGGAGTGCCTTGAATCGATCGAAAGGCCCAAAATTTAAGCTCAAATGGCCCAAAAAGGCCTAACATTCAGTTTTCAGCTGTTTCCTCAAAAACTGTCGGATTAGTTTTGAGATTTTTGTTTCAAAACATGCTAATTGGGGTCCTTGACGTTGTTTATAAAGAGGCAGTGGCTTGAATTGCTGAATAGGCCCAATCTGTGGGCTGGAAAGGCCTAAAAATGCCGATGTTTACAAATTGCCACATGGGGCAAAAATGCTTGTACATAGGGCTTAGGTTTGTATTATAAGCATATGGGAAGTCATATATGGTGCATCTTTTTGTCACCTTGAGGTTGACCTCAGATGATCTTGGAGGCTAAATCTCAAGGTCACGGGGACATGAAATGTGTAAATTGGCCTCTATAGACAAAATGCTTGTAGATAGGTTATGTTTATATTATGAGCATTTAGGAAGTCTTTTGGCGACCTTGTTTTTTTTTTTTTACCTCAGATGACCTTGAGTACTAAATCTCAATGTCTGATCTGACATGAAATGTGAAAATTGGCTTGTGGGGCTAAAACAATTGCACATACAGTTTAGGATTGCATTATTAGCATATAGGGAGTCAAAAGAGCAGAAGGACACCATCTTTTGGTGACCTTAAGGTTGACTTCAGTCGACCGTGAAGACTTAATCTCAAGGTCATGCCTGACCTGAAATGTGTAAATTGGCCTTTACGGACAAAATATTTAGAGATAGACATTACATTTGTATTATGAACATATGTTGTATACAAAATTACATGCAGTACACATAGTGGTGACATTGACGTACACAAAGATGACCTTGATTGGTAAATCTCAATGTCATATCTTACCTGTGGTGCTTGAACCAAAATCGTCTTAGCCCTTGGGCTATTTTTTTCATAGGTATTTTTGTGCAAACGTTCAGAAAAATCCGAGATTTAACTTTTAAAGATACAAATGTGGACAACAACTTATTTCGGCAATGGCGGAGACAACACCATGCCAATAGGTTATCAGACCGAAGGTTCAGTAACCTAAAAACTCCTCTGAGCTTTTACTCATTAAGTTATCACGAGTCTAGGTCCAGGTTTGACGCCAACCAATCTTGCTGCGCATCAGGAATTACACTTCCACCAAATGGTATTAGCATCTACAAACGAAGTATTTTATTATTTATTGCCGTAATAGTAGGATGATATATTTTGTCGTTATCAGACCTGTTTGTCATTTATGGCGAATGGGTCGTATTCTCGATATGACAAGTGGTACTTGAGTCCTGCCGGTGCAATACTGCTTAGTTCTCTATATTTGTATGCATGGAATACATCCATTACTGCAAGTAACTCATAGCTATTCAACCAGACTGAGTGTTAACAGACATTCATCACAGTTGAGAAACGCATACTTTCAAATTATTGATTTAATCTACCATGAAATACAT
Source organism: Terebella lapidaria (assembly GCA_949152475.1). Classification (NCBI taxonomy): domain Eukaryota; kingdom Metazoa; phylum Annelida; class Polychaeta; order Terebellida; family Terebellidae; genus Terebella; species Terebella lapidaria. The sequence continues at coordinate 2,568,001 of OX424570.1, read as the reverse complement.
ATAAACATACTGTCAACTTTCACTGTAGCACGCGATATTCACCTGGAATATTGCATATAAAAATCTTGATATATGTGGGTTCTTTGTCGTTTTTGTCTTCGAACATGAAGTATAGTTTGTTGTGTAATATATACATTTGGGCTGAAGCATAAATTGTGTAACATAAAATAACCGACATAGGTGGAGGTAGGACACCTTACATGTTACTATTATAGGCTGCAACAACATTCATATCACGGCTGATGAGCTTGTGGCCAGATATTTTATGTGCAATAAAGTATATAAAAAGTTGCATAATAACTCCATCAGGTGTACAGTCGAAACAACTACATTTTACATATTGTCTGCCCCTGATGACACCAACATGTATCGGGTAACTTGAGCTAACATATACAAATATATGTTAATTTGTATTTGCTATCGGCATCATCAAAATCGCGTTGTACTAGTGCTAATGGATTGGTACTTACATTCAAATTTCTCGTTTGAAAACTGAGCAATATCCACAATTGCATCACGTTGGCTGTGGTGTCACATTCAATCCGGATTTGTGTTCTTGAGAACCGAGCTCATTTCAAAAGGATGATATAATGAGGCAAATGCCGGGAATCATTGCAAATTTCCTAGGTATCGCCTAAAATGTATCAGTAGCGTCCTTTGAGATCTTCCGAACAGTAAAAGGCACTCCAAATGCTGACATTAGCAAGAAAACCTGCAATTTCTCAAACTGGAACGATATAAATCATTCAACGTCTGGGGAATCAAATTAATCTCAATATGCTTAATTGTCTTCCGAATATATATCCACATATTACCCCCATTCCTGTCATTGCCCAGCAAAACGTCTCACATTTTCAGAACATTTCCATGATATACGACAGTTAGCCTATCCACAGTAAATGTAATCCAACTTTTCACTAGTGTTGTCTTCAGGGACCTGAATTATAGTTATTCCAGTCATATTCCTTTCATTAGGTACCGTGCATCCATTCGTTCAGCAACTGTCACGGATTCTTGTTGTCATCGTTATTTTAAAGGTGTACCGTTCAATCCCGACAACATTAGTTACACGTGCTTTGTCTGCAATAATGTTGACCATTCTCACTGATCTAGTATCGGTGTAATAACTCATGCTTCTTATTCGTACTGATCACGAGTGTAATCATCCTGAATCATCAAATTCACAGAATGGATGTGTGTTAGTGGTGGTGTGCTCTGTGGTACTGTTACGTCAATCTATGATGTATAAACATAGAACCAGTGCCAAATATGTTAGATAATATTAGATATTAGATTGAAAACAAGCCCATTTCTCCAGTGCATTCAGTGCTCGATTATTCTCATTTGTTTTTCTTTGTAAAAGAATTACAACAATCTCATCACTTGAGTTACAGTGCTTTCGTAACTCGCATTTTGATAATCAAAGTTATAATTAACACAGGAGAAATTCAGAATGAACCTTCGAGAATTTAAGGTGTTCATGAGTATGCGCTTGCGCTAATGATTTGAACACACATTCCACCTTTCCTCAGTTTGGGCAAATGTTCTTGTTTCTAACATGCCTAATTTTCAAGACAGTGTAGCCCTGAATTATGTACATCGAACAATTCTAGTTTTTGAGTGAAGATTTACTATGATCTGCTCGGCTAAAATGCACAGACACTGCTGATGGCTTTGCTGTGGTTTTACTCAATCACCTGCTGATTCAATATAGGGGACGTATAGCAGTATTCAACAGTTTGAATACATTTCCATATAGACGATAATGACAATAGTTACAAGAATTTCATTCCCTCCAAAAATATTACCAAGAAAATGGTAATGTAAGCAAATATAGCATACATACTGATTGAACATATGTATTACCAGAATCGAGACTGTTTTCTTGAATGCTGGAGATGTGATATAAGATTGGAGACTTACTGTCGAATTTTGTATACATGCATCAGACTTTCTTTCAGACAACGCCACAAACATGAATACTGAATCATTGCCAGAAAGGGTGAAACCAGCAGGGACAAAAGTACAAAATATATGGCAGCACTAGATTCACCAAGGATCCCACATGTCAGCTAGTCAGAGGGAAAAAGAATAAATCACATCAAATAGAGTAGACTGTCTGGTCACATCACCACCAGATACATGATGAGAGGCCACAGGTGACTTTTGTGGTCTTCTTAAATGTTTAACACCTTGCAATAAATGTAAAGCTACATGCACAAGTAATACATGTAGCTGATTCATTTTGGTAGCGTGCGATGTCACATATTTATGTATCAAACTGATTCCCCCAAACTACTGATTCGGCTTCAAAAGAAATGTTCATGAAATGTTATTAGCATACACACGACTTCCGAACTCGACAGCCGATGGCCAAAGCAGTTCTATGGATCCGCAATATATGATTTCCCTTCTAGATGTGTCAGTCGATAGGCTCTCGAAGTGTTCCTGGAGTTTATTCCATACAGCTCCCATCATGGAGGAAAAAGTAGATGACATTTTCCAAAAAAAAATCCACAAATTTTTTTTCGATGGCATAAAAACGGATCATGTGCAAAGTGATGGTGCAATATATGAAATGATATATGTGAGTGTAGGACATCAAAGTCTGGTTGTGTATGTGATAGTGGGTATGACCACAATTATTGTTAGTAGTAACTATGTCTGCCCTTAAAACATCTCGAATAAACGACCACAATCTTAATTTAAGTCGACATGAAAGGTTTTCCCATGCCCATTCAGGGACCCAGAAATTGAGCCAAAGTTTGCAGGGTACAATTGAATCCCTCCAGTAATCATGTTGTCGATCTTACACTGATACTTTCATAACTAAAAACCAATTCAATCCAAATAATGATGTTTTTAGTCAATAGACATGTATTTTTTATACTCATTTGAATTGCACTGAGAAAATAGCCTAAATGCATAAAGACAAAGCATTTAGTGTGAGCAAAACTTTTTCCAGGATGTTCAAATAAAAAACAGTCCTCGAGTATTTACGATGAGGATTTCACGCATAATCTACTGGAACTGCTTGGATGGAGATTTACCAGTTCATTGCAATTTAATTGTATCCCTACTGATTTTTATTAGGGACCCGGTATTTTGATCGACCAAACCCAGTAAAAAGCTATCAGCTGTGGATCAAATATAAATATTTTCATAATAGAGAATATGTTTTGCTTAATGTGTTGTGATGCGTTGGTGGTAAATAACTAAACTAGCTAAACTTAATCCTGCGTTGATATTAGTTCTCACCTAGAACCTCTAGGTCACCTATCGCCTGGATACCAGTAAGTAGTTTAATTCGAGTTTAGATCTCCTGAAAATTGACAGAACGGCCAACACATACACTGATTACATCCGGACACAATGCACAAGAATTTCCTAAAGTCAAGTTTGCCAACTTTCTCAATTTTGAGATAGAACTCTGAAATTTGGTGAAAAATTACGGCATGATGCCCAATTAATACACACAGATTTCAAGTTGATCCGATTATTTAAAACAAAACTACGGTAAAAAAAGCGTATTTCACTGATGGATGAATTTGAGTTTCCACACCTCACGCATTTCGCGTAATTCAACGCAACATTTACTGTTATTGGAAGGTGGCAAACCTAATAAATACGAGACTCATTTTCGTACCCATTCACTCCAAGTTCGGCGATAAAACTGACCAGCAAGACTATCAGATCGATCTTCTTGCATTGTCAACCAGCCTATCACAAAGGCCATGATAGTCAACTGTTCATGTCTGCATAAGCGGTATGGATCAAACTCCTAAATCATGCACATCCAATCATATAGATACCAGAGAGATTTATGTCCAAACATTCGACAGACAATAATATCAATTTATTGACCGAAATATCAGTTTGTCGTACAGATCTCCTATATACGGAAGCGTATTGCTATCAAGTGTGTAAAAATGTGTATCTCGTACATACGACTTATATCTCGTATGTACGACTTAATAACTCGTACCTACGACTTAATAACTCGTACGTACGACTTAATAACTCGTACGTACTACTTAATAACTCAGACGTATGACTTAGTATCTGGTACGTACGACTTATTAACTCGTATGTATGGCTTACTAACTCGTACGTACGACTTAGTATCTCGAACGTATGACTTAGCATCTCGTACGTATGACTTAGTAACTCGTACGTACGACTTATTAACTCGTACGTGCGACTTATTAACCCATACGTACGACTTATTAACTCGTATGTATGACTTGGTAACTCATACGTACGACTTAATAACTCGTACGTACGCTTCCGTACCTACATAATTCAGGAATGGTAGATTCTGCGTGTGGAACGAGCATGTGTCTGGCACGTGAGGCCTGTCACATACAGGATACCTGTGATGTGCTGTTTTATGGTCTCCCTGGATATCACATCCAACGCTTCCAGCGTATCCAGATCTATCGTGTCCGAGTCATCTACAAATCTGATGGATACACACCTTCCACTCCACTCCGTTTTTCTCTGCATTGGCTACCTGTCGCATATCACATTAAATTCAAGATATGTCTCATCACATACAAAGCCCTTAACACTGTCGCACTGTCCTACATTCGATATATGCTCAACAACTATTGGCTATCCAATTATGGAGCTATCACAGTAAATGTTCCTAAAACCCAAGACACACACGCCATGCATCGGTCCCTATAAAGCTCTGGAACGAGCTACCAGTGAACATTCGTGCAACAAACTCATTAGAAGCCTTCAAAACAGCCCTCAAGACATATTACTTTAGACAATTTTATCATTCGGCCCCAATAAAGTTCCGGAACGAGCTACTAGTTAACATTTGTGCATCAAACTCATTTGAAAACCTTCGAAACAGCTCTCAAGTCATATTACTTTAGACAATATAATCATTCGGCCTCAATAAAGTTCTGGAACGAGCTACTGGTTAACATTCGTGCATCAAACTCATCAGAAGCCTTCAGAACAGCCCTCAAGACATATTACTCTAGACAATATTATCATTCGGCCCCAATAAAGGTCCGGAACATGTGCTTATAAATGCCAACCAATCACGCCGCGCGTCAGAGATTACATTTCCACCAAATGATATTATCGCCGAAACCATCTACAGATGAAGTATTTTATTAGTGTCCATAACCTTTCTTTACGGTAACAGTATGATGCACACATTATCAAATCCAATTTGGGCTGGAGCATGAATTCCATCATATAAAATAATCAAAATGGCTGCGACTAGATCACATGTTCAGGTTATAATCTGAGCTTTTTATGACAAATAATAGCTTATGCAACTGTATCTCGGTTGGCTCGTGAAGTGACAGTTCGATATTAACAGTTGACTAGATGTTTTTATATGCATAATATCCACATTTTTCATTTGAAAACTATTTGATACCAATCTTGCATAACTTTGGCTGTCTTATCATATTCTTGAAGCCACAACAGTTGACTAGAAATGTATTTCATAAATAGTATTCACATTCCACGTCTGGAAACCTATATCCATAATTGCATTTCGTTTGCTGTCGTGTCACATTCAGCTTCGAGACTATTTATTGAGGCAAATGCCGGGAATCATTGCAAATTGCTCGATGCATGTCCCACCACATAGCATTGTAAGACACACGTTATTGCCTTAATGTCAGCACACAACATGTATTTGCATAGTAATATGGATTCTACATAGCGGGAACTACACTTCAAAAGCGGCAAAGCCTGTAAAAATATGAAATGCTAAAAATTGAACCATATAAATCTTTTAGCGTCACGGTGTGAGAAATCTATCAATCCTAACATGCACGAAACAATATTCCTAATATATCTGCACATATTACCCGCTTATCAAAACTTGCCCATAAAACGTCCTACATTCCCTGAGGATATATGACATCTATTAGTTCGAAATTTGGTATTCCACAAAACTAACGATCCTTAATACACGTGATCCATCAAATGGTGTATTCATAGACCTGAAATATAGTTATTCCATTCATATCCCAATCATCATAAAATTGACACCCATTCATTCATCAAATAGCATGGATTTTTCAAGTCATTGTTAATTCTAGAGGTGCAAAGTTCAATCATGGCGACTTTAACTACATGTGCTTTGTCTGAAATAATGTTGATCATTCTCACTGATCTAGTATCGGTGTAATGAATCATGCTTCTTCTTTTGTACTGATCACGAGTGTAAGTATCCTGAATCATCAAATTCACAGAATAGATGTGTGTTAGTGGTGGTGTGCTCTGTGGTGTGCTCTGTGGTACAAGGATGGGTATATTTTACATCCATCAATCATTGATGGAAATATAACCAATTTTGGGGACTAAATTTATATTAGATGGCGACTGGAACAATGGTTGAAAATATTGTAGTTGTCAACAGACAACTAAAATATTTTCAACCATTGTTCATGGCCGGCCATCCTGCACACTCATTACATGAATTACGGTTGCTTCACATACCCACTTGGACACACAAGCTTGTATTTATCAAGAAAATGAATGAAAAATGAACTGAGAATCCTGGATCTTCCTGAGTGTGCGCTTTGGGTAATGACTTGAACACACATTTCAATATTCCTTAGTGTTGGCATTCTTTTTGTTCTTAGTCTCCAAATTTCACAACGACAGACTCCAATCAAAAGAGAATCTTGTCGCCCTTCTGTAAGTTTGATAAATTATGACAATCATAAAAGTTGAACTGGAATCGATCTGCTCTTGCATGACAATTTTGAAAACTTGTAAATCTCTGAAGTAACAACCAACTTGAATTGAGAGAAAGATATTAAAATATGTTTGTATGATATATTTCGGACATCTTCATGTGGATACCCTTCACTCGGACCTGACTCATTTGGTTGACAATGCGCCTGAATTGACCGCCCATCAAATGATGCATAAAACTGGTTAGCAAAACCCATATATCTAAATAGCGAACCCCGAAGAGCCTTTTCTAATCATGTAATCACATTTCCAGCAACAAGACCGGGTCTAGGTTTGAAGGTAGCGTTGGTTTATGCGCTGATAAATATCAACCAATTTCGCTGCACACCTAAACTTACACTGCCACCAAATGATATCACAGGAACCATTTTACGATAAGGATTTTATCAAAGTCCATAATAATGGTTTTGGTAACAGTATGATGATATATTTTGTCGTTATCGGACCTGTTTGTACTCTGTGGAGATTTAATCTCATTATCAGTAAGACAGTTGACATGCGCCCTGCCAGTACAATGCTGATTTGTTCTTCATACATAGAGCACATCCATTTACTGCAAGTAACTCAGTGTCAGTAGGCGGCATCGCATGTATACAATATATCATGATCACAGCTAAAATTTGCTCAAATCACATTTCAACAATAATATCCATTGAACTACCGATACTACGGAGGATATACAAATGTACTATACCCTAATTTTATTCATTCACTTCGTTATTTTTTTGATATTTCTGCGATGATAAATTGTGTCGAATTCCAGACTTCTTTTGCTAAAATCGGCTTCCGGTGAAGTGTGGCAAGTTATAATTCAGTACCATGAAGCATCGGGAAAATATCAGCAAAAATGGGGTAAAGGAGTTGAAAAAAAACGCGGAAAAGTTTGTAATATTTATTAGGAATAGAATATAAGGTGATGGAGCGTGTAAGATACAAGCGTTTGCAGATGATTGACAAACCCTTGTATCATATGTCATTATGGTGGAATATCAAATTGAGGGAAATTCCAGTGTAGAAGAACCATAATACATCGGTATTTTATCACTTTCATCGATTCCAAACGTACATATCGATATTAATTTTTACAGGACAAACACACACATATCAAGTCAAAATTGGGTTCAGCATCAATTGCTTCATATCAAGGTCGGCTCTTAGAATCGCGATGGAATCTTAATATGTTACGCTTCGGTATACACTATCCATATTTCCTGTTTGAGAACTTAGCAATATCCATTATGACATCACGTTGGTTGTCATGCCATATTGAAGCTCATCAAGAATCGAACCCATTTCAAAAGATGATTTGATGAGGAGATGCCGAGAATCATTACGAATTCCTCGCTGCGTATGCAGCCACATAGATTAGCATTAGCATCCTAACATGAGATGTCAGTGAAAAAACAACAATCTAACCGCTGACATTATCAGGAAAACCTGTAAAACTATCAAATGTTAAAACTAGAACCGCATCAATCCTTTAACGCCCAAGAAATCAAATTATTCTCGATATGCCTGAATGTCATCCACATATTACTAACATTCCTGTCATTGCCCAGCAAAACGTCTTACATCTTCACAATAGTTCCCGAAGACTCACGTCATTCATCAGTTCGCAAATTGGTATTCACACAACCTAACAATCCACAATAAATATGATCCATCAAATGTTGTATTCAGCGACACAAAATATAGTTATATCATGCATATTTCAATCATCAGAAAAAGGAAAATAATTCATTCAGCAACTGGCATCGGTTTCTGTTGTCAATGTTCACTTCAAAGGTTTTAAATGATTGATCGGACGTGATGTGCCTGAAAAGCGTTGATCATTTTCACTGATCTGGGATCGGTGTAATAAGTCATGATTCTTCATCTGTACAGATCCTGAGTGTAAGCATGAAAATGCAGTAGTGGTTTGGTGTACATTTATCACTCATTGATAAAATTAGAACCCTTTTCAAGTATGAAGTGTTTCCGAGGACTGAATTTATATTAGATTGTGACTCGAACAATGAATGTTTATGGCCTGTTTGCACACACGTCTTGGTGCCGGATACCCACGTCTACATCATCGATTTTCATAACAAAAATGGGAGACAAGAGGCAATTTCATTGAGTTGCTTCGAAAACTTTGTTGGAAGCCACTTTATACTTTCCCCGTTACTTTCACCACTCAATTATTGTCATTTTCGTCTGGTCGAGTAGCTTGCACATACCAAACAGGCGATCTACAATGTAAATGAGAAACTCTATTTAATAAACAGCTGCTATCTCATTACTTGAATTACAATTGGTTCGTAGACGCACTTTGACACAAAAAGTTGTAATTATCTTGGAAGGAAATGAAAGTTTCCTTCTGTTCTTAGTCTTCAAATTCAGTGACAGAATCCTATCAAACAAAATGTTGCCCTGCTGTCGCAGTTTGCTGAATTATGGCAATCCAAAGAGTTGAACTGGAATTGATCTGGTCTCACATGACATTCTTGCAATATTGTAAATCTCTGAAATAACACATTCATTGGTGATCTGACTTGATTTGCTGCGAGAAAGAATATTACAAATTGTTGTATGATATGGTTCAAACATCTTCTTGGGGATAATCACTATTCAGAACTTCTTTATTTACGATATGGAATTCTGTATCAACCTGACCGCCCATCAAATGATGATGCATAAAACGGGCGAACAAAGCCCATATACTTGTATCTAAATATCAAACCCCGGGGAGCCTTTTCTAATCATGTAATCACATTTCCAGCAACATGATTGGGTCCAGGTTTGAACGTAGTGTTGGTTTATGTGCTGATAAATATCAACCAATGTCGCCGCACATCAGAAATTACACTGCCACCAAATGATATTATCGTGGAAACCATCTACAGATGGAGCATTTTATTAGTGTCCATAACCTTTCGTTACGGTAACAGAAGTATGATATATTGTTTCCTTTTCAGACATTTCACCGAAAAACATTCACCATTCTAGGGCGAACGACGCCTATTCTTGACATGACAAGTGGCAATGCTGATTTGTTCTTCATACGTTTTTACATGGACTACATCCATCACTGCAAGTAATTCGGGTAAATCAGTGTTGACTTAAACCCATCAATGTAATGAAACACCTTTTCAAACTACGGATATTAGTATTTTGAAATCTCATCTGATAAGTCATTATGGTGGAAATCAGATTTGAAAGAGAATACCTACGGTGTTAAAATTATGATATACGGATGTTTATACGTTTCGACTGTAAATATGGTCGTTGTTGTGTGTTGGATAATATCGTTATTATGACAGGACAAAAGCACACATTATCAAGTTCAATTGGGGCTGAAGCATAAATTGCATCATATAAAATAATCAACATAGTTCAGGTTATATTCTGAGCTGTTTATGGCAAATAGAAGCTGATGCAACTGTATCTCGGTTGGTTCCTAAAGCGACAGTTCAATATTAATAGTTTACCAGATGTTTTTATATAAATAATATCCACATATCCCATTTGAAAACTATTCGATACCAATATTGCATAAATTTGTCTTATCACATTCTTGAAGCCACAACAGTTGACCAGAAATTTATTTCATAAATAGTCATATATCTATTCCATGGGGTTTGTTTCGGATTCTCTAAATTGTTTTCATAGGTTGTTGGGCAGTTGTATACTAATTCCATCAGGTGTACAGTAGAAACAACTACATTTACCACACTGTCTGCCCCTGATGACGCCAGTGTGTCTTTTGATAAAGCAATTGGTCGGGCTTTGTTTCTATTGCAAAATGTTGTATTTTATGTTTGTTATTGGAATCTTCAAAATTTGGATGGATTGGTGGTTATAGATTGATACTTACATTCACAATTCTCGTTTGGAAACTGATATCCATAATTGCATTATGTTGGCTGCTGTGTCACATTCAGCCCCGAGTTGTGTGCCTGCGAACCAAGTTCATTTCACAAGATGATTCCATAAGGCAAATGCCGGGAATCATTACAAATTATTCGATGCATGTCCCACCACATAGCATTGTAAGACACACGTTATTGCCTTAATGTCAGCACACAACATGTATTTGCATAGTAATATGGATTCAACACAGCGGGAACTACAACCTGTAAAAATATGAAATGCAAAAAATGGAATCACATGAATCTTTTAGCGTGTGAGAAACCTAGTAATCCTAATATGCATGAAACAATATTTCTAAGGTAAAAGTATAGTTTAGCGGGCCAGATTCAATTCTTCAATGGGACCACATAAATGTTATTCATTGTGTGTATCTGCCAAAATTGACACAATTCCCAGCCTTTTATTCCCCCTTAAATATGTGTTCTAGTTTATTTCCCTATGTAGGACCACATTTCCAGTCATAGGGAAAAGTGTGGTCCCATTAATTTCATTTGAATAAAAAATTAATGGGCCCACATTTTTCTCTGTAAGCAAAAAATGTTGTCCAGAGAGATTATGTTTTATGTCGAACCACATTTTTGGCTATAGGTAAAAATGTGGTCCCATTGAAAACTTTCATTGGAATATAATGTATTGGGACCACATTTATGACTATAGGCAAAAAATGTGGTCACATTATTTTTTTCAATACTGAATGAAAGTAATATCTAAAGACAATTGATGTTGACCACAATTGACCACAATTTTAGCATTAAATAGGTGAAAAATGTGGGCCAACAGCAACTTCAACATCACATTTCTACTTTTAAATATGCAAAAAATGTTGTACAACTGAATGATATTATGTTCATTTAGTATCGAAAAAATAATGGAACCACATTTTTTGCCTAAAGCCAAAAATGTGGTCCCATTGTAAACTTTTATTGGATTATATATTATTGGGACCACATTTTTTACTTTTACCATTTCTAATATATCTGCACATATTACCCGCTTATCAAAGGTTGTCCGTAAAACGTCCTACGTTCCCTGAGGATGTATGACATCTATTAGTTCGCAATTTGGTATTCCACAACTCACGATCCTTAGTAAACGTGATCCATAAAAAGTTGTATCCAGGGACCTGAAATATCCCAATCATCAGACATAAATCCATTCATTCATCAAATAGCATGGAGTTTTTATGTCATTGTTAATTTTAAAGGTGTACAGTTCAATCCCGACAACATTAATTACACGTGCTTTGTCTGCAATAATGTTGATCATTCTCACTGGTCTAGTATCGATGTAATAACTCATGCTTCTTTTGTACCGATCATCGTCGAGTGTAATCATCCTGAATCATCAAAGTCACAGAATAGATGTGTGTTAGTGGTGGTGTGCGCTGTGATACAAGAATATATATGTTTTACATCGATCAATCATTGATAAAGATATAACCAATTTTAGAGACTAAATTAATATTAGCTTGCGACTCGAGCAATGGATGGAATTATTGCAGTTGTCAGCAGACAACTACAATATTTTCAACCTTTGTTTATGGTCGGCCTGCCTGCACACTCATCACATGAATTACGGTTGCTTCATAGCCCGACTTGGACATACAAAGTTGAAATTATCTTGGAAGAAAATGAATAAAACTCTGGATTCTCCTGAGTGTGCGCTTTAGTTTAAATGATTTGAACACACGTTTTAACCGTCTTCAGTGTTGCGAGTCTATCTGTTCTTAGGATCTAAATTCCACAGTGATATTTTCCCATCAAAAAGAATCTTGTCGAACTTCTGTTGCAGTTTGATGAATTATTGCAATCATAAAACAAGAACTGGAATTGATTTGCTCTCGTATGACCAACGTAAAAGCTTGTAAATCTCTGAAATAACACATCCAATGTGTAATCCGACTTGATTTGCTGGGAGAAAGGGATATTATAGATTGTTTGTATGATATATTTCAGACATATATCATGAAGATGTTCTTAATTCAGACCTCATTTTATTCGGTTGACAGTTCGCCTGGAATTTCTTGATATGAAATATTAAGAAATTACTTACACTGTTTTACGTTGTTTTAGGTAGGGTTTTACACACACTGTTTTATTTCTTACACTGTTTCACGTTTTTGCTTACACTGTTTTACGTTGATATTTTTGAGATGCTAAAGGTGTCGTATTATAACTAACTAGGCAGTCATTGGTGGTAATAGATTGATACTTACATACAGTTCCAACCTGACCGCCCATCAAATGATGCATAAAACTTGTGAGCAAAACCCATACGTCTAAATAGCAATCCCCTGGGATACTTTTGTAATTATGTAATCATATCTCCAGCAACATGATTGGGTCCAGGTTTGATCATAGCGTTGGTTTATGTTCTGATAAATATCAACCAATTTCGCTGCACATTGAAATTACACTGCCACCAAATAATATTATCCACGAAACCATCTACAGATGAAGCATTCTATTATTGTCCATAACCTTTCGTTACGGTAAAAGTAGGATAATATATTGTGGCATTTATCAGACCTGTCACCATGCTAGGGCGAAACGAATCCTACTTTTGATATGACAAGTGCTACTTGCGTTACCAGGCGGTCATCACATGTTTACATTATATAACGATCACCCTTAAAATTTGCTTGAAACACAGTTCAACATTATCGATATTATCACCTTTAACTACCCGTACCAGGGAGTACATACAAATGGACTATACACTTGATTTTTCTCATTTGCTCACCCTGTTCTTCGCTGATATTTTTGCGAAGCTAAAGGTATCGTATTATAACTTAGCAAACTTCACCTGGCGGTCAAATGGCTTTTTTCGCTATAATTGGATAACAAAATTGGCAATCAAATCCAATTTTAAATTTCAGCGCGAATCGAGATCTTTGGAATCTTAGCATATTCTGGATTTGGTAGTGTTTACATTCATCCGGATTTGAGTATTGTTTTAGTTTTGGACCCCAATACACATTGGAGATGTATTTCGCACAAATATGCTAGTTTCAAAATAGCATGTAATCAGGCGTTTATATGTACAATAGTCACATTTTCATTTGAAAACTGTATCCACCGTCACGTTGTCAGTCGTGTCACCTTCAGTGCCGAGTTGTGTGCCTGAGAACCTCTCATTTCTCATATCAAAAAAATGATTTAATGAGGCCAATGCCACGAAGCATTACGAATTGCTCGTTGCACGTGCGACCACATGACATGGTAAAAGACAAGTTGTCACTTTGATGTGAGCACATAGCAACATGTATCAGCACGGTAACATGAGATGTCCCAGAATAGGAACGGCACTTCGAAAGATGACATTAGCGGGAAAACATGTAAAGATATAAAATGCTAAAGCTAGAACCATACGGATTCTTTATTGTCTGGGAAATCTAATTAAACCCAATATGCATGAATGTCATTAAAATGTATCGAACAAAATGTATTACATTTCCCGAGGATATGGGACATTTGTCAGTTCGGACTGCACGCCTAGAATAGTAGTCCACAGTAAATGTAGTACATCAAATTAATATTGTATTTAATTTTCAATAGATTTCACAAACTGGTCTCGGAGTAGGTAACTTAAGAATTCGCTAAGAGCCAATGACGGAAACAACATGCATGTGGCCGGTGTGCTAATAACTGCAATCGCGTGAAAAAGTACATACAGAAACATTGTTGTAGAAAAGGCAACGCGTGGAGATAATGCACTACCAGATCACCATGATTTATTCATGGAATTATGAATTATCTGCGAACTGAGCATTCCCCCTACTTAGCCTGACGAACGTTAATAATTTTGTTCATCTTCTTGTCTGCATGTGTATGGGACCACACGGTGACACACATATACTAGTGTATATGTGTGTTACTGTGTGGATCCGGGCATGTGCTTATATATATATATATATATATATATATATATATATATATATATATATATATATATATATGTTTTATAGCAAGTGTATTTCGATTTATGGGCTCCACTCTTGTACAGAAACTATTTTTTTCATTAGTGCAGTTCACGAATTGTTCCCATTTTTGTCTCATTCTGCTTGTATTACTTGTATATTTGAGATACAATTCGGAATAAATGATTGAATGATTGATTTACAGTTTGTTCGAACCTGTGAGAATCGTGAAATGATTGTGCTTTAATCAACCATGAATCTCTCACTAATGTATAACGAACTAGAACCATATCACTCTTTTAATGTCTGATAAATCAAATTATTCTCAATATGCCCGAATAGCATCCACAAATTACCAACATTTCTGTCCTTGCCCAGCAAAATGTCTCACATTTCCACAACATTTCCTGAGGATACATGTCATCCATCTCTTCGCAGTTTGGCATTCCATGCAATCTAACAATCCACACGAAATATGATCAATCGAATGTTATACTATTCAGTGACATCAACTATAGTTATTAGATTCATATTTCAATCATCAGAAAAAGGAATTTAATTCATTTAGGAACTGACACTGGTTCATGTTGGTCATTTAAATAATTTCAAAGGATTCATCACATGTGATTCGCCTGAAATAGGTACATGTCCTAAGTGTGAGCATTCTGAATCAATGAATTCATGGAATAAAGATGCGGTAGTGGTTGTGTGCGTGGTGGTGCAAGGATGGATGCACATCAATCACTCTTTGATAAACATAGAACCCTTTTCAAGTATGAAGTGTTTTCAAAGACTAAATTTATACTAGATAGTGACTCGAACAATGAATGTTTATGGCCTGTTTGCATTCACGTCTTGGTGCCGGATACCCTTGTCTACATCCTCGATTTTCAGAACAAAAATGGGAAACAAGAGGCAATTTCATTGAGTAGCTTCAAAATTCCCGACAGAATTCTACCAAATAAAATCTTATTGCTCTTGTTGCAGTTTACTGATTTATGGCAATCAAAAAAGTTGAACTGAAATTGATCTGCTCTCACATGACAATCTTGAAACCCTGCAAATCTCTGAAATAACAAATTCAATGGTGATTTGCGACTTGATTTGCTGTGAGAAGAGGATATTTTTGTATAATATCTTTAGGAGATATGAATATATAACATCTTCATCGAGATATTCTTCATCCAGAACCTATTCATTTTCAACATGAAATGCTGTATCAACATGACCGCTCATCATATGATGCATAAAACTGGTGACCAAAACCCATATACTAGTATCTAAATAGCAAACCCCGCGGAGACTTTGGTAATCATGTAATCACATTTCCTACAACATTATCGGGTCCAGGTTTGAAAGTAGCGTTGGTTTATGTGCTGATAAATATCAACCAATTTCGCTCAGAAATCACACTGCTAGCAAATGATATTATCGACGAAACCATCTACAAATTGAGCATTTTATTAGTGTCCATAGCCTACGATAGGATGATATATTTTATCGTTTAATATCAGACCTGCTATGGCGAATGAATCCTATTCTCGATACAAGCGGTACTGGTGCCTTGCCCGTGCAATGTTGATCTGTTCTTCCGACGTACATCGAGCACGTTCATCACTGCAAGTGACTCAGCGTTACCAGGCGGTCATCGCATGTATACAATACCAAGATCACCCCGAGAAATTTGCTCAACACACATTTCAACATTGTCGAACACTTTGTAACTATTAATTTCATTCAACCATCGTTTGCAAATATCTTGAATACATGTCTTGAACGCATTTCCTATTTATCTTTCTGACATATATTGCAGAGATGATTACATTAATTGCTTTCATTTGCGAGCGGGCGAACATCTGGTAGTTCACTAGCATTCATGAAAATCTTGTTCTTACTGACACGTTTCCTACACAGGAACATAGAACTGAATTGCTGCCAAAAAACTTAAACGAGTAGAGACAAAAAGCAAATTCATATTAGCACGAGATCCACAAATGATCTCACAAACAGTCCCAATAGTAGGCCTAAGTCACAAGCAATCCGTTGGAAACACTCATTACCATCCCCAGATACATTCTGAAAGACCAGGGGTGATTTTTGTGGTCTTCTTACATGTTTGATGCCTTGCAATAAATGTAATGTAATACTTTGTAAAAACTGGTGCGTAGCTTGCATCTCATTTATGTTGCAACTCACTTGGTTATAATACATTATGAATATCGATATTTAAATTTATTTACTCTTGCTTTAAAATTTTCCTCATATTGTAATGTAATATCTGATTTATATTGGCAGGGTGTCGCGTCACATACTGTAACTATACTAATAACCTTCCCCACCTCCACCCCTCAAACTTTATTGATTCGGCACAGAAGTTCAGAATACATTTTCATGAATTATCACCATACAAATATGTTCGTTCCGTCCGAGGACTTTTTCAACCACTTCCGGGCAGTTGGTGGGAACCAGGACGGCCACTTGATATTTTGGTCGCAGGAATCCATGTAAATAATCAACGTCTGTGTATGGACACAAATCGCATTATTATGTCTATGCTATGATGTGTGTTAGCAAGCATGAAACAGACAGCTCATGCATTAGGTAATAACGCACTAAGATAAATCTGGTGATATTGATGTCAGCTCTGTGGAAAATTTGTGTGCAATTGATGCATAATCGTGCCTTTACATCATTGGGTCTCCTCCCATAAAACAAAGACTGTCTCGAATCTTTGATATTTGCTGAAGTGTGCTAAGTGGATGACATATTATTTATTGCAATATATTTGTATTTTGATTTTCAACTACATTGTCCATCATTATAGTTCCCAGTGGTGTTAGCATACACCACAAACTGACACTTACGTCACTCCCAATCTGTTATTCCAGGCACATTCCGAACACAAACATGAATAAAAACACAATCACGGATAAAATGCTGATACAAAAATCATCGACACAGTTCCACAGTCTGATAAGATTAGTCTGGATGTAAATGTCAGTGAATGTTTTCCCATTCCGTCAGTTTTGTGGGTGAACGAGCGTGTCAAGAGAAGCAAACCCTCAAATTAACCTTACTGGTATCCAGGCGATGGGTACTCTAGGGCATTGGAATGTGGGAACAATAATATCCAGGGCATTGTAATATACAAACATCAAATATGTTTCAAAGTTCGAGCACAGAACATGCGGAGATCCAAATATTGTCAACGCAGGATTTGGTTCGAATACATGTAGTTGAATTATCATTGTTCTGCACCAACATATTACAGTATAAACGAGACAATCAGAGATTGCAGACCCTCGCCCTTCAGATTTAGTCACTAAAGTTAAAGCTGATAACCTTTGCATTTTCAACGTCGGCGATAATCGGGGATCTTGGTCATACGACAAGTGGCCATATATCAAATGATCAGGAATTGGCCATAGAAAAATACGAAAATCATGGGAGGATTAATCATTATTAAAAGTAGAGTTCATGCGATTTCTCTTTTTGGACCATATTTGTGACCACGGCCTGATTCCTTGACACTGACCTTCCAAAATTTGAAGGCTCACTCAGATTTATAATGCGTGATACTTTATTGAATATCTCCAGTGGTTTCTGAATTATTACTACTTGAAATATTACGAAATCGGTAATTTCAGCTGATGACCCTTACATTCTCGATCTTGGGGGATAATGGGGAATTTTGATTGTACGGCATTGGTCATATAGCAAAAGGTGGAGAATAGACCACAGAAAAATACAAAATTATTCTGGAAAATTTATCATGAATATAAACAGAGTTATTGCAACTTTTCGATTTTGACCTCTTCTGTGACCTTGACCTTGTCGTTCAATATTGAGCTGTAAAATTTCACCGTTATGTTTCTATTATCAAGGCACATCTCGTGAACGAAAACGCATTAAACAGATTGATAACTGGCTTCACAATATGGCCTCGAATCTCAGAACACTCACAAATAATAAAATCGTGACCTCCAAATTTTCGACCTTGGGCGATAATGGAGAGTTTTCGTTGTACGACCATCGGTCGTACACCATACGATCGAGAATTGGCCAAAGAAAAATACAAAAATAGTTGGAAAACTAATATCAAGTAGAACCGGAGTTAGAGCCAATTAAGTGATTTTCACTTTTTCCGTTGCCATGGCGACTGTTTTCATCCGATTTGAACAAAATTCGAACGGGACCGAGCGACTATCATAGCACTCCAGTCCTATAGATTTCAGATCGATCAGACTGTTTGCCTTTGAGTTATGAGCGCAGACATTTGCATTGAAACGTCGCTGGCAAAAAATAACCGAAATCGTGACCCCCAATTTTTCGACATCGG
Source organism: Terebella lapidaria (assembly GCA_949152475.1). Lineage (NCBI taxonomy): Eukaryota > Metazoa > Annelida > Polychaeta > Terebellida > Terebellidae > Terebella > Terebella lapidaria. The sequence goes on along the minus strand of OX424570.1, from coordinate 2,549,093 downwards.
GCGATAATGGAGAGTTTTCGTCGTACGACCATCGGTCGTACACCATACGATCGAGAATTGGCCAAAGAAAAATACAAAAATAGTTGGAAAACTAATATCAAGTAGAACCGGAGTTAGAGCCAATTAAGTGATTTTCACTTTTTCCGTTGCCATGGCGACTGTTTTCATCCGATTTTAACAAAATTCGAACGGGACCGAGCGACTACCATAGCACTCCAGCATTATATATTTCAGATCGATCAGACCGTTTGCCTTTGAGTTATGAGCGCAGACATTTGCATTGAAACGTCGCTGGCAAAAAATCACCGAAATCGTGACCCCCAATTTTTCGACATCGGGCGATAATGGAGAGTTTTCGTCGTACGACCATCGGTCGTACACCATACGATCGATAATTGGCCAAAGAAAAATACAAAAATAGTTGGAAAAATTAATATCAAGTAGAACCGGAGTTACAGCCAATTAAGTGATTTTCACTTTTTCCGTTGCCATGGCGACTGTTTTCATCCGATTTGAACAAAATTCGAACGGGACCGAGCGACTATCATAGCACTCCAGTTCTATAGATTTCAGATCGATCAGACTGTTTGCTTTTGAGTTATGAGCGCAGACATTTGCACTGAAACGTTGCTGGCAAAAAATCACTGAAATCGTGACCCTCAATTTTTCGACATCGGGCGATAATAGAGAGTTTTTGTCGTACGACCATCGGCCGTACACCATAGGGTCGGGAATTGGCCAAAGAAAAATACAAAGTTTAAGAAATTAATATTCATTAGAACTAGAGTTATAGCCAATTATGTGATTTTTTCTTTTTTCGTTGCCATGGCAACAATTTTTTTCTGATTTTGACAAAAATTGAGGAGGACCGAGCCACGGTGATACCGCTTCTTCCCTATAAATTTCAGGACGATCGGACCATTCGGTTTTGAGTTATGCGCGCGGACAGACAAACAAACAAACAAACAGACAAACAGACATACAAACTGACAGACCCAATTACAATACCCTCTGCCCCTATCGGGGCGAGGGTAAAAACCAAAAAAAAACGTGGACACAGTTGCTACATTTCAACTGCATTTGATTGATCCAAATTCCGAATAAAACCAGTAAGGGTGCGATTAAATTACAACGATCTGATAAATCTCCACCGAGATCCGGTAGATTTAGCGTGAAGCTTCATTGTAAATAAATCAGGATTGTTTGCTATTTGAACTTTCCGGAATATGTTCTCATCATTATCAATTCTTTATACTTGATAAGTTTTTTGTTGAACGTCACTCTTTTTCAGTGCGAATTGACTAAGAATCAAATAATATGTTTCTGATATCTCAAATCCTGAATAATGGGATGGCAGTGGTTATGGAAGTGTCATGCTCATTGGAGGGTGTCCATATTTCGCGATAATGCAGATGTGGCTCAAATTCTAGGTCCCTTATCTCATTGTGAAAAGCTTCAATACTGGGTTCATGCAAGAGGTCAATAACTAGATGCTATCCGGTCGCCCATGATCGTAAGGTGTATATTCCCCTGATGCCTCCCTGTTGCTCAAGCTATGATACATTTGAGTTAGACAAAAACTATCATTACTGCTGGCCCGGAGGCATTCATCAATGTCATTTATGAAAATTCTAGGCCCTGGCTATTTTGATTCCATGCAGTTATAACTACAAAATTCATACCGGACAAAAGGTTTGCTTGTTTTGTCCAATAATACATTTTTCTCAGCTGAACTGTTTTTAATGCGAACAGTAAAACGTGCAGGTTTAAATAAGGAAGTTGATGTTAACTTATTCAATAAAAGTAGTATGTTTTGTACAAAACTATTACATCTTATACTTATATTTGGTTTCAAATTACAACCAGCTGAAATGATCACAGACTTCAAACTTGGGCTGCAGACATCACAGATTTCAGACGTCACATTGTAATAATTAGGCATCCCGATTGAAAATCGGGAGGCCTTGTGTTTTTTTCTGTTTTTTTGCTTCCGCCGTTTGGTTTTCGGATCATAACTATTGAACGCCTTGATCTATCTTTCCGAAATGTTCACAGCTCATCCGGAATACTTTGCTTCAAACCCCTATTGTTTTTCGTCGAGATCCGGAATCGAGATCCGGAATCCAAAATAATCAGGCCGTCCTGTCAATGTCATAATTTGATTCAGCCAATTTCCAGGAGAAAAAAATTGTTTTGGGTGTATTTTTGTTTAGACCCATGCAAATGCAGGCTCTCCATGCAGCCAAATACTTAAAGCCTGGTCAGTCATGCAGTCAATGGTGCTAGGACACACTGTAACTAAGCCATGTTATTGTGTCAGCCAGGCTAATCTACATTCAGTAGCAGTGATTTGTATATATCACCAGGGAGCGTGTCCTCCCCCCCCCCTTCCCTCACCCTGGTATGTGCACACCAACAACATGTTCCAGCATGTAGTAATATGCACATTCCAAGCCTCCTCCTCTTTCCCTTTCTAAAGAAAACAATATAATAGGTGGTTGCATAATAAGTTGGAGCGTGAAGGTCTGTCTTGGGCTGGGCTGCCAGTCAACGGTTTACCAGCCAAGCCTCCTCCTTACCTTTCTGAAGAAAACAATATAATATGTGGTTGTATAATAGAATGGGAGTAGGGATAACAGCTTCATCATGTTACAAGTCTGTCTTGGGCTGGTTTGCCAGTCAATTGTATTCAGCTCAAACAACACTGTGATTATCTGGTTGAAACTACCTGTATTATTTTGTTTCTAAGCTTGGTTTCACAAGCAGTGACCAAATTATCATTGCTTTACTTAGCCAGAACAAATTCCTTTTTGTTTGTTTTAGGAATGTAGAAATATTCAGTTGAAAATCTTTCATGTCTGTACATTTAATACTTATTGAGATGTGCCTTGAAATATGATTAAAATAATATATATAATAAAAAATGTACTATCAACTTGATGTGTTTGATACAATGGTTTCATACAATTCAAGCTATAAGATTTTACATGAACATGTAATGCATCAAGCTTTAAAATGGTTGACTTGGAGGTTCCATAGTTTGTTATCCATGAGACCATTTCTATGAAATTCTTTAAAAGCATTTTATTCATAAGAATATTATGCAAGCCAGGAACATGTTCAATAAGTATACTCTAATGGCAATAAACATGGAATTTGTCTTGTGAGCAACTACTTGTTGAACTCTCATTCTCACCTGTGTTCATTCCCACCTCTCATTCTCACCTGTGTCCTATGTATTGTTTCATCAGTCTAGTTTCAGAATTAGAAAATAAAATTAATTTTGTATTCAGACTTCATTCCAGTCAGAATAGTTTGTGCTCTCAAAGTGGTCTCATAGAGATGGTTGATGACTTTGTTAAATGCCCAAGTGTTTATGGTGTATGAGCTAAAAAAAAACTACGACCACGTATGCCGTCAGAAACAATCTAGTTTTAACGCCAATGTGGCGGGGGGGGGGGGGGGCGTTAACATATTACAATTGTTCATTCATGGAATGAATATTTCCTGTGTGATATGACGTGCAAACAGACACTCCAGGCTACTGAGGCAGACTCGCGTTCACAGATTGTGAAACCTGTTTATAGTGTGACATGACCATGCATGAATCAACCATAGATCTGACACCCCATGTATAATGGATGAGCTCGAGTAATGTTCCAAGCACAATTAGCACATGCATGACACAACGGGTGGTGAATAGTGGTTCCCTGTCCGAAGTAATAGGTGAGTGATGAGAATAGTTGATAGTATTTAAGAAATCATCATTTGTTATGGTTGTATATTGCATTATTCGTTATCATTTTGATTTATTTGCCAAGCAACAAGATATGTGCATTGTCATGGAATTAAACAGGTAAAACAAAACATTTTGACAGAAAACTGTGTCAGATATAAGAAATTATATTTATGACATTTGGATGAAAGAGATTGGTGAATTATATACCAGGTGAATATACAGGATACAAAGTACATGTTCGACAGATACAATGGAGATGTATGTTAGCGATACATGACGCATCCAGATAGCATCTAACAGACCGGTACATGTTATATATAATTGATCATTGTGGCATTTGTATATTTAGTATGTGTTTAAACATTTACATGACATCATTAGCGGACTGATATCTATGAGAGATTATTGTTTCACCTGATTATGCCTTGAAGGTGTCCTGAATGATTTACGATGAGTTAGAATGCAACGAACGTTCCTACTAAGTGTTACAACGAATCACCAATATTTGAAGTTGAAAATTGTGTCCAAAATGTAATGTTGCCAAAGCAAACAACTCACGGTGGATGTTTTCACAGTCTGGCAGTGGATCTTGGGATCTTTATCCGGATAATCACGGTGGCACGTATCAGTATCTGATTGTGGTAATGAAGTGCTAACGACTTATGACGTCTGGGTTGTAGTATTATCCCTGAACATGGTGCTACAATACATTCCCACATCGTTGTACTTGCAGCTGACCACAGCAGATATCATGGTGGTCATTCTGACAACATATACATGCACACACGATTGTGTGAAAGCAGTTTGATGTATATTTTCTGTCGCCTGCATTGAGCTATAAGAAATAAAATTCTGAATATCATCAAAGACAAAATCAATTGAGTTATGATTTACATTTCAGATTGCATCATGAATTGTGACACGTATTGGATGTCGTCCATCCAATATTCTATTACCATTTAAGGGATAATAAACATATCGAGTTGAGTTTTAAATTGATATCAACGAAGAGACTATCAATATGAAACATAACATTCAGCAAAATAGTCTCAGTAGAGATTTTCATTATTACCATCCAACAAATATTGTAACATTCAATAAAACTCAGCAACATAGTGATAGTGATAATTTTATTTGCAAAGCACATGTTACATAAATACACACAGGATATATAATCGTATATACAGACAGAAGATATTAACAATGTGGTTTGCGGACCCAGCGTAGTATGAAATACTGTCTTCCCACTGGACCCAGAAATCTATAATATATATATATACATTTTTGGCACCTCGTGTGTGTACCGCGCTGATGGGGGAAAGGTGGGGGCCAGTATTACGAAAAGTTATATATCATAAATATGGTCTTGTGTTGGCCATGGTTGGACAGTTATCCAGAGTGAAACAGAGTCACATGCAAATAAATCTATACATTTTGCGACAAAGGTATCAAAAAGTACAATTGTATGTAAGCGAGATTGACTAAACCAGAGCTCTCATAAGTTCAACTGAATGTTATCGATTAAAAATAGTTAGAGCTCTCATGAGTTCAATTGGATGTAGTCGAGAAGTAGTAATCCGCCGAGTTTTCATTCTTTAGCGCCCCGAGCAGTCGGGACATCCAGATCTAGTGCATGATACTTTCAGAGGATATGCATCAGTCATTATTGATTTCAAAACCTTTTTAACAATGTGTCTGTTTTGTACATTCGTTAGGTGAGCGGCCCATTTGTTCCAAACGACGGGGAAATGGAAAGGTGGCATATTCCGGGGAAATTGTCTATTCGTAGTGGGGATGTGTATCATTCCTGATTGCCTGGTAATATAATTGCTCTGTATATCTCGATTGAGCCGAAACATCACCTCAAATGATCGCGGAAGATTTCCAGACATTTGGTCGAAAACGAAAAGCACTACTTGAAATTCGTAAAGGTCGTTAATTTTTAGTATATTCTTGGATCTGAATAAAGGGTCCGTATGACTATTGTATTTGGATTTAGTTATAATTCTGATAGCGCGTTTGTGTAATAATTCCGTGCGTGTTAAGTAGGATTTGGGAGCATTTCCCCAGGCTAGTAGACCGTAGGTTAAGTGGGAATGAATTAGTGAGAAATATAGTGTCTTGAGACAATTCATTGGGAGTACATGCTTGGCTTCGTTGATTGCAAATAGTGCACTGGCTATTTTCTTATTGATATTCGATATGTGATATTGCCATGTTAATGACTCGTCAATATGTAGGCCTAAAAACTTTGCTGATTTTTCTTCACAATCATTTCCAATGCGATTTAGAATAGTATTGTTGATCATCACGTTATGATGATTTATATTGCTTTTCATTCGCTTGGGATGGATAATGATATATTTAGTTTTGTTAGCATTAAGGGACAACTTGTTCGAACAGAACCATTCATATAATGCGTTGATTTCGAAGTTAATTATGGAATGAAGTGTAGTTAAATTGTAGTGCGATGCAAAAAGTGTAGTATCGTCAGCGAAAGATAATATATTAGCGTTAGATGACTTACCGATGTCATTTACGTATATAAGATATAGGATAGGGCCCAATATTGACCCCTGTGGTACGCCACAAAGAATATTAGCTGGATTAGAGTCAACATTGTCATAAGTTACATATTGTGTTCTGTGTGTGAGATAACTTCGGAACCAGTCATTGGCCACTCCTCGGATCCCATAATTCCATAACTTTTTAATGAGAATTTCGTGATTAATTACGTCAAACGCCTTGGATAAATCACAGAAGACGGCTAAGGTATATTCGGGGTTGTCCTTTGATGTTGCGTCAGCGCAGTGGTTCAAGAGATGTATAATGGGATGGATTGTAGAGTGCTTAGGTCGAAAGCCGAATTGGTATTTATATAATACATCATTTTGATCTAGGAATTGAAGAAGTTTCTTACACATGATTTTTTCTAAAACTTTGGAAAACGCTGGCAATAGGCTGATTGGGCGGTAGTTTTTCAGTATGGTTCCATCCGATGACTTATGTATGGGAATCACCTTCGCAATTTTCATTTGATTTGGAACAATGCCAGTTGCTAATGAACGATTGATGATGTGGGTGATGGGGTTGATGATACTGTCAATAGAAAACTTCACTAATTTCGTTGATATACTATCATGTCCAGAACTAGTCTTTGGTTTCAGCTTTCTAACGGTATTTTCCACTTCTATTGTATCAACAGGGGTAAGAAACATGGTGTTTGGGACGGGGGCTGGCATGTATGACTCAAAGGGTATAGCTGAATTTGGAATATTGTTAGCAGTTTCGACACCAATATTAGCATAGAATGTATTGAAAGCGTTAGCAATTGATTGTTTGTCATTTACACACTGACCATTGATTGTCATGTAATTGGGGAAACCGGTTTTACTATTTGTTTTATTTAAAGCTTTGCGTAAAATCGTCCAGGTCTTTTTTATATCATTTTTGTTTTCCTCAAGGATGTGCTCGTAGTATCTATGTTTCAGAATACGTCGAAGTTTATTGTACATGCTATTGTAAGATTTGTGTATGTCGATATTCGATTGAGTTGGACGTTTCAATTTTTTAAGGTACAAAACATTTTTACGTTTGGACGAAACTAATAATCCTTTTGATACCCACGGTTCTTTCTTATTGTACTTCGTATTATTATTACCTGATTTCAGTGGGAAGGACTGATTAAATGCTTCTTTATAAATCGTCATAAAACGTGAATATGATGAGTCGGGACAATCATCGTTTAATACGTCAGTGAAGTCAGAGTTCATGAGGCAATGTTGAAATTTGTTCATATTGTTTTCAGAGAATGTTCTTATCAGTTTCCGATCCGTTTCGTGGTTTCGTGTAAGTTTTATAGATTCTAGGTAAAAAGTTCCGAAATGATCAGCTACATCAGTTACTACTATACCAGATTCATTAAGTGTATTTAAGTTGTTTGTGTAAATATGATCAATTAAGGTTGCTGTTGTTGGCGTAATCCTTGTGGGTTTTGTTATTTTTGGTATGTAGCCGAGACTAAATAAGTTATCCAGATAGTCATTTGTTTTTCTGTGTGTTACAAATTTAAGGAGGTCAATGTTCATGTCACCCATCAAGACAAGTTTCTTATTCTCTTGGTTAACAGTTGTTAAAATATCATAAACTTTCGAAGAAAATAAATCTACATCAGCCTTCGGCTCACTATTTGGTCTGTAGATGACGCCAATTAATCGATTTTTTGACTTACCAACATTTATTTCAATGAAAAGGCTCTCAATGACGTGTGGGATGAAAATGCTCAAATCTTCGCGAACCCGGTAGCTAATATTTTTTTTTCACATATAGACCGACACCCCCCTTTGGACTGTTTGGGCGACATCTCATGATCAGGTCGTGATAGCCCGGCAGCTCAAGGCGCCGTAACTCGGCGGATCGATAAATCTCGCTAATTCCTATAAAATCAAAGGCAAAGCTTTCGGAATGTAGATTAGTCATTAGCTCATTAAAACTCTCCCAATTGCTGGAGAGTCCACGACAATTCAGATGAAAATAAGAAGTATATGGATCGTTGCCCACAATAGATGATGCAAAGTCGCTAGGCATGATATAGTTGCAGTTAGAATATGTATCAATTGGGCATGATTCGTCCCCATGCTCCTCGTCAAGGAGGCTCTTCAAATTAAACTCTGTACCTGTCCTTATATGGTCATGAATATGACTGGCCATGATGACGTGTAGAATACGTCACAACGTACATTGGACCTCCACCAACACCTCATCCACACGGCGACACACACGAGTCTGCAAAACAATCACATGTAAGAATCAACAATATGGTGAAAACAATAAAACATTTAAACATAAACACGTTCGCTATTGCAAAAATCATTGACAGAACGAGACCCCCCTGAACCCCCCCACATATCTTCAACTGGTCAATCATTTATAACTTATAAGAAAAGTATTGAAATGAAACCACAATCCTTCCAGTACGACAGACAAATTACCTGTCCAATATGGAATATAATCCATATCCCATCCGTTGTGACACGAGACTGAGCCATATATCAGAGACGAGATTGGACAGTGTTGTCTGGAAAACAGGTCTGATGACGAGATGTGACATCATGCTAATAGGACATATGTCAGAAATTTCCAAGATACTGTGATGTTAAAAGGGACTGATTTCTATCATATTTGCAGGATGGTATACCATCAATTATTGAAAAACAACAAAATCGCTCCCTGATAGTTATCCCTGTGGGGGTGCTAGGCTCATTCAGATATGACTGAGAGAACAATTGGCAGATTATACATATTATTATACATATTATGAAAACAATTTTTATTACTATCAGAAGCACTTGGCTCGAAATATGGTTGCTGACCTAAAAATGTTCGAAATGTAGAAATTTTAGGACTGCTTTATTTTCTCGCTGATTTAAAATTATGATAAAATCAATTAATTCAAATAAATACCTAACACAAGTCACCAAGCGCTCAAAATACACTATAGTGTGTGCGTTTCACATTTGCATTAACCATTACAGTTGACATCAATAGTCATTTGTCCTTTCTAGTTTAACTAATTGGTTATGCGACATGCCTTACCTCATACATTCGATAGACATAACAGTATATCAACTAAGCGCTCTGAGACTGTATGGTTTGAGAAGTATGGAATCGGTTGTTGGTTAGACGTCATTTTAAAAAATTAATTATGCTGTTAAATTTACACATCCAAGAAGCTCAAGTATGACATATATTAGGGCCAACTCTTCTGTATGGCACCGTTTCCTTTATTGCTGGTCACAATTGAAGAGACTTATGACCAGGTTATTTCTATTTCAATCGCCTCTGTGGATGAGTGGATTGGATGGTGGCTCTTGAAACAACGAAGCTCAGAGGCGGTAGGTGACGCGGGTTCGATCCCCGTCACCGGCACAAAGTAGATAGAGTTTTCATCCTGGCAAAGTAAAGGTTTCTCTATTCGAATGTGCATTCCAAATTCAAAATTGTCACTCGACGGGAGATGGGGAAGACAGGCCCTATCATCATGGGCCGTTGTTGAATAAATCTAGTTATTATTATTATATGAGTATTATTTAGTCCTGCAAACGGAGGCCCAAAAGAGGCCTAGAAATGAAGATACATCAACCGGAAGAGTAACAGGACGAGTCATATACCAAAATGACCGGGAAAGTCTCTAGTTTCCGGAAATGTCTGAAATACTTTTCAACTCCAATGGCAATCTGAGAAATTCGGGTTTAAGTAACATGGGTATGTTTCACCGAATTTGAGTTTTCTGGTGTCTTTTTTTAGAATGCGTATACACTAAATGTACGATTCCGGTTTGAAATATTCCAAATATTTCCCCTTGTGCTCCATGAACTTATATAAAATGAAGCTATACAACATTACATGCATTTGCAATTATGCTCTTACGGTGGGTGATATCGTGTATGCAGTTACCATGGTAACGATTAGCAAATGGAACCCACATGAACTACTGCAGAATTCCCACCACAAAATGTGTATGGAATTGTCCTCGTCAATGGCTTTTATAAATCAATTCAAGTTGATATTCAAGTTGAAAGGTAATATGATTACATTAAATGATACTTATTACAATAAAAGTTAAATCTATTACATGTTACCATGGTAACCAACTGTTGTATGACAAATGTCTTAACCTTGTTTCAATTATAATCCGCACATGGAACCAATTTTGTAGACCGTCTACCTCACAAGAAAGCTGCAAATATCCTCATACTTAATAATTGATTGGGATATACGATAATTTAGCATTAATTGTAAATATATTGTTGTTCCCATAGCAACCAAAATGTACATTTTCGATGTCATCAGTAAATCTGTATCATCCTTTTTAGTGCAATTGTGAATAAGCAACGTGTCCGTTTAGGTTCAAAGTCCAACTAAAAAAACTTATTTTTGACAAATAAGGGGGTAAATGTTATGGATAGTTTTTACAGCATATAATATTATTACAACAATTATATATTACAGTTCTAACAGCCTACTCAATTAAGATTATGAGTGCTCATGATATCTTGAGGGTAGAACAAGTTATTTTTCAACCATATTTTCAACCATATACAATTACAATATGCACTTTAGCATGTACATTGCTAGCATGAGGTGTTTCCGGTGTTCAATTGGTAGAATTGGTTTCCAAGGTAAATACTCTTGAATGAGACATATCCCATAGCAATCATTGTTGCTAGGAGCCCAATGATCATATTGAGTTGGGGGAAAATGAAACTGAAACCCATAGCAACCAACATCGAATCAACTGCAGTTTGCTATGGGCCGTAAGTAGAGTATGGTTGCCATGGTGACCCAATACATGAGTATGAGTATGGTATAAGAGTATGGGTATGGTATAGTATGAATATGAGTATGATATATTTTCTATCATCAGGCTTCATTTCGCATAATTCAGCAATACTATGATCAGGTAGTTCGGAAAAAGTTCTAAAAGTAGCTATACTCTGATTTTTCTAACTCGTTTACACTGTTTTTCGCTGATATTTTTGCGATGCTAAATGCTATCGTTCTATAACTTGGCATACTTCACCAGGGAGTCAAACGCCAATTATTGACCGAATTTCAGACTTCTATCACGGAAATTTAAAAAGTTGGCACTCCACACCAATGTTAAATTTAGCCCTGTCATTTAATATCTGGGTCCGCACACAATTTTGTGCATTTGCTCGGTTTTGTAGTTGTGCAATCTTTTGAAATCAACATGTTTGTGTAGAATACACCCCAATGTGTCTTCCGGTCTAAAATTACAACAATACATCGATTTCTGGTGGATGTAAACAGGATCAAATCCTCGAATATGCTCAGATTCTCGAGATCCCGTTTTTGGCTGAAATTTAACATTGAGGTAGATTGCCAACTTCTTCAATTATTGCGATAGAAGTCTGAAATTCGGTAAAAATTTGCCGTTTGACTCCCAGGTGAGGTATGCTAAGTTATAGAACGATACGATTTAGCACGGCAAAGATTTCGTCATAAACCGGTGTAAACAAGTTAGAAAAATCAGAGTATATATAAAAAATCTACTCATAATGTATGTCGTCATGGAAAGTCATTTTGAAGGGGAAGAGGAGCAAAAAAAACTTTTTTGACAGTATGAAAGATCTGTTTTCAAGGACTCCGATGATTCTTACAGAACCAAAATATCTTGATTTGTTCCAAAGTTATGACCATGTTTGTTTTGCTCCTCTGCGAGTCCTCGAGGCAATTCATTAGTTATGCGTGACGTCATCGATTGGGTTTCATTTAATTAGATTTTTTATTACTCTGATTGTAGTTGTTGAGCGCGTTTTACACTTGTAATCAAGTATATAATGCAAATAACTCACGAATCTGTCTAAAATTTTGATATCATGGTAACTATACTCCTGTTCAGGCCCAACTCATAAAGATTGTCGACTTTGTCAAAGTATAAATTCAATTTCATAGACAACCTTATAATATTGCCCGTTTGATTTAGTTGTTATGTTTGTATTTGCAATCCGGTTTATTTACTGTACTTTTGATACATATTTGACCATGCTGTTATATATTTGATGTATAAAACTTGGCTTTGATATAAATATATATTGACAGTGGCGGATCCAGGGCAGTGGGGGGGGGGGGTTGGCTGGGGCTCACCCGTTCTGACCCCTCCCCCTCCACCTAAGATGAGAGAGAAAAGAATAAGAGAGAGAGAGAAAGAAAGAGAAAGAGAGGAAAATATATTATGTTACCTAGATAATATGAAGTATTATCTGAGGTAAAAAGCTAAATGAAAGGCTAAATGAAACGTTGATCTAGGTGCAGCCCTATGGCTCTTATTTAATTTAATTTAACTTTTGCCTAACCACAATCACGGATCGGCTCAGATATTTAGCTTTGGCGGCAGCATCACCCGTTCTGATCCCCCCCCCCCCTCCACCTAAAATGAGAGAGAAAAGAATAAGAGAGAGAGAGAAAGAAAGAGAAAGAGAGGAAAATATATTATGTTACCTAGATAATATGAAGTATTATCTGAGGTAAAGAGCTAAATGAAGGGCTAAATGAAATGTTGATCTAGGTGCAGCCCTATGGCTCTTATTTAATTTAATTTAACTTTTGCCTAACCACAATTACGGATCGGCTCAGATATTTAGCTTTGGCGGCTGCACATACTACTATGAAACTGAATGACCGCACACTGGCGGCAGAAATCTCTTATGTATTTCTGCTGGCGGGCGTGTATAGTTGATTATATTGTCGATCAACGCTACTCACACCATGGAACCAAGAATTCTATACACCCTCCCTATTCAGCACATGAAATAGGCATCCAATATTCTCAGAAGTATCCAGAAAACACCAAAAACATCAAAATGCAAAAGTCTCTGAATAACACCAAAATACCAAAAAATAACAAAATGCAACAATCTCCAGAATTCATCCCAAGTGCTCTCCGACAACATCAAAAGGCAGAATTTTGTCTGGGGCGCAGTAAGCCACCCACATCATGGAACCGAGAATCATGTGCATATATTCGCCTCTGTTTAGCACACGAAATAGGCCTCCAATATTCCCAGAAAAGTCTCCAGAAAGCACCCCAAGTGTTCTCAGAAAACACCAAATTGCTAAATTTTCTTCGAGGGGTAACGGCGCCGCCAACCCCCAGACCGCTTTTAGGGTCTTTGCGCCCCCCCCCCCCCCCTTCTATCAGATTTCTTGGATCCGCCCCTGATTTAAAATATGAATCATGTCTCCCTACACAACTCCCTACACAAAGTCTGTCTATCTACAGATAGTCTGTTTGTTATTCTGATTAATTATGCAATTATCGTGATAAACAAGGCATGTATTTTTTCATGAACGACAATGCCGCTCAGTGCAACTTTTCACCCCCAACGAACACAAGTGGAACTATATTATTGTTTAGTTTGTAAGAGGACTAATCTATGAAATTTAATTTTCTATTGAAATGTTTTTTGGCCATTTGGTGGTCATTTTGATGTGACAATATTTCGAACTTCAAAAAATAGATATTCTCACAATTGACAAGTTAACTATTTAATTCTGTACAGTCATGATTTTAATGTATTTGTATTGTGTATAAAATGGTAAACCTTGAATTGCTCAGACGGCTGGGAACATAGGCTCAAATGCCCAAAATGGACTCAAGTGCACACATTGGTCTCTCGTACAGAATTCATCAACACAGTGCTAAGTTTTCTATTCTGAGCAATCAGAAAGTCGTACAAGGTTGATCATGTGATGTCGTTGCAATTTACCTCTGATGACCTTGAGTGGTAAACCTCGAGGTCACGTCAGGTCTGAACTGTGAAAATTGGCATGTGCAGACGTTTCTCTTGTAAATAGAACTTATTAGTGTATTATTAATTCCCCATTATAGTCCAAGGTCGACAATTTGGGGGTCACGATTTTACGACTTGTTGAATGTTCTGATATGATTCATTTTTTCAATCATTTCAAACCGTTTCCGTTCAGGAGTTATGCCTTGATAATAGAAACAATGCTGAGATGTTTTTACAGCTCAATATTGACCGACAAGGTCAAGATCAGAGAAAAGGTCAAAATAAAAAAATGCAATAACTCTTAATAATTTTCCCCTTAATTTCGTATTTTTCCTATGGTCAGTTCCCCATCATATATGCTATATGACCGATACGATTGAAAAACATTATCGCCCAAGGTCGGAAATGTAAAGGGCACCAATTGGAATCACTGATTCGTAATATTTCAAGTAGTAGTACATGTAATTCCAGAACCTCTGACGATATCCAAAAGAATATTGAACATATAGTATGCTGTATGAATCTCAGAGAATTTTCGAAGTTTTGGGGGACAGTGTCAAGAAATCATTTCCTGGTCGAGAATATGGTCAAAATAGAAAAAAAATCGCATGAACCGCACAATGATTTTTGTGTTACTCTATTGCTAATTCCCCACGATTTGAAGTATTACAAAAAGTCGTACGACCCAAATCCCCGATATCGCCTAGGTCGAAAATGTAAGGGTCATCAGGGTAATTTTGATAACTAAATCTGAAGGGGTGAGGATCTGCAATCTCTGATTGTCCCTTTTCAGCTGCTATTGATTGCAACCTTTAGAACCTCAAGTCGGTCAACAGCCAGAGAAACTCAACAATATCACCAGTAGATTATTCGTCACCAAAGACATGGGTGTAGACACCAATATTGCTTCATATCTGCCATAGAAGCCAGATTATATACCAAAACGAGATTTCAGGAATTTTTGACGGCCATGATGAAAAAGAACAACACAGGTTGTACTTCCACAATTGGTGATGAGGGCATCTGCACCTCTATTGTTGGATAGGGCCAAGTGAAGTGCTGATTGAAGTGATTGGTTGAGAAAGTGTCAATTCCCCATGATTTTCACACAGCCATTTTTAATTGAGAGACAAACAACAGTCAGAGTGCCTCAACAATACTATCAATGAATCCATTGACATCTAAATTATGGGAGTAGACACAGAAATCTTGTCTCTATCTGCAGTAGAAGCAGATTTATATCTCAAAACAGGATTTCACAAATTTTGGCAGTCGTTTCGAGCACGACTTTAAAAAAAGTTGATTTTTTCCAGGTTTTGATGGCAACTCTTTTGAATTCTGAAGTAGCCAAGCGAACAAACAGTCATAGAGAATCGGCAGTGTCAGCATTAGATTCCTTGTCATCGAAAACATGGGTGTATAGCCACCGAAATCTCCTCTCTATCTGCCATAGAATCTGAGTTATAGGTCAAAACGTGGTTTCACAAATTTGGTGGCGGCCATTTTGAAAATGATGTCACACAGCTATTTCATCTTAATTGATGAAGGTGGCACCAATTTGGGGGGATGGTTGTAAAAGGAAATCGAAAACAAGTCCTTATATCGTCTTGTGGAGGTGCACAGGGATCTACCTAGCTCATGGAATTAATCATCAGTCTCTTACTAGACTAAATGTTTCGTCCTTGCCATAGTTACTTTGGTTGCCATGGCAACAACGCATTCAAAATTCATCTTATGTCAAAATATATTTGTTTTATCAGACTTGTAGCATTTCACAAAAAAATGGCGTTTTTGTCCAAATTTGTTATATATTTATTCCTAGATGTCTGCAATGCCTAATATGATTTCGATATTCGCATAGCTAAAAGCTTGAATTCGGTGAAGCAGACACATGTTACTAAACCCCGAATTTCTCAGATTGCCATTGGAGTTGAAGAGTATTTCAGACATTTCCTGAAACTAGAGGCTTTCCTGGTCATTTTGGTATATGACTCGTCCTGTTACTCTTCCGGTTGAGGTCCCTCAAAAAATTGGACCCCGGTTTGCAGCACTAATTATCATTCTGCGAACCTACTGCACCCCTACGAGCACTCAGTCACTACTGGCAAGAGACCCTCGTCCTTGCGGATTATCCTATACTTATCATGTAACAGGATGTTTATATGTTACATTTGAAAACTGAGCAATATCCATATCCATATTCAGTCCCGAGTTGTGTGAATGAGAACCAAGCTCATTTCAAAAGATGATTTAATAAGGCAAACGTTGGGAATCACTACAAATTCCTGGATGCATGTGCAACCACATAGCATGGTAAAAGACAAGTTGTCGCCGTAATGTGAGCACATAGCAACATGTATCAGCACCATAACATGAGATGTCCCAGAATAGGAATGGCACTTCGAAAAATGACATTAGCGGGAAAACATGTAAAGATATAAAAAGCTAGAACCATACGGATTTTTTACTGTCTGCAAAAATTGAATCAAATTCAACATGCATCGATGTCATTGAAATATACCCCCACGTATCGAACAAAATGGATTACATTTCCCGAGGATATCTGACATTTGTCAGTTCGGACTGCACACAAAAATAATAGTCCACAGTAACGCCCACGTATCGAACAAAATGGATTACATTTCCCGAGGATATCTGACATTTGTCAGTTCGGACTGCACACAAAAATAATAGTCCACAGTAAATGTAGTCCATCAAATTAATACTGTATTTATTTTTCAAAAGCTCTCACAAAGTGGTTTCCGAGTAGATGACTGAAGAATGACGGAATCAACATGCATGTTGCCGGTTAGCTAATAAATACAATCGCGTGAAAAAAGGTCATACCGTCAGAAATATTGTCGTGTAAAAGGCAACGCGTGGAGAGAATGCATTACCAGATCACCATGATTTATTCATATAATTATGAATTATCTGCGAACTGAGCATTCCCCCTACTGAGCCTGACGAACGTTTATAATTTCGTTCATCCATTTGTCTGCATGTGTGTGGAACCGCTCAGCGACACACATATACTAGTGTGTTTGTTTGTTACTGTGTGGATCCGGGCATATGCTTATATATGTTTTTTGCAAGTTTATTTCGACTTATGCGCTCCATTCTTGTACAGAAACTATTTCTCTTTAGTGCAATCCACGAATTGTTTCCATTTTTGTCTCATGTTTGCTGGTATTACTTGTATATTTGAGTTGCAATTCGAAATGAACACTGGAGCAGGATGAGCAAAAACGCACATACATAACACAACTGCTGGCAAATACTATTCACTCTGCACGGAATCGTGAATATTAGGACTGATGAGAATTCGATTTCACAGTGGCTAGTAATATGAACTATTCATCACTGCGGTTGTATGTCAAATTACATTGAAAGCTTGTTCGACGAATAGAGTATACACCTGCGAGTCAAACGGCAAGTTTTTACCGAATTTATCGCCACAATTGAGAACGTTGGCAATCTTCCTCAAAGCTAATTTCAGCTCGAATCGGTATCTCAGGAATCTGAGCATATTTGAGAAAAGGTCCAAGAATGTGTAACGCATACATGAAATGTGTCAAGTTATAATTTGATACCATATAGGATAACAAAAAGGGGTGAATGAGTTTATGGGATTGAATTAGTGAGTATATGCCAATATTTTCTCCAAAAGAACTATTTATCTGGAACATTGTTATTTCATGAAAAGTTTGTATAATTTATTGAGGGTAGCTTGAAGGGTAATGTTTGTTTAGTATTTCAAGACACAATATTTTGCAGATGAATGTTCTTTGCCAGGCCAGTGAGCTTCATCGATATCCGTATTAAACCTTCCGGACCTTACCTATTTTTTTTACTCATAAAAATTAATATATCATTAACTTATTATTTCTTACCCAATACATTCCAGTGAAGCTTGTCACAGGAATGGGTTATGAAACCTTGCTATATACCCCTACATTTTGGGTACAGCCATGAAATCCTTATTGGACAGGGCCTTTTCCTTCTTGAGCTTTGAGCCCAAAAATAAATGTTTGTAGTCTTAATTAGTTTTATTGTGGTCAACAATAGCCTTAACTAGTAATAATAATATTAACTTATTCAGTTATAGCCGAGAAATCCTTACTGGACAGAAATTCAACATTGTTGAGCCGAATCATAAATGTTACTTGTCTTATCTATTTTTATTGTGGTCAATAATATACTCAACTAGTGAGTCTAATATTAACTCATTCAGTTAGAGCCATGAAATCTCTACTGGAACTTTTACCTTGTCGAGCGCAATGATAAATGTTTCTTGTCTTGACCATTTTTAAGTTACCGTACCTATGATCCGATAACCTATTGTCATGGCGTTGCATTCGTCGTCCGTCCATAAATTTTGCACAAAAATGCCTAAAACTATATCGAGAGGGAGGTATTTTTTATTTTTTTCATTTTCTTATTTTTTTTCAGAATGGTGGCCGTTTTCGTCGAAAAATGGCCAATTTCGGATTTTGACGGTCATTTTCTCAAAATATGTACAGTAACTTATTTTGTTATTGATGCATAACACTCCTCACCTGTACCCCTGTGATTTGTATGAGTGTCGTTGCCCTTGAATTGCTCGAAGAGGGTCATTTTGGCCCAAACTCGGGCCAACTGGGACTTTCCCATGTTAAATTCTGCTATGCTTTATAATGGGACACATTATGCCTATTATCTAACTTAATATTGAGATCAGAGACTAGGAATCAATTGTGGACATATAGGAAATGATATATGCTGAATATTTTTATGACCTTGAATTTGACCTCTGACCTCAGTTCCAAGGTCAGAGCTCAAAATGGCTAATATCTCGCTTATTATCGATATTACAGCTTAGGAATCAATTGTGGGTATATATTGGAAATGATATAGACAGACTATTCTGATGACCTTGAATTTGACCTTTGACCTCATTTTCAAGGTCACAGCACAAAATGGCTAACTCGCTTCCTATTGACTTTACAGCTTAGGAATCAATTATGAACATATAGTAAATGATCTATGCAGATTATTGTCATGATCTTGATTTTGACTATTGACCTCATTTTCAAGGTCACAGGACCAAAAATGGCTAATATCTCACTCGTTATCGATTTCACAGCCCCGGAATCAATCGTGAACATATAGGAAATGATATATGCTGAATATTCGCGTGACCTTGAATTTGACCTCTGACCTCATTTTCGAGGTCAAGAGCACAAAATGGCTAATATCTCGCTTATTATTGACTTTACAGCTTAGGAATAAATTGTGGACATATAAGAAATGATATACGTCGAATATTCTGATGACCTTGAATTTGACCTTTGACTTCATTTTCAAGGTCAAAGAACAAAATGGCTAATATCTCGCTTATCGACTTCTACAGCTTAGGAATCAATTATGAACATATAGGAAATGATCTATGCAGATTATTGTCATGATCTTGACCTCATTTTCAAGGCCACAGGACAAAATGGCTAATCTCTCACTTATTATCGACTTTACAGCTCAGGAATTAGTTGTGCACCTATAGGGAATGATGTATGCCGAATATGTTGAAGACCATTAATTCGACCTTAGACCTCATTTTCAAGGTCATAGAACAGAATTGCTTTTTTGTTTTACTTGTTATTGAATTTACAGCTTAGCAAGCAATTGTGGACACATGGGGAATGATATACATGTTTGCTGGATATTCTCATGACGATGCATTTGACCAGTGAACTTATTTTCAATGTCACGGGACAAAATGGCTATTCTCTAAAATATAAAACGTATTTTGTCCGGTAATCTGTCTTGGCACTGGGGCTAATTTTTATCGTGGGCAATTAGAGACTCAAAGTATAAACTAATGTTAACTTATTCGGTAATAATATTGTTTTCACCAATAACATTAGTTCTCTATTCTGAACAAGAATCGCAGTGCCATTGGCTTTCATAGTGCGGGTTATTGGAGCGATCAAGGATGCCAAAGGGGGTATTTAAATGGTCGTAATAAGATGGATTTTTCGTAATAAACCTGCTAACTAATTAATGTTTATTTCCTCATTCTGAAAAGCAATAGCAAATTTCGCGTGACTGTCGTTTTTATCGAGGCTGTGCGATTTCATCATCATTCAGCGAAAACTCAAACCCGTTCACAAACCATGTGTGCTGCCAATTTGAGCACGAAATGTGTCGCCAGTCGCCAGCTGGGTTGCTATGACAACCAAACTTGATTGGTGTCGTGATCCTACCAAAATACATGTCTCTCTAAGAAATTATCGTAATTTGCAATGTGCAGAGCGTTCACAAGAAAGTGTCTGAGTGCAGACAAGGCGCGACGGTCGCAAATCCATAGTATCCGCCGACCTTCGTTCGGAGGATAAAATTAAAGATTCGGAATGATAAATATGAATTCCAGATTTGACAACGTTTCCTTCAATGCTAGTGAACAACTGGTAAACCCTGTACTGATGTATGTTATAATAGATTTTGTCTTATTGTCAAGTTCCGTACACAGTTATCTGGTCTGCTTTCGAGATTATGCTATGGACACGAACAGAAAACTGAATTGCTGCCATGATTGATAAAATCATTAGCGTGAAAAATTTAGGCCGCACCAGATTCATCAACATTCCCACAAACAGTCAGACAAACAGTAAGTTATCAAAGGCATCATGAAATCTGGACGATGGTGGTAAGAGGTTGATACTCACATTCGCAAATATTCTGTTCGATAAACCGATACCTGAAACCGATGTGAATTGTCACCGTTTACGGTCGGTTGACAATGCAAGAAGATCGATCTGATAGTTATGCTAGTGGTTAAAGAGCCTCTGTGTTCAGTAGCTTTGCCACCTTGCGTTGAATTACGCGAAATGCGTGAGGTACATAGGAATATTTTGTGCATTGAGTACGTGTGTATTCACGTTGATTCAAACCAGATTATCCATCATTGGTGTGTCTTGGCGGTGTTGGAATACACCACACTCTGACAATTACGTTCAAATGTCATTCCAGTAACAATCTAGACATATACAAACAGATTGCCACTGTGGATACAAAAAATCAGTATATGTGTTGCCCATGCTATCAGTTTTCAAGGAAGCAAACTCGGATTCAACTTACTGGTGTCCAGTTGATAGGTGACCTATACGATTCGAATATTGGAATAACAAGAATGTTACCAAATGCAAGCTGTGAAACAATGTCTAGATACAACTAATTATTTACCAATTTTGTCATCAACCCATCAGAACACACTAAGCAAAACCTGTTCGTTAATATGAAAATATTTAAATTTGATGCACGGTTAGTAGATTTTAACTGCGTTCGGTGGATCAAAATGTCGGGTCCCTAATATTAATCAATAGAGAAACCATTAAAATAAATGATCTGGTAACTCTCCATCCAAGTAGTTCCAGTAAATGAGGCATGAAATCCTCATTGTGAATAGGCCTAATCGAGGACTGTTTTTATTGATCATCCTAAATGTTTTCTGCTTCGTATTGCTTCCTTTGACTTTATCCATCGCACTGGGTTCTCCTATGCTGTCTCTCACTGCAATTTAAATGAGAATAAAAAATACGTGTCTGTTGACCAAAAACATCAATAATTGGATTGAATTGGCATTGGTAATGGAAGTGTCAGTCTAAGATTGACAATATAACTACTGGAGGGATTCAATCGTGCCGCTATAGACTGTGGCTCAATTTCTAGGTCCCTTGTGTGCATGGGAAAAGCGTTCATGTCGACCCCTGTTGACTTAACTGTCCCCGTCTGCCTGAGAGTTTTGAGGGAAGACATAGTTACTGGTAACAGTAGCTGTTGTCATACCCACTATCACGTACACAACCAGATGTTGGCAGCAATGACAAACCTACCATGATTTCACGCATTTATGAGAATGTCCTTATAATCCCTCAAATTCGAAAAACATGCCCTTTTAAGCGGGTCAGAAGCATTTATTCGTTTCAGGGCATCCGAGCACGTGTTACACACACACACAGATGTATCCGTTCATAGCCAATATGCCATGACCTCACATTTGAATATAAGAGCACTATAAGAGTAACGCATGAAAGTATTCCAAGCGAAACTCAACCGAGTCGATTCTTCATGCTCAATGTCCAGTGTAAGGAAATGAGCCCCCATATGTGGCCATAAGGAGGTGAACTTAGGTGTTCCAGAAAGAATAAGCACTTCCTATCTCGCCTGTGGCAACCCTCATTAATTATACATACATACCATCCCATTATGAGTAAATTGCAATTTCAAAGCTGAAAATCACACAAACGAATCAAAATTCCACATTGGATAGTTTGTGGAGACTGTAATGTCACTATATAAAATTTCGAACAAATTCCACAAAGTGGTCTCAGATGAGATGATTGAGGTATTTGCTAGCAAAAAAAACGTCGACGTCAACACGCCTAGAATATGCAGATGATTCAACATTGCTGTACTCAGATAAAAGTGTAACCAAGATTGAAACAGAGCTCAGTTCAGAACTTGAATCCATAAGTGAATGGTTGGTGGACAACAAAATATCTTTGCACCTTGGCAAAACAGAGTTTATGTTATTCGGCACAAACTACATGTTGAAACATAATTCTGAGTTGAATGTTACTTGCAATGGAACCAGCATTGCATCCAGTAAAACTGTTAAATATCTTGGGGTTGAATTTGACCAGAATATGAGTGGTGTTTCTATGGCGAATAAAGTTATATCAAAAGTTAATGCTAGAATAAAACTGTTGTATAGAATGTCATGTTTTATCGATGTCCAAACTAATAAACTATCAGCTTCTGCACTTGTACAATGTCATTTTGACTATTGTTGTTGTTCGTGGTATCCTGGCCTGAGTACGTGTGTATTCACGTTGATTCAAACCAGATTATCCATCATTGGTGTGTCTCGGCGGTGTTGGAATACACCACACTCTGACAATTACGTTCAAATGTCATTCCAGTAACAATCTAGACATATACAAACAGATTGCCACTGTGGATACAAAAAATCAGTATATGTGTTGTCCATGCTATCAGTTTTCAAGGAAGCAAACTCGGATTCAACTCACAGGTATATTACCAAACGCGAGCTGTGTAACAATGTCTAGATACAACTAATTATCTACCAATTTTGTCACCAACCGATCAGAACACACTAAGCAAAACCTGTTCTTTAATATGAAAGTTTTCAAATTTGATGCACGGTTGTTGGCGCACGGTTGATGGCGGATCAAAATGTCAGGTCCCTAATATTATTCAACAGGGATAGCATTAAAATAAATGATCTGGTAACTCTCAATCCAAGTAGTTCCAGTAAATGAAGCATGAAATCCTCATTGTAAATAATCGAGGACTGTTTTTATTGATCACCCTGAATGGTTCCTGCTTCTTATTGCTTCCTTCGTCTTTGAGCACCGCACTGGGTTTTCCTAGGCTGTCTCTCACTGCAACCTAAATGAGAATAAAAAATACGTATCTGTTGACTAAAAACATCAATAATTGGATTGAATTGGCATTGGTAATGGAAGTGTCAGTCTAAGATTGACAACATAATTACTGGAGGGATTCAATCGTGCCGCTATAGACTGGCTCAATTTCTAGGTCCCTTGTGTTCATGGGAAAAGCGTTCATGTCGACCCCTGTTGACAAAGTTACTGGTAACAGTAGCTGTTGTCATACCCACTATCACGTACACATCCAGATGTTGGCATCAATAACAAACCTACCATGATCTCACGCATTTGAAGACTGTCCTGATAACCCCTCAAATTCGGAATACATGCTCTTATAGGCGGGTCAGAAGCATTAATTCGTTCAAGGGCATCTGAGCACGTGTTACACACGCACAAATGTATCCGTTCATATATTGCCACATGATATGTCCTCGTATGTGGAAAATACCAATATGCCATGACCTTACATTTGAATATAAGAGCAATATAAGAGTAACGCCTGAAAGTATTCCGAGCGAAACTCACCCGAGTCGATTCTCCTTGCTCAATGTCCAGTGTAAGGAAATAAGCCCCCATATGTGGCCATAAGGAGGTGAACTTAGGTGTTCCAGAAAGAATAAGCATTTCCTGTCTTACGTGTGGCACCCCTCGTTAATTATACATACATACCATCCCATTATGAGTAAATTGCAATTCCAAAGCTGAAAATCATGCAAACAAATCAAAATTTCACTTTGGATAGTTTGTTGAGACTGTAATGTCACTATATAAAATTTCGAAAAAATTCCAAAAAGTGGTCTCAGAGGAGATGATTGAAGTATTTGCTAGCAAAAGAAAACGTCGATGACAACACGCCTAGAATATGCAGATGATTCAACATCGCTGTACTCAGATAAAAGTGTAACCAACATTGAAACAGAGCTCAGTTCAGAACTTGAATCCATAAGTAAATGGTTGATGGACAACAAATTATCTTTGCACCTTGGCAAAACAGAGTCTATGTTATTCGGCACAAACTACATGTTGAAACAGAATTTTGAGTTGAATGTTACTTGCAATGGAACCAGCATTGCATCCAGTAAAACTGTTAAATATCTTGGGGTTGAATTTGACCAGAATATGAGTGGTGTTTCTATGGCGAATAATGTTATATCAAAGGTTAATGCTAGATTAAAACTGTTGTATAGAATGTCAGGTTTTATCGATGTCCAAACTACTCAACTATCAGCTTCTGCACTTGTACAATGTCATTTCGACTATTGTTGTTGTTCGTGGTATCCTGGCCTGTCTAAACTGCTCAAAAATAAACTACAAACATGTCAAAACAAATTAATTAGGGTCGTATTCAAGCTAAGCACTAGAACTTATCTTGATGTTAATCAATTTAATCATCTTAAATGGTTAACAGTGGAAAACCGAGTGCAGTACTTAGTTAACTGTCACATGCATGAAATTGTTCATGGCCAGGCTCCCCATTATCTCAAACAAAATGTACTACATGTCAGATCAGTTCATGCACATAATACACGTTCCAGTGGTGCTTCTATTGTTTCAACCGCGTTTTAAACTATCTTAGGCAAAAATTCTTTCAGGTTCACAGCTCCGTTTCTATGGAATAAATTAGATAGTACAATCCAATCTATACAAAATTATATTCATTTCAAAATTTATATTCAAGTCAGCATGAAAAATGTTTTTACATGGCTCTTATTTGTCTGCTAACTCTAGTCAATATGTTTATACTTAGCTTTTTTGTTTTGTGATCTGTTCTAGTCTCTAGTCTTATTATACTATCCACTACGCTTCTATCAATGTTTCCCAACAATGCACACATTTGCCTTTTTGCAATTTTTGTCTAGGGACCTCAATGGAAATAAGTCATCTATTGGACTTTTTTTAGTTATCCCTGGTGTAATTTTTTATGTTCACATATTTATTCAATTATTTACATTGTTTTACATTTATGTGGATCATATGTATTTTGTATTTGTTTGGATTGTATGTGACATGAAATTTTATGCTGACAAAAATCAATCAATCAAAAAAAAGCTTAAGTGTATATGCCCGGTGGGTTAAAAGCTGCGACTACACAGAATTGTCGTCAGAAACAATCTTGTATAATAGGAAATGCAGGCGCGGATCTACCATCAAGCTTATCGGGCGTACATGCCCCCTTACCCCACCACCCCCAACCCCCGTTCGCCAGGGTGGGACGAGGGGGTTAATGGCTGGTCAATCTAGTAATGACTAAATGTTTTTTTCAGAATTTATTATACACAGGCATAAAATAATGCGTGGAAATTGTGCTGAAAAGTGTTTCATTTCTGATTTTCCATATTGTGGTCTAGACAAAGACTTAAATACTAGTGTTGAGTAGCTTTGTCGGTGTTAATATGCACATGGTGTAATTTTGCGGATTTACCTATTGAAATATTGATCGGCAAGGATTTTAGTCAACCCCTGACCCATTTAAACTTTATATAGGTCCATTTGGCATAGAACCATAAATTTTCACCAAACTTCAGACTTTTATCTTGCAGAATCAAAATGTCGGCAATCTACCCTTATGTTAAATGTTTGTTCCAAATAGGATCACGGGAATCAAAGCAAACTCTGGGATTTCTTGAACTTCTTCCCGAAGAGGAATGTTCCAACTATGAAGTGTTTGAGTTGGAAGACACTTAGATATGTATTCTTATGAAATATCAATTTCACCAGTGTCTACGAAGGTTTGTGACGAACATCAAATGACATGCCAAATTGTGTTTTGTTTTCCGAAATTTAACATTTATAGTAGATTGCCAATTTTTTTTAATTTTCAAGATCAATAGAAGTCTGAATTTGGTGAAAA
Source organism: Terebella lapidaria (assembly GCA_949152475.1). NCBI lineage: Eukaryota > Metazoa > Annelida > Polychaeta > Terebellida > Terebellidae > Terebella > Terebella lapidaria. The sequence goes on along the minus strand of OX424570.1, from coordinate 2,522,735 downwards.
AATAGGGTATCATGCCAGGTCATTCGAGATTTCGAGTTGAACTTGACTATATCAGTGTAACAATGTACTGTAATATGTACCTTGATGATATGTAAAAATGATATGTCATCTACACACCAAAATCGGCCTAAAAATATTGAAAATCACAAAATTTCCCAGGGAGCTTACGGCGCCCCCGAGACCCCAGGCCGTTTGATAATGGATAATGGAGGCGCTTGAGGAGAATGTTTTAATATGAGTGAATGCATATCCATGACAAATCGGGGTCAAATAGTGGTAATAGTCAAATTTAATATGCAGGGTATAATCCTACATGTTAAGGATGATGACAGTCGGTATTGTATAGTTGAGAGTATTTGGGAAATCGCGTTTGTTTTGGTGGTATCACATTATAAGGTATCAATCTTTCCTGCACTATATACACGTTCGACAGATACGATGTACTCGTGTGTCCGTAATACATCACACATTCAGAAAAACATCGAATAGACATATAGACATATTATATATAATTGATCACTGTGGCAACTGTATGTTATGTGTACTGTATCGAAAATTAGACTACTTACGGAAGAGGATTAGGGCCAAGCAACTAAATTTTTTTTTTCGATTTGTCGACTTACGTATCTCGATAAATCGACTTACTCTCGATAAATCGAGATATTATCTCGATAAATCGACTTATTATCTCGATAAATCGAGATATCTCGATGAATCGACTTAATCATCTCGATAAATCGACTTATTTATCTCGTGAAACGACTTATTTATCTCGATAAATCGAGTTAATTATCTCGATAAAAAATCGAGTTATTTATCTCGATAAATCGACTTATCTCTTAAGCATTTAAAGTTCAAGTAAACTTGAAATATGCTTAGAGTCACATTATTTATATTGAACACTATATTGAGTAGGCTTATATGATCGACCATTATGACGTTAAATATCGAATAATACAGAACAAACTACCGAAATAAAAACTATACTGAAGTTATTATATCATATCTCTTCAAACAATGCAACATGTTCATGAATGAAATTGGTATAATTGTTTGGGTATTTTTTTAAAATTATTTAGCTATTGAACATGGAATGATGTATATTCGTAACGTTATCTGGAACGGCTGCTTCAATTGGATAGTTTGGTATTATTTCAGTGATTAGTGTAATGACTGTTGAACTCCATATAATTTTCAATATGAGTAATCATTATATTTTCTTTGTCCTATCGTTGCCATGGTAACCAATGAAATGGTATATGGCTTGCCTATATTACGGTCGATGTATATTCATTTTACTTGTACTTTAAATGTCTGAGCCATAAGTCGATTTATCGAGATACGTAAGTCGATTTATCGAGACACGTAAGTCGATTAATCGAGTTACGTAAGTCGACAAATAGAGAAAAAAAACTTTTAGTTTGGTAGCCCTAATCCTCTTCCGTAGACTACTGCATCGAGAGTTCATGCCATGTCTGATAAGGCATCATCAATATTTGAAGTTGAACATTGTGCCCAAAATGTAATGTTGCCGAAACAACCAACTGAAGGTGGGTGTTTTTAGAGTCAGGCAGAGGATCTGGGAATCGTGACCTGGATAATCACAACGACATGTATCAGTATATTGGATTGTGGTAATGACGTGTTCTGAACAGAGCGCTAACGACTTTTGATGTCTGGGTTGTAGTTTTATTCCTGAACGTGGTGCCACCATACAATTTCATTTTCCACATCACTGTACTTGTTAACCACGACATATATCCTGGTGACTTGCCAGAACTATGTGCCTAGCCGTCTGAACAACTTATTGATGCACACACCATATTACAGGAGTGTGTAAGCATTTTATCCCATACTTTCAGTCGCATCAGTGGATTGAGCTATATAAAAATTCACTAAAGACGTAATAAAATGCGTTTTATCAGAAATAATTTGCATTCCAGATTGCATCATGAATTATGACTTGCATTGTATGTCGTCCACGGGCCCTCATTAGTTTCGAAGGCGAATAGTCTGGTGTCAATATAGGGATAACAAGACATATACAGTTGAGTTTGAAATCAATATCAAGATAAGGAGCATCAATATGAAACATACAACATACAAAAGTAACCTTAGTCTAGATTTTCATAACTACCATTAAACAAAAAAATAGTCACATTCAATAGAACGTTACACCTAATATGTACAGGCTCATGCTACAAAATTACAGCATATCTGTAATTGGCCATTCATTCATAATTTATAAGAAAAATTGAGCATCGAAATGAAAAACAATCCTTCCAGTAAGAGAGACAAATTACCTGTCCATTATGAAAGTTAATCCATATCCCGTCCGTTGTAGCACGAAACTGAATCATATTTTAGACGAGATTTGACAGTGTTGTCTGGAAAACAGGTCTGATGACGAGATGTAACATCAGGCTAATATGACATATGTCAGAAGTTTTAGGGATAATGTGATGCCATAAGTGGCTGATTTAAATCATATTTTTGACTCCTCGAGGTATATTCAGAAATTATATACCAGAGGTTATCTGGAGACCTTGTTTTGTGGACAGTGATGTTGTTAATTTTTCACAATATTATTCATATATCAGCTGGGCACAAAACTTCAGATATGGTTAAGATACTATGGCAAAGAAAGATAGACGGTGAGAGGAAAAGTGAGCGAGGTCCGTCTTTCTATTCCAACTGAGCATGACAATTGGGGGTGAAATCTGTTAATGGGTTCATCACAACATAACTATTGAAGCACTTGATTCGAAATATGCATATTGACTTAAAAGTCAGGACCATGTAGAAATTAAATAATTGACTGATTTAACTGGGCTTCGTTAAAACTAAGCTAAAACTAATTCTTCCAAATAAACTATAACATAATCCACGGCACCAGACAACAATTCCAGACGGCCTTATAAATAATAAATTGTTGTCAGTGTAAATCACAAACACAAATCACCAAATGCTCAGAATACACTATATTTTGTGTGATTTACATCTGTGTTAACTCATACACTTGAAACAATATCCAATTGTCGCTTCTAGTTTAACAAAGTGGTAAAACGACACCACAGTACTACAGTACCATTAACAGCACTGAGTCTGTATACGGAGTTATAGAATTGATTGCTGCGTAGATGTCATTAAATTGAATTATCCTGTTAAATTGACACATCAAAGAAGCTAGAGTATGACTTATATTAGGACCAGCTCATCTGGCACGTGGCCACATTCACCATATTTTAAGATGCTAAAATATTCAATTTGACAGAGAGAATAGATATATGTGACACAAAAATCCCGGTCAGCAATGAATGTGCCATTACAATAGATTTCCTGTTCATATCGTACCTGAACATACAAATGAAAAATGAAGTGGATCACCTCAGATGGCTCTGGGTAATAAATCCGAATACCAGATTTTGCCGTTAATAGATTTGTTATCCACTTTGAGAACACTCGTTTGCTGGACTGATGAGTTGTGAGATTTTTCACTGAATGTTTTTCGCATAGTGATTTGAACGATTAGTTACCTAATTGTGTTACTGACAATGTTTTTGTAGTAAAATCCTTTTTCTCAAATTATTTTGACCAAACAAACACCATATCACTGAATTGCTGCCATAAAACTTAAAACCATTAGCGTCAAATTGCAGAAAGTTATGGCAGCACCAGACCAGCCCATATCTCCACCAGACAACCAGTCTAACCAGACAGGCAGTGAGTCACCAAACAACCAACGAGCCAGACAGTAGGTCACTATCATTTTGTTAGATCTACTTCGTTACGAACAGACATTACACTGTGAGAGGCTAAAGGTGACTTCTTGGTCTTCTCACATGTTTGATACTGCTTTACAAGATATATATTATAAAAATTAGCCCAATGGGCTAGAAAGGTTACCAGAGAAATATACAGAGTTAAGCCGAGAAAGTTGAAGGTCAAATTCAAGGTGACCACTGAAATCGCCATATCTCTAACCTTGAAAATGGGATCAAAGGTTAAATTCTAGATCACCAAACTATTCAGCATACATCATTTCCTATATGTTCACTATGGACCCCTAAGCTGTAAATTTGATAATAAGCGAGATATAAGCCATTTTGTAATCTGACTTTGAAAATAAAATGACTGACCTTGAAATTTAGGTCAAAGGTCAAATTCAATATCATTAAAATATTCAGAATATATCATTTCCTATATGTTCACAATTGATTCCTAAGCTGTAAAGTCGATAATAAGCGAGATATTAGCCATTTTGTCCTGTTGACCTTGAAAATGAGGTCAAAAGTCAAATTCAAGGTCACTAGAATATTCAGCATATATCATTTCCTATATGTTCACAATTGATTTCTAAGCTGTAAAGGCGCTAATAAGCAAGATATTGGCCATTTTGTCATGTGACCTTGAAAATGAGGTCAAAGGTCAAATTCAAGGTCATGAGAATATTCAGCATATATCATTTCCTATATGTTCACAATTGATTCCTAAGCTGTAAAGTCGATAATAAGCGAGATATTAGCAATTTTGTCCTGTGACCTTGGAAATGAGGTCAAAGGTCAAATTCAAGGTCATGAGAATATTCAGCATATATCATTTCCTATATGTTCACAATTGATACCTAAGCTGTAAAGTCGATAATAAGCGAGATATTAGCCATTTTGTCATGTGACCTTGAAAATGAGGTCAAAGGTCAAATTCAAGGTCATGAGAATTTTCAGCATATATCATTTCCTATATGTTCACAATTGATTCCTAAGCTGTAAAGTCGCTAATAAGCAAGATATTGGCCGTTTTGTCCTGTGACCTTGAAAATGAGGTCAAAGGTCAAATTCAAGGTCACGAGAATTTTTTAGCATATATCATTTCCTATATGTTCACAATCGATTCCTAAGCTGTAAAGTCGCTAATAAGCAAGATATTGGCCATTTTGTCCTGTGACCTTGAAAATGAGGTCAAAGCTCAAATTCAAGGCCACGAGAATATTCAGCATATATCATTTCCTATATGTTCACAATTGATTCCTAAGCTGTAAAGTCGATAATAAGCGAGATATTAGCAATTTTGTCCTGCGACCTTGGAAATGAGGTCAAAGATCAAATTCAAGGTCACGAAAATATTCAGCATATATAATTTCCTATATGTTCACAATTGATTCCTAAACTGTAAAGTCGATAATAAGCGAGATATTAGCCATTTTGTAATGTGACCTTGAAAATGAGGTCAAAGGTCAAATTCAAGGTCACAAGAATATTCAGCATATATCATTTCCTATATGTTCACAACTGATTCCTAAGCTGTAAAGTCGATAATAAGCGAGATATTAGCCATTTTGTCCTGTGACCTTGAAAATGAGGTAAAAAGTCAAATTCAAGGTCACGAGAATATTCAGCATATATCATTTCCTATATGTCCACAATTCATTCCTAGTCTCTAATTTCAATATTAAGTGAGATATTAGGGTTAATGTGTGCCATTTTAAAGCATAGGAAAATTTAACATGGGAAAGTCACATTTGGGCCGAGTTTGGGCCCAAAATGGCCCACTTCAAGCGATTCAAGCGCAACGAAATTTATACATGTCACAGGGGTACATATGAGGAGTGTTTTTCATCAATAAGAAAAAAAAGTTACTGAACAGATTTTGAGAAAACGACCGTCGAAGTTTAAAATTGGCCATTTTTCGACGAAAACGGCCGCTCTGACCTTGAAACCAAGGTCAGAGGTCAAATTCAAGGTCACGACAATATTCAGCATATATCATTTCCTATATGTCCACAATTGATTCCTAGTCTCTAATCTCAATATTAAGTGAGATATTAGGCTTTAATGTGTCCCATTATAAAGCATAGGAGAATTTAACATGGGAAAGTCCCATTTGGGCCGAGTTTGGGCCCAAAATGGCCCACTTCGAGCGATTCAAGCGCAACGAAATTTATACATGTCACAGGGGTACATGTGAGGAGTGTTATGCATCAATAAAAAAAGTTACAGAACAGATTTTGAGAAAATGGCCGCCAAAGTCCAAAATCAGGCATTTTTCGTCGAAAACGGCCACCATTTTGAAAAAAATGCGAAAATAAAAAAACTAAAAAATACCTGATGACTGATGACTTTAAAGATAAAATTGTTGACGGACGACGACGGACGACGACGACGACGACGACGACGACGCCGGACGCATCGCCATGCCAATAGGTTACGGACCATAGGTCCGGTAACCCAAAAAACAGATGTCTGGATATGTTCTAAAACCCACTTATTCACCATGCACTGTAAATTATTATATTATTAAACTGTAATGCAATTTCACAGGACGCTTTGTGACATGTTTTAAATACCACACTTTTGTTTCACTGAACTTGACTTATTTGTCACACGTGCTTAGTGTAGTTTTACAGCCAGGTAACGTCCTAGTTCGTCCATTAACTCGTTACCAGTAAGTTTGGCTCCCGAGGGACTACTCCACACCACCCACAACAGATGCTGAATCGGAAACACGAAAATAACATTTACACCCATACCAATGTCATTAAATTGTGTATTTGTTTGATGATATCTGTATCCACTTGTTCCCACTGCCAACATGTGTGTGTGAAATGGCAGGAAGATGGGTCTCTGTGGGTGAGATTTCAACAGCGCCTGAAAACATCAGATTGCATAAATAATTGCAATAATTATTGCAATTACCATAATTACCATAATTCAGTGTAATTCAATATATCTAAACCACAATGAATTATCTATGGAGCTGGAGAACCAAATCAATACAGATTACAGAGGCATATTTCTGCCACACGTTTGATAGAACTGGAAAGAATGAATATCATCGTCTTTATGCGCTATCATCAGATCATATATGATGACAATTCACAACATTCATAAATAAGATTCCACTGCCCGTATTGTCCTAATTCCCAGAACCTATGAAAAGATTCGTTCTGGGAATTAGGACAACACGAGCAGTGGAATCTTATAACGAGTTTTGTGTATATACATAGGTAAGAGGGTAATTATTCACATACATGTATTTCTATTACGAAACTATCGCATGAGCTGGCCATCCCAGATCTTTTTAATAACCTATTAGCGGTTGAAAGAAACCTCGACTTTAACCATCCTGGGTGTGGTAATCGTCCATGAATATTCATTGTGACATGTGATACGACACGGAGGTGGCATGTGTCTGATGATTGTCATTGCATCAGAAATGTTTGCATAGAACTGTTTTCTGGGAGGTTGATGATGTGTTGGAATGTTGGTCTGTCAAGGGTAGGATTTGTATGTATCAACCTATTACCATCAATGAAACCAGATTTTGATAATGCCAAATTGGATAACGGACCCTGTTTTGTTTGCTCGGTATACTTAATACTGGGTATTGATTCCACGTCTATCATCTATCAATTGAGATCTTTTAAGCAGTTTTGCTGATCGGTTTGGTTGATATTGATATTCCTCATGTATATAATGGTGTCTAAATCTTTGTGTTCTTCATAACATTTTTATGTTACTTATTAAGTGGGGGTAAATTAATAAGATGTTAGTGGAACAAGCGTTGGCCAGCTGACGGCACCCAATGCATATAATTAAACATGATGTAATCTGAGATCGATTGGTATTGTCAGAATTGAATCCTGCAATTTCGTGTGTGCATCTACCACTTTCTCAAAGTGAGACTTTCTCAAAGGTTTTGCCACAATACCAGCAGGAAAGAATTGCAAAACAGTCGGTATAAAAATGTAAAGCATCATATTTGCAAACAGTGCGACCCAGACATCAAAAGTCATTAGTTAATGTATGATGAATTGCCGTCGAAATTGACAGCGTATGATGCGACATATACACATACAAACCAATGCTGACTTTATAATATCCAGCCTCTATACAATGAACAGCGGCAGTATCCCTAATAATTATGATCACTGTGCATAGTGAAACACTGTTTACCAGCCGCTGTGTCGTGTATGTACTCGGAGCATCACTCAAGCTCATCCATTATACATGGGGAGTCAGATCTATGGTTGATTCATGCATGGTCATGTCACACTACTAAAAGGATTCACAATCTGTAAACGCGGGTCTGTTCGCTGATCACACCACACAGGAATGTAGTAATAATTCCATGAATAAATCTTTGTGATCTGGTAATGGGCATTCTGCCCACACACTGCCTTTCAACAAGATTATTTCTGACGACACTTTCTATCACGTGATCATATTGTTCAGCTCACGGACCGTAGACTTTTTCGCTACAGTGGCCGTGTTTTCCCCGTCATTGTCTGTTACGAAATTCTCATCTCATATGAGCCCAATTGGCAGACGAAATTTGAACAGCTCCATAATATTACCAGGCCAATAAAAACCTTCAATCCGTCTTGCACCTTTTCATTCCTAATTGAATATAAAAGAAAACGGAACACAAGTTACTTGTGCCGACCACTTCTGTGTATGGCGATACAATGAGAAAGTTCTCACGAATTGAGTACAATTCTGATATTTGTATGTAATAATTCCACCTTCGTTAAATTCTCCTAAAGTGTACTGACCCATCCACATATTCAGTAAGGGTCCACCTTCACCCAATATTGAAGTATCAGAGCACATGTCAATTCAGTGGGCAATCCTGTTTCTCTGTGATAATCAAAGATAATGATAAATACATTACAAAATAAATAATACATCAAAATACTTCGAACAAATTTATCACAAAATTATAAATGCAGATAAAAAGAACATCTGGTGTGTAATAAAGAACACTTTTCTATCATCACCAATTGCCATTCCGGATCCTGATATGGGAAATTATTTGGTAATAAAATTGCCCACGTTATTGTACATCCTAGCCGAAGTTTCTTTCACGTACAAAAGGAACCCTGAAATTGAAACATAGTCTGGGCTGACGTGATATGAATCCTTCTAGTAATTATGTTGTGAATCCAGGGAGTAGAAAAATGACACAATCCAACTTCTGTCAAACGAATTACCTAAAAAAAAAATAATGGATTCTGATTTCAAACCGGACTGAGGAAAATGGTAGAAAAACTGATTTAAAACATATCGACAATGCAACGGACACCAAATATAGAATATTTCAAGTTTCCGGAATGTCTGAATCAGTCATAATCCTCGATTATTTACAATGCGGATTTTGACGCTTAATCTACATGAACAACTCGATTGGAGAGTTCTCAAATCGCTGTATGTCATCGGCTTCATTACTGATTGTGTCCAGTACTCGGTATTTGGATCCGTCAAATGAAGTTGATTTTTATTAGGCGTGTAACTGCACATGGGTTTTGAATATAATGGATGCTAGGTTTTGCCTAGTGTGATGTATTAAGTTGGTGATGACACCAGTGTCTATATTAGGAATTCAATATTAATGTTATTTTGATTTACATGTAGGCACAGTTTTCGCAGCTTGTAATGAGGTGGAATGTTTGTTATTTCAACATTTTAATGCCCTATTTCATCGATCAACTGGTTTAGTTCTCTAGACGTGAATCATGAAAGTGAATAAATGGGAATTAAATACAATGGCCTTTAGAAGTATTAAAACTAACGTTCTTAGATGTTGGAATTGTGCTGTTAATTTTTCACCCACGAATGTGGGTTACTCTGGAATGACAGGGCGACGTGAACGTGTTAGTTCGTGATGTATTCCAACTTCGCCAGAAACTTTAACACAGATTGCATTCAATAATTCATCTACATCAACACACAATACATCTACACAGCACACTTTAGTGTATTTCGAAGAATTCAAGTAGATAAAAGTATTTCAAGGTGGTGACAATGATTTATACAGAAACACGATTACTCATCAATTCACCACAAGTTTGGCGACAGAGCTTTCCACCAGTGAGTCGATGACACTGCTGGAGGACGTAGAATCTGTATGTATCAACCTATTACCATCAATGCAACCAGATTTTGATAATGCCAAATTGGATAACGGACCCTGTTTTGTTTGCTTGGAATACTTAATACTGGGTATTGATTCCACGTCTATCATCTATCAATTGAGATCTTTCAGGCAGTTTTGCTGATCGGTTTGGTTGATATTGATATTCCTCATGTATATAATGGTGTCTAAATCTTTGAGTTCTTCATAACATTTTTATGTTACTTATTAAGTGGGGGTAAATTAATAAGATGTTAGTGGAACAAGCGTTGGCCAGCTGACGGCACCCAATGCATATAACTAAACATGATGTAATCTGAGATCGATTGGTATTGTCAGAATTGAATCCTGCAATTTCGTGTGTGCACCTACCACTTTCTCAAAGGTTTTGCCACATTACCAGCAGGAAAGAATTGCAAAACAGTCGGTATAAAAATGTAAATCATCATATTCGCAAACAGTGCGACCCAGACATCAAAAGTCATTAGTTAATGTATGATGAATTGCCGTCGAAATTGACAGCGTATAATGCGACATATACACATACAAACCAATGCTGACTTTATAATATCCAGCCTCTATACAATGAACAGCGGCAGTATCCCTAATAATTATGATCACTGTGCATAGTGAAACACTGTTTACCAGCCGCTGTGTCGTGTATGTACTCGGAGCATCACTCAAGCTCATCCATTATACATGGGGAGTCAGATCTATGGTTGATTCATGCATGGTCATGTCACACTACTAAAATGGTTCAAAATCTGTAAACGCGGGTCTGTTCGCTGATCACACCACACAGGAATGTAGTAATAATTCCATGAATAAATCTTTGTGATCTGGTAATGGGCATTCTGCCCACACACTGCCTTTTAACAAGATTATTTCTGACGACACTTTCCATCACGTGATCACATTGTTCAGCTCACGGACCGTAGACTTTTTCGCTACAGTGGCCGTGTTTTCCCCGTCATTGTCTGTTACGAAATTCTCATCTCATATGAGCCCAATTGGCAGACGAAATTTGAACTGCTCCATAATATTACCAGGCCAATGAAAACCTTTAATCCGTCTCGCACCTTTTCATTCCTAACTGAATATAGAAGAAAGAGGAACACAAGTTACTTGTGCCGACCACTTCTGTGTATGGCGATACAATGAGAAAGTTCTCACGAATTGATCAGAGTACAATTCTGATATTTGTATGTAATAATTCCACTTTCATTAAATTCTCCTAAAGTGTACTGACCCATCCACAGAATAGTTCAGTGAGGATCCACCTTCATCCAATATTGAAGTTTCTTCCAAGCACAAAAGGATCCCTGAAATTGAAACATAGTATCATGAGTATGGGCTGACGCGATATGAATCCGTCTTGTATACTAATTATGTTGTGAATCTAGGGAATAGAAAAATGACACAACCCAACTTCTGTCAAACGAATTACTTGAACCAAAAAAATAATGAATTCTGATTTCAAACCGGACTAAGGAAAATGGAAGAAAAACTGATTTAATACATATCGATAATGCAACGGATACCAAATATAGAATATTTCAAGTTTCCGGAATGTCTGAATCAATCACAATCCTCGATTATTTACAATGGGGATTTTGGCGCTTAATCGACATGAATAACTCAATTGGAGTTCTCAAATCGCTGAATTCATCGGCTCCATTATCGATTGTGTCCAGTGATCGGTATTTCAATCCGTCAAATGAAGTTGATATCTATTGAGCGTGTACCTACACATGGGTTTTGAATATTACCATGTGGAAGCTCGCTTTTGCCTAGTGTGCTGTATAGTTGGTGGTGACACCAGTTTCTATTTTAGGAATTCAATATAATTAATATTATTTTGGTTTACATGTAGGCACAGTTTTCGCAGCTTGTACTTGGGTGGACTGCTTCTTATTTCAACATTTTAATGCTTTAGTTCACCTATCAACTGGTTTAGTTCTCTAGACGAGATCAATCATAAAGTGACTGAATGGGAAACACACACAATGGCATTCAGAAGTATTAAAACTAACGTTTTCAGATGTTGGAATTGTGTTGCTAATATTTCATCCACGAATGCGTGTGAGTCTAGAATATGTCTGGAATTACAGGGAGACGTGTGTGTGTCAGTTTGTGATGTACTTCAACATCGACAGAAATTTTAACACAGATTGTATTTAATAACTCGTATACACACAATACATCTACACAGCAAACTTTCGTGTATTCGAAGAATTCAAGGCAGTGTTTAGAAGTAGAAATGTATACCGACAAACAGACAAATTCATATTCAAGTTCATAAATAAGTATTTTTTTAGAAGTATTTTAATGTGGTGGTGAACCTCATTAATACAGAAACACGATTGCTCATCAATTCACCACAAGTTTGCTGACAGAACTGGACATCATAAGTACAAACGATATCGATCTTGATGCGTTATCATCCGAGCATAAACGGTGAAAAAATCACAATGTTCACGACACTCAGCTGTTACCGTTCTTGTTTGTATAGCCTATCTAATACATATCCTGTCATATGCATAACAGTGTGGTTTATGCCGATTCGCACCACAGACGCTAATTGTAGATTCCTATGACCAAAATATCAGCTGATCTTCATACATTTGCACTATGTGTAATTCTGGAGAGGTTGAACGAATCCGCGGGAGGACAGAGCATTTGTCGGTAACACTTTCTAAGTATTTATTCCAAAATATTGCGCCGAATCATTTCAGTTGAACAGCCATTTGACACAGTGACACTATGTCACTGCAAATATTGACACATTTTGTGATGGGCTTGAAATCTCGAGGTTGGCTGGGTCAAGTTCAATGTCATAAAAATATATACCGTATATAGATAGATTCCTATATGTTCTGAATACCAAGCTAAGCTCTATCGCCAACAGTTTTGTCTTCAAAGACCGATTTACACATTTATTATTAGTAGGGTCATTTCCGTAGATTCCGTCACCACTTTTGATTAACCGAACCATTTAGCTGAAAAAAATGAGGTCATGCATTTCTCAACAGTGGAGGCTAATTTTTGGAATCGGTCGCTATGATTTTCAGAAATGGCCGCCATCAACATTTTGAATAGATTAAAATACAACATCTTTAGAGCTAGATGTGCTACAGTTAGAAACTAGACGCTTCCGGTCGCCTACGACCGCTTGGGTGTATCCCCCGTAGCCCTATCATCTCTGTTGCCCCAAATATATCACTGTCAAGTGTGAAAAACTAGAGCAAGGGCTAAAAAAGATTACCAGAGAAATGTTAAATCTCAAGTCACAACTGTTTTCTTTTCCCCAACAAAATTGCTGCACTGATTTTCCGAGGTTATTGATGGTCGAATTCAAAATCACCACTGAAATTTCTTTATATGAATTTCCATTCGACATGTTTGATAAAATAACGAAAATACAGATAGATCAATCTTTTCACCTGTTTATATTTCAACTCAGAATATTTTACAAACTTGGTTCCAAGTTGAAATTCAAAGTAAAATTTGACCAAAAATGCATTTCAAGATGACGAAATTGGAGCCAGATTGAACTTCTCACCATAAGTTATATTTCGACTCATAATACATGTATGTGCCAAACATGGTTTCAAGTTGAAATTCAAAGTAAAAGTTAATCAAAACTGCATTTCAAGATGACAAAATTGGAGCCAGATCAAGCTTTTCGTCATGAGTTATATTTTAACTCATAATACCTGCCCAACTTGATTTCAAGTTGGAATTCAAACTAAAAGTGGACCAAAACTGCATTTCAAGATGACGAAATTGGAGCCAGATCAAACTTTTCGCCATGAGTTATATTTCAACTCATAATATGTGCCAAACTTGGTATTAAGTTGAATATCAATGTAAAAGTTGACCAAAACTGCATTTCAAGATGACGAAATTGGAGCCAGATAGAACTTTTCGTCATAAGTTATATTTTAACTCATAATATGTGCCAAACTTGGTTTCAAGTTGAAATTCAAGCTAAAAGTTTACCAAAACTGCATTTCAAGATGAAGAAATTGGAGCCAGATCGAACTTCCCATCATAAGTTATATTTTAACTCATAATATGTGCCAAACTTGGTTTCAAGTTGAAATTCAAACCCAAAAATTTACCAAAACTGCATTTCAAGATGACGAAAATGAAGCCAGATTGAACTTTTCACCATAAGTTATATTTCGACTTATAATATGTGCCAAACATGCTTTCAAGTTGAAATTCAAAGTAAAAGTTGACCAAAACTGCATTTCAAGATGACAAAATTGGAGCCAGATCGAATTTTTCACCATAAGTTATATTTTAACTCATAATTTGTGCCAAACATGGTCTCAAGTTGAAATTCAAAGTAAAAGTTGATCAATGTTTTCATAAAAAGCTATTGTGATCAATAATAGACTTAACTAGCAAAAAAATAATGTAAACTTATTTGGTCACAGCCATAAAATCTCTATTGGACAAAGCCTTCACCTTGTTGAGCCCAATAATAAATATTTCTTGTCTAAACTATTTTCATTGTGGTCAATAATAGACTTAACATGTAAAAATAAAGTTAACTTATTCGGTTACACCCAGAAATTTCTACCGGACAAAATCTTAACCTTGTTGAGCTCAATAATAATTGTTTCTCATCTTAACTATTTTTATTGAGGTCAATAATAGACTTAACTAGGAAAAAAAAATGTTAACTTATTTGGTTACAGACATAAAATGTCTACTGGACAAAATCTTTACCTTGTTGAGCCCAATAATAAATATTTCTTGTCTTAACTATTTTTATTGTGGTCAATAATAGACTAAACTAGTAAAAATAATGTTAACTTATTCAGTACCCCCATGAAATCTGTACTGGACATACTTTCACCTTGTTGAGCATAATAATAAATATTTCTCATCTTAACTATTTTTATTGTGGTCAATAATAGACTTAACTATTTTTATTGTGGTCAATAATAGACTTAACTAGTGAAAATAATGTTAACTTATTCGGTTACACCAATGAAATTTGTACTGGACAAAACATTTACCTTGTTGAGGTTAATAATAAATATTTCTTGTCTTAACTATTTTTATTGCGGTCAATAATAGACTTAACTATTAAAAATAATGTTAACGTATTCAGTTACACCCATGAAATCTGTACTGGACAAAACCTTTACCCTGTTGAGCTTAATAATAAATGTTTCTCATCTTATCTATTTTTATTGTGGACAATAATAGACTTAACTAGTAAAACTGATGTTAACTTATTCAGTAATATTGTCCTGTTTTCACTGAAAACTTCAGTTCTCCATTCTGAACAAGAAACCAGTGTCATTACCTTCCATTGTACAGGCTATTGGAATGATCGTACATGTCAAAATGGATATTTCAAAATTCTGTAATAAGTTAGGCTGTTAACATATTAATATTTATATGATCATTCTAAAAAACGATTGGTTTCGTGTGACAGCCCTTCCCAACAACACTTCCAAATATTATCGAGATTCGTCAAAAATTGCCATCTGTAGAGCGTTCACAAGCCATGTGTCTCAAACAGGCTGTTTTCAATGCAAAATGTGTCCCCAAACGACCAATTCAGTTGCCACGGCAACCCAAATCGATTGGTGTCGGGATCTTACCATAATATATGTGCCTGCAAAAAATAATGGTGATCGGGTGAGAATTGCGGCCTGTAACGCGTTCACAAGCCATGTGTCTCAAACAGGCTGTTTTCAATGCAACATGTGTCACCAAACGACCAATTCAGTTGCCACGGCAACCAAAATCGATTGGTGTCGGGATCTTACCATTATATATGTGCCTGCAAAAAATAATGGTGATCGGGTGAAAATTACGGCCTGTAGGGCGTTCACAAGAAAATCTCTGCGGACGCGGACACGGACGCGGACGACGAAGCCAAATCCATAGTATCCGCCGAACTTTGTTCGGGGGATACAATAAACAGACTTTCCCAACTAACAGGGTGAATGAAATGAAATGGTTACTTTTCAGAGACCACCAGAAAGTCAGAAAGTGGTCATAGAATCTACGGAAATGACCGTACTATATGTATATTTGAAGTTTAACTCAAGTCAAAATTAATGTTATTTCATCATGTTTCGTTTGGGATAAAGCACAAACGTTAATGTGCTGGCTTCTAACTCAAAATCCGATTGCCCGAAATGTTATGAAGGTAGTTTATAGGCAATGCAAACAAGATTAATGTCATACATGTCATGACTCACAGCAAATTATTCCACACTGAACTCCACCTGCATACATCACTAAAACCTGTGGTGGCCGTGAACAAAACAAGCCTTTCTTGTTTGATACCGTGAGACCAAATTTCCCCGTTTCCGTCAGTTTATTCATCCATGTATTCATTGTGATTGGGAAACGTAATCTCACGTTTGTCAAGCGCCATATCCATAAACTATCCGACTTTGTCAGTCATCGGTGATAAGTATCAGGTGTTCACATTTTCTGCATCATTGGACCAGAGATGAAAAGATGAGTGATGTTTATGGTGCTGGCAACCACACCACTCTGTCCAATCGTTTGTCTGCCTGAAACCCCCTTTGAATCATTTCATGATACGACCATTCCATGCTTCTATATGGATTTTGTCACCCAGGATGTCACCCAGAGCGAACTTACCAACGGAAAATATGTTGTGGACTTCTTGTTCCATAACTACTGCATATAGTGCGTGATGGAGGGACACGAAATTGTCACACACGTTATTTCTCGAATACAGATCTGATCTTCAAGTATAAACATGTGAAGGAATTTTTTTGCCCCCCCCCCCCCCCGAACGCAGAACACGTTGTTCTCCAGAAGACAAAAGTTCACGATCCCCTGTTGATACAGCAAAACGTATATTTTGTAGTGTTGCTGGTTTCTGATTGACAGAAGACAAAATAAGATGAGAAATTTTTATTTAAAACGTCCATATAAAACAGTAACATACAACATTAGTGGCAAAGCACTATTGAATCCACGAGATGGGAATGAAAGATGGTTATGTACAATGAGAAAGTGTGACATACATGTAGATCTAGCTCAAAATAGCATAGTACATATTAAATATTGTACAACATGAACAGTTAACACATTTGCAATTAGGTGTCCAGTTCTTTAGTGATTTTGGAACCATTTACATGATGGAGCAAGTTTCACTTTCTTTGGTAACATATTCAATAAAAGGTATCTTTTTACACTTTGCTAATAATTCAGTGTAAGAAGCCTTGATGTTTAGAGTTTATAAGATTGAGCTTTACGTTGAATCTTTTCTGACTTCAATGTATTGGCAACAGACCAAAAATGCCAAATAACAGGACAGTAGTTGAAATATCACCCTATAAAATAGTTGTACAAAAACATCTTGTTACTTTCCTTTAGGATCCTTATACATAAAACATGTACCTATCTACCCGCTTCCTGACATATTCACATTATTTTTTCATCTAATTTTAATTCACTAGGAAGATGTAAACCCAACAGTTTTACAGTGAGAACTGGTTGCAATACATAAGTGTCAAAATTGAAATTACTGACATTTTGCTTCCCACGAAACACTATCCATTGAAATTTATTAGGGTTAATTTTCATGTGGTATCTTCAAACCAAGATACACCTCTTTTAACATTGCATAGATATTTTAGTTGACTGTTTTATAATCCTTGCCATAACATACAGACGTATTCTCATCTGCGCAGTTATCAATATCAACATCATTGTTAAGTACATAACATCATATCTTTGGTAGATATATTAAGTGATTGGGTACCGAATACAGAACCTTGAGATGTACCCTTGCACACATATTGCCAATTACTTGTGGTGTCACATATTTTTACCCTTTCTTTCCTAAATGGGTAATGACTGAGTAAAAGTTCATATGTATTGATTGATACACCATATGCGCTGAACTTATCAATAAATAACTTGTGAGGAATACAATCAAAAGCACGAGATAGATTAATAAGATTAGCACATGTTTTGGCCTAAATCCTGACAAGAAATGAGTCAATATATTTTCAAAATATGCTGAAAGTTGTCTGTCAATATCTCTCTCGAAAACATTTTTGGCAAAATACTCGCCTATAATTAGCCACTTCACAATCATTACATTTCTTGTAAATAGGACATATATCCTTTAAAAAAACACGGAATAACACATAAGACTTGTTTACAATATTAGTTATGTAAGGAGATAATACAATAGAGGCCATTTTTAAAAGTATTGCTGGCAACATATCATGACATGTGGCCTTATTGGTTTTCAACATTGTCAATAGTTTTTCAATGGAACATATGTCACCAGGTTAACAGAATCATCCGGGCCAATGTGCTCGGCAATGTGCGTAAAATTTGGTGTTCTATTGAAAAATGCTGGGCTTCATCATGGACACAGCATTCATCAATGACTTCATCATGGGCACAATGCTGTATTGCTGACGCTGCAATTACTCGATGTTAACTTTTCCATTTACGCTGTCAAAATCTTGTGGTGTTGGTGGTAATAGCTCGATTTGCAATAGCATTGGTTATAGGTCGATTCGCAATAGGATTGGTAATAGGTTGATTTGCAATAGGATTGGTAATAGGTCGATTTGGAAGAGGATTGGTAAAAGGTCGATTTGCATTAGGATTGGTGATAGGTCGGATCCCTATGATGGTTGCTTGGTTCCCTTAGTCCCTTCACTCACCCTGAAAAAAGGGTGAGCAGGTCCTCTCCTCACATCCTCTTATAAAGGGTGTTTAGGTCCTTCCTCCTCTCAAGACAACCTGCGATGATGGTTGATTAGGTGATTTTGACCTGACGTTCGGCTTGGTCTTCTTACCTATGCATCTTTGGGAAGAGAATGGGTAGCAGTTCTTTCTGAGCAAATGTCAGGTGTTTTTTGCCTGCATGACTTGGAACACCTCTCATTTGAGGGAAGGTGTTTGGTGTGCAGTTAATCCAACACACCCTGAGATAAAGGATAACAGGGTCGGTCACAATGAAAGAAACCCATTGGTGAAATTTAATTCTATTTAAGGTTGTTCGAAACACCCGGAAAGGTGTTTTTATTGAGTAAAAAGTTATATTTCTTGATAGCTAGATATGTGATGGTTACAAAAAGCAGAAAAAAATAGTAGGTCACCGTATGATATTTTTTGCTATGATGCATTTTGTTGACCTCCTATCAGTCTTGAAAGTACCTCAGCAATAGCCACAATCCATTACATCATGACATGCAATCTAACTGCATATTTTTGCCTAAAACTATATATTTAAAGGATTTTTCAGTACAGAACTGTTGTATATGCAACGGTTCATTAAACTGATGAAACAAAATTCGCTAGCACTGAGT
Organism: Terebella lapidaria; assembly: GCA_949152475.1. Lineage (NCBI taxonomy): Eukaryota > Metazoa > Annelida > Polychaeta > Terebellida > Terebellidae > Terebella > Terebella lapidaria. The sequence goes on along the minus strand of OX424570.1, from coordinate 2,503,479 downwards.
TTGATATGTTTCGTGGCAAGAGTAAGAACAGGTGTAAATATTTCAGCACTGAAATTTTACAGAAAAAGAGTAACTTCTGATAATCCATACAACGTTGAGTATCACTGCTCGGTCAGTAATACAGTATTTTTTTCTAATTTTTTTACACATATTTCTTCAATGATATTTTGGGTTTGTAAAAATAATGTAAAAAATATACCTATCCAGGTTACTTTTCGCGATATAAGCGTTAAAACATGAAAAGTGTCATTTTATGGAAACAAAAAATCAATAATTTCATGAATTTGGAGTGCATACTATGTCGAATTATTCAAGTTTTTGTGAGTATGAATTGAAAAAAAAAATCATATATTTCATATATTGTATGTTCTGACTTGACTCAGAAATGTATAAAAGGCTGGCATGGTAGATGTGATCATTAGCATGAACGGTATGGCTGCTAGAATGAACCACTAGATGTTGACTGGTCAATTGGTTCAGATGAGATTCTCTCCGATCGCCAACTCAGTAGGCCTATAGTTGAAATATCCCCATCAAATTTGACAAGTCAGTAGAACTTTAGGAATAAATTTCACCCAATTAGCTTGAGCAAGATGACCGCCACATTTGGCACAGGATTTTGCGACAACTTGTAGGCCTATACATACGGACAACGTGAGGATATATCTTATTATATATAAATGGCTGATAACGGATTTGACTGAGAGGGTAGCGCTGATCTGTGCGCGGTGAATTTTGGAGATTATTTCGTCTATAGGTCTATTTCATGCATCTCGATGAATTTTGGCAGAAAATCGCCTAACATAGTGTAAATTTCTGGGCAGATAAGCTGCGGAAACAAAAAAAGTTAGCCCCATTCGGCTTACATAGCGGAACGGGTATGGTAGACGAAACGTGTCAAAAATGACAACTGTAACGAAAACGGAGCCCCGCGAAATCGAGCCTGGTGGGCTGTAAATGTTGCGGCCCAATGAAGCTGAGCTCTTCTTATGATGTATTCCTCTTAAAGAGTGAACATTTGGTATATTCAGGCTATATAATGGACAGGCTATAGAGGAATTGATGTATGTCAATGGAATGTTGCTTAGTGGAACTGGAAATGCATATGCGTGTTTGGACATACTTAGGGGCGCATAGGACAAACTATTATAAAAGAGTGTGTGACGACCTCTGGATATTTTGTCGTGAACTTTGAACTTCTAAGAGATTGGAATTGTGAAGAAAACACTCCACAGGGGCACAAAATGCAGGATTCGGCGGATGGGAGGATGTGGTAAGAAACGGAAGAAACCCTCACACTTGTTTTATTGGTCTTACAAAGATATCATATACAAAGTAATGAGGGCCACTTGCGCCAGCAACCCCCCCCCCCCCCCCCAACTCAAATTTGCTCTTGCATTCGTTGTATCTTTTGTCCTTGGTCCACTCAAGTCAAGTAGCAACAAATTCCATGTGTTATGCCATACTAGTACATTCATGCTTATTAGCCCTACGAGATCTGCAATACCATGAATAGTCTTTCAAAATATTATTATCGCTAAGCTTGAGTTGTATTGAAAATTATGCCATGATCCACAGAAGTGTTGTCAATTTATTTAACAGTGTTTTGAATAATTTTACGATCTGTTTGATTATGTTAATCAGAAGATTTGGAAATTGTTATGTGTACTAGTTTTGTTGTGCAAACGTTCACTCATATACATATTAAAACTATGTAACGAATGGATGTTCTAGTAGTATTATCTTCTTAACCGAGGCTGGCCCACTAAAAGATACTAGACATATGCTGTGATGCTTCCAGTACTTTGTGTGTTCAAGTCGAGACTCCGCCGTACTGATTACAGACCGCCGGATTTTCCAGTACTCCCATTGCACGGCAACATTCATACCCCGCCGATCCCTATTTCACCCCGCCGTTACATTCGCTGTTTATGACACGTTTGGTCAACCATAGACGGGCCACATGATGACGCGTTCGGTGTATCGAACAACCTTAATGGATTCAAAATAAGCATCATAATCGTTTTACTTGTCTGATAATTGCAAACATTTTAACCGACCCTGTAATCAACTTCTCTACTCCCGTCCTGAGTTAGGTCCTTTACCCTTTTGCAGCATATCTGGCCAAAGAAGTGTATGCTGTGCTGTGATAGGCGTGGAATTAATACCCAGTATTAAGTATTCCGAGCAAACAAAACAGGGTCCGTTATCCAGTCTCATAGTCTGGAGACAGAAAGTCATATCAGGCATACGAAGTGAGAGAAAACAAAAAAGACAGGGAAACTCATGAACCCCCAGAAAATGGCCATTAGGAGGTGAAATCAGGTGTTCCGGAAAGATAATAGTGATACTACTCCATCGCGGCATCTATCATGGTATCCATCATTTTGAATACAATACAGCACAGCATGTACTCCTTGAGTCATTTCTCTGTTTGGAATTCCTTTTTCTTTACACCCTGTGATGACGGAAAATAGGTCCCTGGTCTTTCCATTTTTGGCAATTTGCAATAAATAGTATTCGAAGGTTTCTCATCCCATGCAAGCGACAACAGTGTTACACACAGAGACATCTGATATGTGTCCCCCGGACCCTTTCCTGTCATCACCGAGTGCCTCGGGTGCAGAGAGCTTCGATGTCATCGCGGCTGATGTTCTCATGCCCCGGGTACACGCAGAGACGAAACCACGCTCGGTTGCTCCTACACGTGTTGAGCACACTTCGAGAGACAAAACTGGTCGTCAGCTCACATCTTCCTCGGACACTCGTGGGCAGCTGAGTCGAGCCTCGAGTCAAGTGACGGTGGCGTCTGGACATTCTGCTGGTTTCGAGCTTCCGTCCAATCAGAGGCGACGAAAAAGGCGTCGACTCGCCATCGTCGGAACAGCTGGATCGTCGGATCACATGCGTGGAGCTCCAGAACCCAACAGGGACATTTTTGTGTTTCGTGTTGCTCAAGATGTCGATCATGATCAGATTAAATTGTACATGAACAGTAGAAATATTGAGGTTCGTGCCATTGAAAAAACATCCAAAACTGGTTCACTGTTTAACAGCTTCAGGGTGCAAATCAAAATGTCTGATTTGGAAAACGTGCTGCAGGCCTCTTTCTGGCCAACTGGTATTTATGTTAGGCGCTTTTGGCAAACCCGCAATCAACCCCAATCATGGAACTAAGCCTGGATGTACCCAATACTCAGTGTTTATCTATTGTATCGTTCAATTGTAAAGGTCATGGTGATGATCGTATTGAATATTTGAAACATCTGGTATCTTTGTATGACATAGTACTTATCCAAGAACATTGGTATTTTGATTATGATATTCCCAAATTGTCTAGTTATTTGCAAAATGTACAAGTTCATGGCTGTTCTGGAATGGATTCTTCTGTGATATATACTGGTAGACCTTTTGGTGGATGTGCTATTCTTGTGAATAATTCACTCAACTGTACTTTTATTCCCATTAATGTCAACAGTAGATGTTCTTCAGGTCTATTACATCTTCACAATAGTATGACTATTCTGTTATTTAATGTTTATATGCCGTGTGACACTACTTATGACCAAAATAATCTGGATATGTATTGCAGTACTTTGCACGACATTGTCAGTATATGTGAGAAACATGCTTATGTGGATAAAATTTTGATTGCAGGTGATTTCAATACCGATTTTAGTAGAAGGGATTCGTTGCATACGATCGAGTTGGTTAGATTCATTGATGATCAAACTTTATTCCCGTGTATACACAGTGATTTTGCAAATATTTTGCACACATACGAGCACAGCTCTAATGATGTATTCTCAAAAGTAGACCATTTTCTTGTGTCAGAAAATGTCAAAGAAAATATCAGTGAATATTTTTCTGTGCATGATGGAGATAATCTGTCTGATCACTGTCCGGTAGTCCAGTAGCAATTATAGGTCTATCGCTCTGAGCAGTCTCCTGGGGAAGTTATTGGATAACATTATATTAGAACAAACTGTCGATGTTTTAACGTCTAGCAATCTACAATTTGGTTTCAAACCAAAATCTTCAACTGCACAGTGTACATTTGTTCGAGAGGAAATTATTGATTATTACACTCGGTATGATTCTTCAGTGTATTTGGTTCTTTTGGATGCCTCACAGGCATTTGACCGTGTACATTACATAAAACTATTTGAATTACTTTTGAGTAAAGGCATATGTTGTCTTACTGCCAGGTTTTTGGCTCGATTGTATACTAATCAGTTTCTCAGGGTACGATGGAACGGCATTGTTAGTAGTGAATTCCAATTATCTAGCGGTGTAAAACAAGGTGCAGTTTTATCGCCTATATTGTTCTGTGTGTATATTGATGAATTGTTGTGTGAGCTCCAGCACGCTGGCTTTGGTTGTTATATTGGAAACGTATTCTGTGGGGCTTTTGGCTATGCGGATGACGTCAGTCTATTGGCACCCAGTCAAAATGCTATAAACAAAATGCTCAGGGTTTGTGAACATTATAGTAAACGATATGATGTAAAATTTAACTCGGCTAAAACCCAGTTGCTGATTTTCAATGCAGATACCCCTGCTACTGGATCTGTGTGTATCAGGTTACATGGTCAAGCTCTCTGTGTATCAAATGAGGCTGTACACTTAGGTCACCCTATTGGTCTGAATTGTCTTCACACCGCAATTAATACAGCTGTGAGTGATATCTGTTATCGAACAAACTTCGTCAATTCCAGGTTTAGCAGTTGCAATTCTGAGGTTAAATCATTTATGTTCAACACATATTGTACTAGTTATTACGGCAGTGTGTTATGGAAACTTGATAGTGATACTATTAAGCGCCTATATACTGCGTGGAGGAAATGCGTTCGTAAAATATGGGGATTACCATGGAGAAGCCATGGGTCTATATTGCATCATCTTATCGGCAAAAATATTGAAGTTGATCTCATGAACAGGTTCCTTAATTTCTATCGCAAGGCTTGTAACAGCCATAATTCAATTGTAAAATTATGTTGTAATCTATGTTCTTTCTCAACCACATCGGTGGCGGCCAATAGAAGGTTTTTGTTGTATAAATTAAACGTGAATGATGACTGTGTGTTTGATCATGCTTTGTCAAAGTTAAAGCAATGTATAACCCAGCAATATATGTGTGACGCAGATTGTCAACATCGTGGTAAAACAATTCGAGAACTATGTTTATTGAGAGATGGTTCGCTGAATTCAGTACTTGACCCTGAAGAAGTGAGGGCAATCATAGATTTTCTATGCATTACGTAATATAGTTTCTATGTTCTACACTCCAAGGGTATTGATTCCACGTCTATATACAGCACACACTTTTTTATGTTTACCATTAGGTGTCAAAAGTATTTCATAATGAGTCTCATTTATCCTGTATGATGGTGTTGGTTTATTCCATTATGGGAATTAATTCCATCACACAAGGGGGGAGAAACGAGAGAAAGAGAAGAAGCAGTAAAAACCGGTCAGGGTGCAGAAGAGGAATTGAAGAGATTGTAATTATCTGTTGCTCATTGATACTGATACTTGCTTGTATGCTGGTTTTGGTTTGTGTGAATGATTTTTATCTCACACAGGAGGAAAAACTCTTCCGAGAAAATATATCGAGAAGAAGCAACAGAAACCAAAGGTCAGAGTACACAAAATAAAGTGACTAGAACTTTAAGCCATAACATGCTGCTCCATGAGGATGATCAAGAAATTTTTTAAACACTGAATATTATTCAATATAAGTTTATGTGATTGTTTGGATTTATGCGAGTGCATCTGTACCTTTTAGGATGACTCGGTGCAAGAACGCAAGGAAGTGGAAACCCCAATGGTATGTGGATATTCCATATCTGTATTACTACCAAAAATGTGTACTGTATGATGCAAACAAAACCTATTATTGTAATTGATGTGATTTCATTTGCAGAGTTTCACGTACGAAAGAGTACATACTGGTACAGAAAGAGGAGAAGATGATGAAAAAGGAGGCTAAGAAGGTGACAGAGAAAAAAAAAATTCCTAGACACTGTTTTTCTCTCAGGTTTTTCTTTATACAATATCCATTAATACTTTGGTTTTCTATTCTGCCCTTTTTACACCCGTTAGCAATGGAGGAAAGCAATGTGACAGGGACATCGGGTTCATCTCTTAAGAATTTTCGATATATATTTGAAATTCAGTATGTGTATATGTAAATTTCTAAGCCTTCAGCAAATATATAAGCCTTTTCCAAATATACCAGGGAACTCTTAATCAGAACTTTCAGTAATGGAGGAAGTAATTGTTAGTTTAATTAATAAAATGTATCATTTAATTCTAATTTAATTAATTAACTTGATGAAATATGTTGATTGTAAGTGACAGGGACATTCGGTTCATCTCTTATGAATTTTCGATTTCTGAAATATACCTTTAATTGTATGGATTTGTTTGGGATCCGGTATAAACTGGGTACATGTGTAGATCTTTATACGAAGTAGTTATACCAAAAGAGAATGCAACACAGACACGTGATAAGATAATATATCATGTTTAGATATAGTAATATCATGGTATGTACCGTTAGAATTGTTGCTGTTAGAAATACCAAGTTCAATAAATAGGCACTGGAAATAGTATGCTTTACAAACAAACACAACATTATTGGATGCTTTATCAGCAGGAACAATGACAAATTTTCCCTCGGAGTTTCAACAAACTACCAGCAACCACTGTATCATCAAAGACAGATCTGTATTTAAAGTCGGCGCAAAATTTATTGGCGCGAACCTATATCGTCATATCTCAGATTTTACTGACTTATATAAAGTGAAAACGGCACTATGACCATTATGAAACAATAGCTGTTTTTCTGTCGTATGCGTTTCTCATCGATATATATCAGAAAATTCATTTCCTTATGGTGTTTTAACACGGTAATCCTAGCTTGCCATTTTGATGCTGTATGGGGTTGAGGCAAATCAATGGAACAGCCGGTCTGAATAGGGGTCATCTCAAGACAATCCAATGGTCACGAATTAAAATTTGTTTTGTTACTCGTACTTGAAAATATTTGGCATTCAAGAATTCACAATCACACAGTATCCACGGGAGTTATTCAGGCCTAATCATAAAAGTAGTCTTCTGTGTGAAAAACAAACTTCCAAATCCACGTCAGCAACTTTGGTCACAGTCTTGTTCAAACGTTGCCTGAATTTCACATAATACAAGTCAGTAAGTTCTGAGATTTCATGAGATATGTTCGCGCCAATAAATTATGCGCTGACTTGAGTACTGACTGACTTCGACAAAACACAAATGCGTTTATTCTCCATTCATATATGGTACTCTGCTGCCCTTGACAGTTTTTGTTTAAACAGGGGTATGTCTGTTTACAACTTTCATTGTCAACTCATTCCAGCACCAGTCATCAATGTCGTCAATAATCCCAGAGACTAGGTAAGGTATAAGAGACAAGTCATGTATAAATTGTTTTTCATCAAAATTCTTATAGCTGCTCTATTTGAAGTTATTATATTGTAATTTGGACACATGTAACTTTGTACCTAAACAAACAAGTGAATGGAAATCACTCAATCACGTTTCAACACTAACAGTAGACTTGAACCTTTTGGGTTTGTTTGCTATAATCTACTGTAGGACAGAATGGGTATCTTTGAAGCATGTAGGACTTTTTGCAATGTTAATGCGCTAAATTTTGATAACACAAGCCCACCGTCTAACAGTGGAGACACCCCTGGAGGTGTTTGTGATATTGTTCACTTTTCATTCGACCCATTGATAGCTTATGTGTGTCAAGGCTAATCAAGTCGCCAAAACACTCCCATTATGGAATCGCCTTGTCATGTGTTTGTTGCTGGACTGTATGATTTAATTCAGTTTTTAACGTTGTTATCATCACAATATTGTGGTACTGGTGGTAAAAGATTGATACATAATTTGTTTACTCCGTTAGACAAAAAAGAAGTTCCCCTAACATACGGTTCAATGCTGCCAATTACACACCTTGCAGCTTAACTTGACCTATATGTTCTCGTAATTAGACGATCGATTTTACCAGATAGTGAAATACATGACAATTGTATTGGTATGCAATCTATTCTTTTCTATCATTCAATCAAGCAGAGATATACCGTTGATCCAGGTCATTGAAACAACGACAACTGTCAGGGCAGTGGTAACAGTAAGACATCAGTAGGTCCACAATACAATGTAGATTGGCTACTGCCACTCTCACGTATGTTGGTGCAGTACTTAGACCAATACAAACTTTTTCCTTGATGTGCAAATTAAATCAACAAGGGCAATGTCCTGGATTATTGTCGATAACAGTAGGATTGGGTACCGGTACTTATTCACTACATTCGTCCCTTAGTGTGGGTATGCTATCGTCGTCAGTATCTTATTAACAATGAACGCTGGGGGTCGCGTGACAACTCCAAATACTGCGGGGGTATTGTCAAGGAATTGATCAATAAGGATATTCACTGACTTCCAGCAATCTGATGATAAAGTTGGGTACATGTAATTTACATCAAGGGGAAACAAATTCCGAAAGTATATACATAAGATATGAATACGAAAATTCTGGTGAGATTTACCCATCGATTCGATGAACGATAAACGCGAAGTCTTAAGTAATTTAATGATAGCATAGAAACACTGTTTCCTAATACCTAGGTAGGAATACCACGCGGCATTATTTGACATGTTAGTCATTTTCGCAATGTTCCTTCAACGTCAGCCGACATTACTATCATCAGGCACTTTTCGCCCTAAGATTGTGGGGTTTCCACGATTTTTTTGTACAAAAAACGACATGGGAGACCGCGACTTCTAGTAGTCTTCAAGAGACTTTCAGATCTGACTTGTCATTACCGTATAATCGCATATATGAGTATGCTACCCTTTTGATCAAGTATTCTTTATATTTAAATATAGGACCATATACGTGTACCCCGAATCGAGACTGTGAGCTTGTATAATGGCAAGAAAAATAAATAATAAAATAACTGTTTTTGTTCAAAAAGACCCATATCCCTATATTCGAGATCAGGCCCATCACTTATGTGCACATCACTCATAGATGTGTCGACTGTTCATCGATAACAGACTCAAAGCCAATTGTGAATTTACGAAATGGTTCTCTATTTACCAAACGGTTCTGTATTTTGAATTCGTAGAGTTGGACCATAGCTATTATTGGTGTTGTTTTATAAAGTATATCATATCCTTGAAGTTGGAATCGATTTCAAAATCAGCCAAATTTAGCATTCTTATTTGTCACGCAAACTTATAAGTACGTCTCGAGATCGTCGGGAATATATAGGAAATATGCACAGTTCGACAACAGATACTTAGAAAAATTGCCGTTTAATCGTGCATGAAAACAGAGGCTAGAGAATGATTGGCCTGCCTACATTGCCGGTTGCCACAGTATCTAGACAAATACCAAGGACGTCATGAGACTGTGTGTAGAACTCGCCCTCAAGGCGGGCCGCTTTGAGGGGAAAGTTGATGCGAGATTGAATGGCCCGAGTTTGAATCTTGATTTGGCAACTCAATTTAGACACATAATACACATTTTCAGACCCAAATTTTTACGATTTCTCATTCAATAGACAAAACAAAGCTACTACAGAATAAATACATTTTGTTAATTCTAAAGGTGATTATAGCTTTAACAACTCCATGCCTTGTACTAAAATGACATGTCCTCGCATGCACGATTATACGGTATCGTAGGTGTTCCATGAAATCAGTCACAAGTACTGCAAACATAAAACATTTCTACGTAAAAAAAAAACATCACATTCAAGTGGTTTTCAGTCCAGACAGTCATGAATTTTGAATTGCTCTGAAATTAGATCATCAGATAAGTGGACTAAATGTAATTGTTTTTGTGTGTTTCACAATCGATTAGTCTACAGCACCCATGACAAGAACCACCACTTAGCACCTTTTCACTTCCACAAATGTTCCAAGAAGTGACTGTAATCTGAACAACAACCGTACAGTGGCGCCTCTAGGGAATGACTAGAGGCGCGTCATTCTGTCTCTGTGTAAATCAACGAGCAGGAAATCCGTCACCATGAGTGAACTGGAAGATGTGAAAACACATATAGAAAAGCTGTTCATGGGTTTAGATGAACGCCTACAAAAACTAGAAGTCGCAGATCGTGCACAGAACAATACCACCGGCTCTGAGACGGGCCCGGATCACCACCAAACTCCTTCGAATAGTGGCAGCTCGCCCATTATCGCTCAAGGGCAGGTACGTCCGCGTGACGAATCCGACACGGGCCCAACGATTCAACAAGGACAAGGTGCCCTCGTGCCCAGTACCGCTGCACACGAGGATATACAGGCAAATTACCAGTCTATCGCGGACAGTGTACAACGTATTCAATTGCCTGCGGATTTAACATTGAAACAGTCTAAGCAAGGGATAAACCGGGAATTGCAAGTGCCATTTAACATTGTTACAAAGGCCAGTAAATACTCAGAAACAACTATCAGGTTGTTGTCCACACTGCAACCCGGATCTGTCACCGAGGCTGATTTACAAAAACTGTTCACAGTGCAGCTTGCACAATGTAAATATCTGCAAGATGAAATGGCATCCCTGGTAGTTCAAGGACAGTTTGATAACAACACAACCAAGTTATTTCGGGCATTACAGAAAAATTCTTCTGTGTTCACACCGGCGGCACTCGAAAACTTGCGCAGTGCAGCTACAATCTCAGCGGCAGCGGCCGGTACACAGTCACACCGCGGCGGGAGCAGTGTACGGGGAAACTACCGTGGACGGGGCCAACATCGTGGATCGTCGCGGCCGGATTTCTTTCATAGCGCTACAAGCCGGCAATTCGGCAGACGGCCTGGTGGGGGCAGTGATAACAGTCAAGGCAGTGTCAGTGACGCCTAATGTGTCTGGACTGGTGCAATAGCATGACCAGTGTATCGGTGTACGGTATACTTTAAATACGGCATGTCGTTATCTAGGCATATAGACAACTGGTTAAAAATTGGTGCACCGGAATACGTTTTGAACTGGTTGATTGACGGAGTACCAGCGGTTGTTGACAGTACTCCTGAGCCGTTTGAGTTGCAGAATAGACAATTATCTTTTGACAAGTGTATATGGTTGGATGGTGAAATTGAGAGACTACTTGAAACTGATAAAATTGAAATATGTAACAGTAAACCCAGATGTGTGTCACCAATAGGTGTTGTGCCTAAAAAATCAGGCAAATATCGATTAATTACAGACCTAAGGTTGTTAAATACTAGTTGTTCACCCCCAAGGTTTACTCAGGAAGATATCCGAACTGTAAAGGATATCATACAGTATGGTGATGACATTGCTACACTTGATCTTAAAGATGGTTTCATGCATGTACCATTGAGTTATGATGCTCGCGACTTGTTCGGGTTCAAGTGGAATAATCGTTATTATAGATGGAAATATATTCCATTTGGTTGGTCGGTTAGTCCCTATTATTTCTGTAAGATTGTCAAACCAATTGTTACGTATCTTCGAGAACAAGGTATACGTATATCTGTATTTGTTGATGATTTCATCCTATGTGCCCAGCCACAGGTCTTCACAGATCACCTTGATCAACTGGTAGACACATTAACGGACTTGGGATGGACAATAAATTACGCCAAGTCACACCTCAATCAAAGTCCTGTCAAGGTCTACTTGGGGCACAAAATCAACTCCAGAGGCGACGATGGATGTCCCGAGATTTCAATCACCTCCGAACGCATACGGAAATTAAAGCGCTCCCTACGTCGAGTTTTACAGTCATCAACTATGAGTGCTCGCGCTTTAGCCAGTGTGACAGGCCAGTGCATAGCGATGGCCAAAGTAATACTGCCAGCAAAGCTATTGTTGCGAGCAACATACAGACTGCTCAGGACACGAACAGCGTGGGACAGTATGTTAGTGTTGGACACAGATGCATACAAAGAGCTAGAGTGGTGGCTCCAGTATGTGTCAGACTGGAATCATTGTCCAGTGAAAATACGCCCAGTAGAGCTCCAACTGACAACAGATGCCTCCCATCTTGGATGGGGTGGCACGCTAGGACCCCTGAAAGCCGCAGGCCAGTGGAATCACCGTGTATCCAGACAGTCGTCAAACTTCAGAGAGTTGATGGCAGTATTACTGGCCATGGAGTCATTCCTACCAAATATAACGGGCAAGTCACTGCAAATACTAACAGACAATGTTACGACAATGGCGTACATTGCCAACCAAGGCGGCCCGTCCAAAACCCTGACAACAACAGCAATGGCAATATGGCATTTGGCTACAGAACACAATGTGGCATTACAAGTACATCATATTCGTGGAATCCACAATTACGAAGCAGATCGGTTGTCACGACTCAAAGACCAATACAATTGGATGTTGAACCCGAGACTATTCCAGCTAATCGATCGCTTGTTTGGTCCACACACAATAGACCGATGTGCGAGCAGCGTCAATACACAGCTGCCGCGTTTCAATACACGTTACTACGAACCAATGTCAGAAGGCGTAGACTGCCGTGCTCAAACAAACTGGCACTCGGAAATGAACTATATAAATCCGCCTTTCCGACTTCTACCGCAGATTTTGCAAGTGGTTCGGGAACAGAGAGCAGAGGCGACTGTTGTCGCCCCATACTGGCCAGGCCAGCCATGGTTTCGCCTACTGAAGCAGATGACAGTCAGGCCGCCACTACGGATCCCCAACAGAAAGAGGACATTCATCTACATGGGGCCAATTCCGGAACCACTCCACAACCGCTCATGGAAGATTTTCGCGTGGAGAATCTCTGGAACCCAAGGCTGAGAGCATCCGGATGGAGTGAGCGAGCCATAACGCAGATAAAGTTTTCGCTTGCAGAATCTACCAGAGACATGTACAGTAAAATGTTGTACAACTTAAGAGACTTTTGTGCTCAACAAGGGTACACATTCCCCCCAATTGACGATGCAGTATTAGCCCATTTCATGTGCTCGACTGCGGACAGGGTTCGGAAGCCCAGATCTTACCTACGGTCAGCACTTGCAGCTTGTTCTACCATGTTCCGAGCCCTTGGAATAAGAGACTTGACATCTTCACCCGATATAATGAGACTGAACACCGCTCTGGTGAAAGCTGGCACCGTAGCTCCCAGGTTGAATTCCAAGGCTATGCCCATTGTGCCTTTCAAGAATATGTTCATGTCGTGGCCTGATAATCTGGATTTACCAATTAGAGACCTGAGGTTAAAAGCTATCACGTTATTGGCCCTCACAATAATGTTGCGGCCATCTGACATCGCCCCACGGGCTCAGCTTTTTGACCCGGTGTCACAGGAAACAAAACGTGTGTTGTTCACAACGGACCAAGTAACATTCAATGACGATGGTTCTGCCCAGATTTCCATCTTTGGGAACAAAAACGATTTGCAGCGGACGGGTTTTGAAGAGCGCCTACCGCCTCATCCGGTCTCAAAACTTGATCCTGTACGTGCACTAGCAGACTACATAGAGACAACTGCACATCTTCGCCTGGACCACAAAGCAGTTTTTATATCGCTCCGCGCACCATTCAATCCGATCGATTCCACCACAGTTGGGAAGGTTTTGGATGAGGCCATCCGTCGATCGGGCCTTGATTCGCATGGATACTCGGCGAAATCATTCCGATGTACCGGAGCTACTGCGGCCATTGAAAATGGCGTGAACCCGGACATCGTCATGAAAATGGGCCGATGGAAAACGAGAGACATCTTTTTCGAGCACTACGTCCATGTGAACACCCCGGAAGGTTTCAGTGCGGATATCATTGATCACCTGTAAATACGATTTGAACCAAGTCAGTGGATGAGGCAGAATAATCCTCATACTTGTGTGCCAAAATCCAGAGTAGTCTACCTCTGTTGGTTTCTCTCTAGTTAGGCATATATACTACGTTTATTTCAATAAACTCCATATATACAAGTTGTTGTTCGTGATGTAAGTTTAGGTAAACTGTAATCTGAACAACAACCGTACAGTGGCGCCTCTAGGGAATGACTAGAGGCGCGTCATTCTGTCTCTGTGTAAAGTTTGTATTTTGTTATGTATTACCTATTATATTAGGCATATTCCAGACGATATGCACCTGTTGCGTTGATTTACATAGTTGGGACAGTTAAGGCATATATACTACGTTTATTTCAATAAACTCCATATATACAAGTTGTTGTTCGTGATGTAAGTTTAGGTAAACACAAGACAAAAAGAACAGAAATTGCAAAAATAAAACCACCGAGCTATATCTTTACCAAATCTAAATTAGTTATATTGCTACTAGATGACGAGAAAAGAAATTATCTCGACGGTGAATAACCCGGTGAATAGTGCCGAAAACATTAGACATTTAGAAGTATCAGGTAACTAAAAAACTGTTTTTGGTTATCGAATAAGGTTTTGATGTTGGAGAATTTCGGGGGCTGTAATCATGGTAATGTCAACAACATAATTCTAATATAAACCTTATGGATTAATATACAACCGCCGTCCGTGAAGGACAGAAAATGTACTCAGAAACTCATTCACCATGCTGGAACGGTAAATCGCAAGTCCAAAAACAAATGAACGAAGTACAATCATGACTTGGATGGTTTTGGAACAGTTTTGGGTGGTTGAACGAACGATCTCACTCATAAACATGGAAGGTTTTAATACCATATTGGGAATGTATATCGAACAAAACATGCGGACTAGTTCAAAGGTAAACCACTAAATCAAACAAGCAGGCCAATCTGGCACTCTTGTGTCCAAACATGAGCGCAGACTTCCTATATAGCGCAGCCTTCCTATATAGAAATATGGCAAAATATATAAAAATCGTGCACTTGGTGACATTTTTATTAGCTATGCTAAGAATCCTCAAACCCATAGCATGCTATTAGCTATGGGTTTGAGGATTTCGTAACAGGTTAGCATACCCCCCCTGGTGGCCGTTCGCGCAAAATCAAATATGGCCACCAGCGAACAAAGAAAACCTCATATCTCGGCTTCTGTTCGAACTACAGTCTTTTGTAACACCACTTCTTCCATGTTTTTGGCACAAGACATCCATAAGTCTTTTTTAAAGTTCAAGGTCGTATTGTCAATTCATATTTGCACAGTCAATATCACTCATAACAGACCGAAAATAATCGGATAACATATCGTCAGAACTAAGAAACATGCAGGTTCAAATTGTATCTCTCTGTGGAAGATCTTTGCTCATTGATGTTGAATATAAGACATTCCAGGTAATGATTAAAACCGAGTTCAACCCACCCTTGAGTTGACTGATTTGAAGAAACATTATGGTCGTCTTCTGGACCAACTTGCCTCTACATGTATTATGTGGAATCTTGATATGAGGTCTTGTTTGAAAAAAAATTCAGCTATTTAATATATGGTAATAGAATAAAAGTCGGAGTTACAGTCCACAAAATATATCCAGTTCAAACTGAAAAATAACAAGTTAAGATAAAAGTTAATGATTTCAAAATCATGAAAGCCGCTGAAAGTAAAAAACAAAGGAACGTGGGACCTAATGTTGTAAGGAGTAGAGTCATAATCACTCTTTATTTCAAAGCGTGGAGAGGATTGTGGACCTGACTAACTACCCTTTATTTCAGGGTTTTAGATATCAAACACCCTTTGTTCAAAGGTGGCAAAAATGACAACATACATCAGAGTATGCTGGAAGAACTGCATATTAAATCACCATTGAACCAAAGTTGATTGAACGGCCTACAGAACCATCAACCTTGAGTACGGGATAATATGGGAAGGACATGGACCTAAGCTCCCTTCATACTAGGGTGAATGCAGAGCAATTGGGCTTAATCACCCTTTATCTCAGGGTGAGTGGAGAAGAGTTGGACCTAGTCACCCTTTATTTAGAGGTGACTTGACGACTAATGCTGATAATGACAATCAAGCAATGGAAAAAAGCAAAGCCAGAGAGGTCCACAATCCAGAGATGTCCAGCACCAACAATAAATGAATTAACACAGTGTGGCCGGCCTTTATTTCTATTCCAAAGATTGTTTGTGGTAGGTTTGTCATCAATCCAAAGAGGTCCTCAATCCAGAGATGTCCAAAACCACAATAAATGAAAGACACAGTGTACCTGGCTTCTATTTCTATTCCAAACATTATGAATAGATGTCCGCAGTCTAGAGATGTCCAACACCAACAAAAAATAAACGACACAGTGTGGCTGGCCTTTATGTCTATTCTAAACATTATTCAGAGATGTCCTGAATCCAGAAATTCCAACACCAACAATAAATGTATGACACAGTGTGGCTGGTCTTTTTCCGTGTCCTGTGAAGGATGAACAAGGGAATACGTACCAGGTTAAGGTCGTGTACTTGCCCAAACTCTTTAGGCACTGCCACCCCGACATCCCAAAGTTTCGTTATAGCGAGTTGATGAGAAAGGAGGTCACAGAGCCAGTTTTGAAGCGAAGTTTCAAAAGATGGCTTGTTCAGTCATGGGTTGTTTCTAGACGGGAGCTCGGCTCGTAATTTACCATTTGTCCTTGAAGCATGTCTTGTCAAAAGAAGAAACTCTTAGGATTGCCGCCATCGCCAGTGCGATGAAAGAACATGGTGAACAATCTCTTTTGTCAGACTGGATGACGCAATTCCAAGATTACATGTCTAGCATGACAGGTGGCAAATGGAACAGCCCCGACTTCGGTCCGACAGAGAGACACGAGGAGAAACAAGTCCAGAAGATGGTCATGATGGTGAAAAGGTTGCTAAAGACTTTGATGGGTGACGTGGAACGAGCAGCTGCAACTGCTGACTCTTCTGGAGAAGGGAGGAAGTAACAACGCCATCCTAGTCCTGAAGAACAGTTTAACCTGAAATGGAGCACGGTCAGAAAATTACATTTTGGCGCTGGGTCACTCCCTGGACTACTCGTCCTTGACCCAACCTTGACGAGTACTTGGTGCACAGAAACCATCCTGGCCAACTTGAAAACTGTGCAGCAGAGATGTTTGAAGACCGTGCGACGAGAGCTACCAAAGAGGACACCACCAGACACACAGAGACGTTAAAACCGAGCTGAAGATGGAGGACATGTCTACAGGAGATACCGTGATCTGCTGATTTTGGTGTTGCTGGTCACGAATGGAAAACGTCCTGGCGTGTTTCGCTCTTTAATAATTGATAAAGTAATGAAGGCCGACAAACAGGACTAGATGCATATCATGCATATTCAAAACCCTGCACAGCCACAGGGCCCTTTAAGCTCGTCATGGGACCGAAATCGTTTGGTGTCGTATCTGCGTAAGGTGCGAAGAGCATTCAACATCAACCACCAGTACGCATTTTCCTGGTACACTGTAGAGCTAAGTGGTCGAGATGGCGGGCAAACACTATGACATCGGCTTGGGTATAAAGATATCCGTACAGTCCGCACAGCTGCTCAGCATCACGTGCAAGGCCCAGCCGGACACAGATACAAAGTGGGAAGACGATGAGCGATCAGATAGAAGAGACGAGCGAGTGCAAGAGGAAGACCAAGTCGCATCAGCATCAACAGTGTCCACTGAAACAACTAAAAAAGCAAAACTGTTGCTTTTGGAAAGTCACGTGTCATCAATGCTGAAGATGTCTCACGCATCAAAGCAGCAACCAGTGAGTAGACTCTTTGATGAGCTCCTGCAGGACCCCCAGAAGCCCATCAAACAGGCAGAACTACAGCAACACATTCAGGACATTGAACCCACATTTTCTGATCTGCTGGAAAAGTACACAGCCACGCAGCTACTGAACAATCTGAAGTGAATTTTTATTCATTCCCCACTTCCCAGGGAAGTGGGTTTGAGGATTTCATAACAGGTTAGCATAACCCCCCTGGTGGCCGTTTTGCGCAAAATCCAATATGGCCACCAGCGAACAAAGAAAACCTCATATCTCGGCTTCTGTTCGAACTACAGTCTTTTGTAACACCACTTCTTCCATGTTTTTTGCACAAGAAATCCATCTATGAAGTCTTTTTTGAAGTTCAAGGTCGCCTTCATGGTCAATTCATATTTGCACAGTCAATATCACTCATAACAGACCGAAAATAAACGGGAGAACATATCGTCAGAACTGAGAAACATGCATTTACGAATTGTATCTCTCTGTGGAAAATCTTCGCTCATTGATGTTGCATATAAGACATTCCAGGTAATGATGAAAACCGAGTTCAACCCACCCTTAAGTTGACTGATTTGAAGAAACATTATGGTCGTCTTCTGGACCAACTTGCCTCTACATGTATTATGTGGAATCTTGATATGAGATCTTATTTGAAAAAAATTCAGCTATTTAATATATGGTAATACAATAAAAGTCAAAGGTACATTCCAGAAAAATATATCCAGTTAAAACTGAAAAATAACAAGGTAAGATAAAAGTTCATGAAAGCTGCTGAAAGTCAAAAACAAAGGAACGTGGGACCTAATATTGTAAGGAGTAGAGCCATGATCACTCTTTATTTCAAAGCGTGGAGAGGATTGTGGACCTGACTAACTACCCTTTATTTTAGAGTTTCAGATATCTAAACACCCTTTGTTCAAAGGTGGCAAAAATGACAACATACATCAGAGTATGCTGGAAGAAATGCATATTAAATCACCACTGAATCAAAGTTGATTGAACGGCCTACAGAACCACCAACCCTGAGTATGGGATATATGGGATGGACATGGACCTATGCATCCTTTGTACTGTAATTACACTTATTTTCGCGAATTGCCTCTATACGGACATATTCACGAAGCTTTATTTTCGCGAATGTAACCCCCCGAAAAAATTCGTAAATCCACGATCAAGACATCATTTTTGATTCTGTGTCTCATGTCGTGTATTATACTTTGGCTCTGATTACTGTTCGGGCTTGTTATAAAAGTGGCACTAACATGTTTGTCCCCGCCGAGAAACTGCCTTAGCAAAACGGGCCCTCCCAGATAGCTTTCACAAGTTGTATTTTTACGTAGTATATGGGAGATAGGGGGAGTTACCATTTTGATGTGTTATATCATATAATATTTCATCACCTGCCCGGTCATAAAAAATATATCGTTGTGTTTGTGTAAACTCACCGATTAATCCCTCACATTCACACCTGTAACGGTCGGCCGTACATGTATGTCAAAGTAGTCATTATGATTATTACCAACTGTCACCACGAAGCCAGTTCTGCCACTCATTCATTTGCAATCATTGATGATGTCTAGAATGGTGACTGTATCAACAACCCCAAAGTTTGTGTCTGTCGGCACTGACCAAAAGCAATGAACCGTGTTCGTGTATTTTGGGGGGAGATGCGCTAGTTGAATTAGTTACAGTCAAATGACTGCATATTGTTCCTTTGATTGGTGTTCGACTTCGATTATAATTCACTAGCATGGACTTGTGTCATTTTGAGTCCAAATCTTGTAAACCCTATCATGATCTCTGTAACAGTATGTAAGCAAAACCAAATGTTTAATTATTCATGACTTTATCGCTAAATCTGTAAAGATGATGTGCTGGCATAGCTTTCTGGAATGTGTGAATAAACATGGTGTTGATGGATCATATTATATTTATTTCCATTGTCCTCATTACAATCTGATATCAATAATAGGTATCTGTAGCACCATGCTACAGATACTGGATGTGTAGCAGTGCTGGATGCGTATACATATATAATAATATCGCAGTAGATTCACCCTGACTATTATTACACGATCAGAAACAGAGGACACTCGTCTCAGCACCAGTATTGAATACGTCCATAAAATAACTTGTAAATTGAAAAGTATGATATAGATCTGCATGTATTATTTTGTTGCTTTAGCAGGACGATGAATAGTACTATAGTTGCAATTTTCTTATAATCCTGCAAGAACCAATGTAAAGTCATACATGTAAGCCTATATCATGTGTATCATGGCTAGCCTTTCAGCGTCGGTTTCATCGAGACTTATATTCGCGAGCCTAATATTCGCGACTGAAGGCCTCTCGCTAAATTCGCGAAAATAAAGCTCTCGCGAAATCAAGTGTAATTACAGTACTAGGGAGAATGCAGAGCAATTGGGCTTAATCACCCTTTATCTCAGGGTGAGTGGAGAGGAGTTGGACCTAGTCATCCTTTATTTAAAGGTGACTTGAGGACTAATGCTAATAATGACAATCAAGCAACGGAAAAAAAGCAAAGCCAGAGAGGTCCGCAATCCAGAGATGTCCAGCACCAACAATAAATGAATTAACACAGTGTGGCTGGCCTTTATTTCTATTCCAAAGATTGTTTGTGGTAGGTTTGTCATCAATCCAAAGAGATCTTTAATCCAGAGATGTCCAAAACCACCATAAATAAAAGACACAGTGTGGCTGGCTTTTATTTCTATTCCAAACATTATGCACAGATGTCCGCAGTCCAGAGATGTCCAACACCAACAAGATATGTGGCACCAACCAGAAGTGTGGCTGGCCTTTATGTCCATTCTAAACATCATTCAGAGATGTCCTCAATCCAGAAGTTCCAACACCAACAATAAATGTATGACACAGTGTGGCTGGCCTTTTTCTATTCCAAAGATTGTTTGTGGTAAGTTTTTACGAATACATTACGATCTCAGAATATTGCAACAGGTCGATATTTACATTTACTATACATTATGGACATACATTACTGACAAGATCATGACGACGTTCATAAAAAGGTTTGAACATGACAAAATGTTGAATTCAAAATTATTTCGCAATTTTTAAAAGCTCGCAGAATTGATTGGCTTCAAAAAATGATGGCAGTATTGGTTTCTTTCTTTTTCGGTAGTATTGTTTTTTTTAATGTTGAACTCAAAAATGTTTTCGCAATTTGGAATCTTCGCGCTTCTCAATCGTACCGAAAAGCGAGAAATGACCGCACCATCTAAGGATGCATGGCCACAAGTACCTTTATACAAGTGAGTATCAACTATTAACATCAATACAAATAAATTTTGATGACGCCAATAACTGACCTAAAACACAACATTTTTGATTAAAAATAAGTCCGACCAAATATAATATTCATGTTTGTTTCATATACAGCATCAAATATTAGAGAAAATTCCATATATGATTGATTAAAAATGTCAACTACATGTGCAGGGCATGCACAATATTAACACACGTCATTTGTTTTATCAAAAAATAGTATCATTCATTTTTTTATTGATATCATCAAAATCTCGTTGAATTGCTGGTAATAAGTCGATTACGTCTTCGAGGAGGAGGAGTCCTCCTCTGAGTCGTCCTTCCTGCAGGCTCTTCACCTCTTCACCACATCCACATAGCTCATCTGGTTAGTTTTCAAAGTAGTTGTGACCAAAAAATCTTTTAGCTTGGTTTGAAAATTTGGTTTTACAAAACATATGTAAGGTAATATTCGTGGTGTCACAACCGGGGTGACAAAAGTGTATATACCGTCGTCATACTGATTCTAGTGTAATGGATATAATTATGCATGCATGTGTATATTCCCAACAAACTCAGACTGTTGGAACTTTTCATTCAAGGGAAAAAAGTTGGTGAGAAATTGTTGCCGAGTTTTTGTTGTGTGTTTTACCAAATTAATATACATTTCCCAAGACTTCAATAATGTCATCATGACGCACATATTCGTTCACCTCATTCCATTTCATCGTGGTCACCAATGGAAAACGTCCTGGCGTGCTTTGCTCCTTGACAGTCGATAAAGTTATGAAGGCCTACAAATAAGGCTAGATGCATATCATGCATAATCAAAACCACAAAACCCTGCACAACCACGGGCCCTTTACGCTTGTCATGGGGCCGAAATTGTTTGGTGTCGTATCTGCGTAATGCCTAAGTCACATTCGCACTGATGCCTCCTCGTATGTGGTTACAATGCGTGGAAAGGCTGAAATTTTGCCATTTCGGCCGGTCACCCACCGAGCGCCGGAGGGTCATAAGTGACTATCGGGCAAAAATCGGACATTGTAGACACGTCGGTGGTGGCATGGGAAGAAAATAACGTTATTTCTTGCGTTATAGAGTTATTTTCTTGTGGTGACCGATGGAAAAAATGGTGGATCGACCGCTGGATCAACCAAATTTATCAGCCGGGTATCCTGTCATGCGCCAATGGAGGTGCGGTGAGTGTTTTTCATATTATCGATCAATTTTGACATACGAGACATTCAACGCAGGGTATCATGCCTGGCACCAATGGATGTGCGGGAGGTGCTTTTCCGATATTCGGCCGATTTGTACATACGAGAGGGTCACCTAGCAGTTATCAGTAGGGTACCGTTGGGTCTCCGTGGTTGGCCGGTCGATACCCATTATGTTATGGATAAAACTGAAGGCCTACATCAACGAGCACAGCGATTTGTCTAATAATTTTTATTGATTATGTGTTAATTAATTTTTAATAATTAATTTTTTTGTCTATTAATTTGTCTATTAATTATTTGTCTATTGATTTTCGTCTAAGCGACACAGTACCCAGAAGAAGAAGAAGTTGGCAGGATGGTAGTTCCTCTTCGGAGAGTGAGGTTTGCTTGGCTGCAGAAGCAGTAGCCTATGCCCGTGCTCGTCACCTCCAAGGAGGTGCAGGAGGAGGATGAGAGGGTTGCTAGGGTGCAACGTCGCAGTCGCCGGAGATGGTGGACCCGGTCATGGCTGATGAGACGCCCTGCTATATGGCCATTTCGATACTTTGATGGCAGAGCACGAGACGGAGCATCATGGAGACTTCAAGCATTTCGGTGAGAACCACCGATGTATTCGCATCGGCAGGTGACTGGTGCAAATGTGACCTAGGCCTAAGGTGCGAAGAGCATTCAACATCAACCACCAGTACGCATTTTCCTGGTACACTGTAGAGCTAATAACATGGTCGAGACGGCGGGCAAACACTATGACATCGGCTTGGGTATAAACATATCCGTACAGTCCGCTCCGCTGCTCAGCATCATGTGCAAGGCCCAGCCGGACACAGATACAAAGTGGGACGACGATGAGCGACCAGACAGAAGAGACGATCGAGAAGACGAGCGAGTGCAGAAGGAAGACCAAGTCGCATCAACATCAACAGTGTCCACCGAAACAACTAAAAAAGCAAATACTGTTGCTTTTGGAAAGTGACCTGTCATCAATGATGAAGATGTCCCACGCATCGAAGCAGCAACCAGTGAGTAGACTCTTTGATGAACTCTTTGCAGGACCCCCAGAAGCCCATCAAACAGGCAGAACTACAGCAACACATATAGGACAGTGAACCCACATTTTCTGATCTGGAAAAGTACACAGCCACGCAGCTACTGAACAATCTGAAGTTGAATTTTTATTCATTCCCCACTTTCCAGAGGGAAGGGAAGTGGGTTTGAGGATTTCATAACAGGTTAGCATAGCCCCCCTGGTGGCCGTTTTGCGGAAAATCCAATATGGCCACCAGCGAACAAAGAAAACCTCATATCTCGGCTTCTGTTCGAACTAAAGTCTTTTGTAACACCACTTCTTCCATGTTTTTTGCACAAGAAATTCATCTATGAAGTCTTTTTTAAAGTTCAAGATCGCCTTCATGGTCAATTCATATTTGCACAGTCAATATCACTCATAACAGACCGAAAATAACCGGAGAACATATCGTCAGAACTGAGAAACATGCATTTACAAATTGTATCTCTCTGTGGAAGATCTTTGCTCATTGATGTTGCATATAAGACATTCCAGGTAATGATTAAAACCGAGTTCAACCCACCCTTAGGTTGACTGATTTGAAGAAACATTATGGTCGTCTTCTGGACCAACTTGCCTCTACATATTTTATGTGGAATCTTGATATGAGATCTTATTTGAAAAAAAATCAGCTATTTAATATATGATGATACAATAAAAGTCAAAGTTACAGTCCACAAAATATATCCAGAGAAAACTGACAAATAACAAGTTAAGATAAAAGTTCATGATTTGAAAATCATGATAGCCTCTGAAAGTCAAATACGAAGGAACGTGGGACCTAATGTTGTAAGGAGTAGAGCTAAAATCACTCTTTATTTCAAAGCTTGGAAAGGATTGTAGACCTGACTAACTACCCTTTATTTCAGGGTTTTAGATATCTAAATACCCTTTGTACAAAGGTGGCTAAAATGACAACATACATCAGAGTATGCTGGAAAAACTGCATATTAAATCACCATTGAATCAAAGTTGATTGAACGGCCTACAGAACCACCAACCCTGAGTACGGGATATATGGGAAGGACATGGACCTAAGCGCCCTTTATACTAGGGTGGATGCAGAGCAATTGGGCTTAATCACCCTTTATCTCAGGGTGAGTGGAGAGGAGTTGGACCTTTATTCAAAATTGACTTGAGGACTAATGCTGATAATGACACTCAAGCAACAGAAAAAAAGCAAAGCCAGAGAGGTCCGCAATCCAGAGATGTCCAGCACCAACAATAAATGAATCAACACAGTGTGGCTGGCCTTCATTTCTATTCCAAAGATTGTTTGTGGTAGGTTTGTCCTCAATTCAGAGATGTCCAACACCACAATAAATTAATGACAGTGTGGCTGGCCTTTATTTCTATTCTAAAGATTGTTTGTGGTAGGTTTGTCATCAATCCAAAGAGGTCCTCAATCCAGAGATGTCCAAAACCACAATAAATGAAAGACTGGCTTCTATTTCTATTCCAAACATTATGCATGGATGTCCAACACCAACAAGAAATAAACGACACAGTGTGGCTAGCCTTCATGTCTATTCTAAACATTATTCAGCGATGTCCTCGATCCAGAAATTCCAACACCAACAATAAATGTATGACACAGTGTGGCTGGCCTTTTTCTATTCCAAAGATTGTTTGTGGTAAGTTTTTACGGAATACATTACAATCTCAGAATATTGCAATAGGTCGATATTTACATTTACATACATTACTGACAAGATCATGATGACGTTCATAAAAAGTTTTGAACAAGGCAAAATGTTGAATTCAAAAATATTTCACAATTTGAAAAAGCTCGCAGAATTGATTGGCTTCAAAATATGATGCCAGTATTGGTTTCTTTCTTTTCGGTAGTATCGGGTTTTTTTTTAATGTTGAACTCCAAAATGTTTTCTCAATTTGGAATCTTCGCACTTCTCAATTGTGTCTGAAAAGTGCAGAATTGACCGCACCATCTAAGGATGCATGGCCACAAGTACCTTAGTACAAGTAAGCATCAACTACTACCATCAATACAACTTTGATGACGTCAATAACTGACCTAAAACACAACATTTTGGAATAAGAATAAAGTCTGACCAAATATAATATTCATGTTTGTTTTATACACAGCATCAAATATCGGAGAAAATTCCATATATGATTGAATAAAAATGTCAACTACACGTGCAGGGCATGCACAATATTAACACAAGCCATTTGTTCGATCAAAAATTAGTATCATTCATTTTTTTTTATTGATATCATCAAAATCTCGTTGAATTGCTGGTAAAAAGTCGATACTGACACGGGCAGCCCGGCTCATGGACGTCTTCGAGGAGGAGGAGTCCTTACCGGCAGCAATCTTGTCCTCTTCCGAGCTGTCCTTCTTGCAGGCTCTTCACCTCTTCACCACATCCACATAGCTCATCTGGTGAGTTTTCAAAATAGTTGTGTCCAAAAAATCTTTTAGCTTGGTTTGAAAATCTGGTTTTACAAAACATATGTAAGGTAATATTCATGGTGTCACAACCGGGGGGGGGGGACAAAAGTGTATATACGGTCGTTATACTTATTCTATGTTGCCGTACCTAGTGTTATGGATATAATTATGCATGCATGTGTATATTTCGAAAAAAAAAACTAAAAAACTGTTGGAACTTTTATTTCATTCAGACAAAAAGTTGGTGAGAAATTGTTGCCTCATTTAAAGCACGCAAATTAGGCAGAGTTTTTGTTGTGTGTTTTACCAAATTAATATACATTTCACAAGACTTCTGAATTTCTTCACGTGTACTCTTAACATACGTACATAGAATTATTTATTCACCCCAGCAGGAATGTTTATATCAAAGATATGCAATAATGTCATCATGACGCACATATTTGTTCACCTATTTCTATTTCCTTGTATTTAAATTGATGTTTCTGTAAAGGCAAAGAAAGGCAAGAAAAAGGAGAAGGTCTGTATCATTGTATTCCTGAATTATTTCTTGAAATAAAATACTTTAGACAATTTTTAATCAGCAACATTAACCAGCCTCGAGCCACCTTCCTGAGGGATCAGCACCAGTCAAAGATGCAGGTGAATGATGATGGCTCTACCAGCGAAAGGAGAAATCGCCGGGGTCCTGTGAAGGATGAACAAGGAAACAAGTACCAGGTTGAGGTATGTGGTAAAAGAACATGGTGAACAATCTCTTTTGTCAGACTGGATGAAGCAATTCCAAGATTACATGTCAAGCATGACAGGTGGCCAGTGGATCAATCCCGACCTCAGTCCGACAGAGAGACACAAGGAGAAACAAGTCCAGAAGATGGCCATGACGGTGGGAAGGTTGCTACAGACTTTGATGGGTGACGTGGTGCGGCCCGAGCAGCTGCAACTGCTGACTATCCTAGAGTAGGGAGGAAGTGACGATGCCATCCTAGTCCTGAAGAACAGGTTAAACCTGAAATGGGGCACGGTCAGAAATTTACATTTTGGCGCTGGGTAACTTCCTGGACTACTTGTCCTTGACCCAAACTTGACGAGTATTTGTTGCACCGAAACCATCATGGCCAACTTGAAAACTGTGCAGCAGAGATGCTTGAAGACCGTGCAACGAGAGTCTACCAAAGAGGACAGCACCAGACACACAGAGACGTTGGGAACCGAGCTGATGGGACATGTCTACAGGAGAAACCGTGATCTGCTGATTTTGGTGTTGCTGGTCACCAATGGAAAACGTCCTGGCGTGCTTCGCTTCTTGACAGTGGATGAAGTTATGAAGGCCTACAAATAGGACTAGATGCATATCATGCATATTCAAAACATCAAAACCCTGCACAACCACGGGCCCTTTGAGCTCGTCATGGGGCCGAAATTGTTTGGTGTCGTATCTGCGTTATGCCTAAGTCACATTTGCACCGATGCCTCCTCGGATGTGGTTACAATGCGTGAAAAGGCTGAAATTTAGCCATTACGGCCGGTCACCCACCGAGCGCCGAAGGGTCATCCGTTTCAAGCATTTCGGTGAGAACCACCGATGTATTCGCATCGGCCGGCGACCGGTGCAAATGTGACCTAGGCATGAGGTGCGAAGAGCATTCAACATCAACCACCAGTACGCATTTTCCTGGTACACTGTAGAGCTAATGACAAATGGTTGAGACGGCGGGAAAACACTATGACATCGGCTTGGGTATAAATATATCCGTACAGTCCGCTCCGCTGCTCAGCATTATGTGCAAGGCCGAGCCGGACACAGTAAAACAGTGGGATGACGATGAGCGATCAGACAGAAGAGACGATCGAGAAGACGTGCGAGTGCAAAAGGAAGACCAAGTCGCATCAGCATCAACAGTGTCCACCGAAACAACTAAAAAAGCAAATACTGTTGCTTTTGGAAAGTCACGTGTCATCAATGATGAAGATGTCCCACGCATCAAAGCAGCAACCAGTGAGTAGACTCTTTGATGAGCTCCTGCAGGACCCCCAGAAGCCCATCAAACAGGCAGAACTACAGCAGCACATACAGGACAGTGAACCCACATTTTCTGATCTGCTGGAAAAGTACATAGCCACGCAGCTACTGAAGAATTTGAAGTTGATTTTTTTTCATTCCCCACTTCCCAGAGCACGGGGTTTAGTTGTTCAATCCTCTTTCAATTTGAACATTGATGCGTGGCTTTTCAATTATTTGGAAGTGAATTTCTCATCATATTTGAAGTTGAATTTTTCATCATATTCCCACTACTCAGAGCATAGGGTATACTTGTTCATTCTTGTTCCAATTTTAACACTGATGATTCGTGGCTTTCAATTATTTATTTCCACACCAGATTTCGACTTGGGCTAAGTGGGTTAAAGAGTGATGCACGTAATTGTCCTGAACCTGGAATCGACCAGCTGTCCATTCACTTATAATGTAAATATAAAGGTAACAATTCATATGTTCACATATTGCCAATCCAAGTGAAACTTTGCCTTTCTGATTGTTAGCCATCAAGGATTATCAACCGAGACACCTTTTCTTATTAAACAATGTTAAATCTGTTAAAATCATTGTTTTAATATGTCATTTTCCGACCTATTTCTCAGTAGACAAATACACTCACAACAGGGCGAGTGAAAGGATTATGTTGCATAGCAAATAGCTAGTGATGCTAGTAAAACTCACGGGTGATATGCACTCGGGTGCACTGAGGTGATTGAGATTATGAATGTTCAGCTCATTGTATTCATCTCACAGAAAGTATAGCCTCAGCCATTCTTCTCATTATGTTGACCACAACAAAACATACATATACACAGCAACCAGTGTTTGCCAAGCGGAACACACGAATGTTCGTTTTGGTGAAACGTATAAAATGATTTATCTAATCATCAAATTGCACAGCTTCCATGAAAGTATTTATGAAACCATGTCTCGGTCCATCATCCATGAGTCTATATGTGTGTGCTAGCCAAGTTTTGGGTCAGGGGATTGTATTGTCTTTGTGATTTTGTTACCTTTACTTTCATATTATAAGTTAATGGGAAAGTGCCTCACTGCGGTCACTGGTATGTTACGTGCAATCAGTCCTTAAATAAACATAGATGTAACTTCAATTTTATCGAGTTTGACAAATGTCCACACTGTTCAGATATATTTTAAGATACATTACATTATCTGTTTGAATGTCCAGAATATACTGAGCAAAGGGTGAGAATATAGTTTAATCATACCCACGCAACTAACTAAAAGGGAGAAATGAACATACTTTTATTCGGAAGTGATACGTCATTCGATGATAATGGAAGTTATTTGGCATTATTCAGGAATACATAGTGGACACCCACCGTTTCAAATGATTATGGAAATTATTGTATATTCGAACCAATGACTATTTAATGTTTGATATTTGCATGAATTGTACCGTTGCACATATTTATATAGTATACTGTAATATTCGTTCGGCAATTTTATGTTATTGCACCAAGGAAATCTCCTCGTGGCTTAGGCTGTGGGCTATCCTCACAAAATAAATCATGTTTACATTAACATTATATTGGCATTGAACGTTTCATCATATTTTCCTATTTCCATTGTGGTGAAATATATATTTCATCCTTAAGGACTGTTTGCACGTAACATACCAGTGACTGCAATAAGGCACTTTTCCATTGACTTATAATGTGAAAGTAGAGGCAACAAAATCACGAAGACAATACAACCCCCTCACCAAAAACTTGGCTATAACAAATGCTGGATTGAACACTTCTCGATTTCACGAGAAGCTAATTAGTATGCAAATTAGGTATTCGTGACGTAGAAGGGGGAATATTTTTAATTAGGCAAGTCTGAGTCTTAATATAATTGTTCTGCTCAGAATTATTGGAAACCTAAACTTTAATCATTGATAGGCATGGTCAATAATCAGTGTTGCTCAAAGTGTTAATGTTGCCATGGTTACTATTCACCTGCTGGAGGCTTAGCAACCATTGGTTGCTATGGGTCCTATCTGCCAGAAACATGGGTTTTTGACAGATTTTGATTATTGTATATTATTTATGCTTGTGGAGTCCATCCATTTTCACCTTTGGTTTTGTTTGTTAATCGATATGACTGTGGATTTGGGCCATAACAACCCTGGTTGCTAGGGACCTTATATCAATACTGATGACCTTGGCAACTATCCGGAGGTGAAATTCATTGACTATCAATTATGTAGAGCATGTGGAAAAAACTTTGTTGAATAATTGCAGCTCCTGAAGACTTAATGTGCCGATGAAACCAGCTAATTAAAATATGTTCCCCCTGTGACGTCATGCATAGAAATTTGCATATTAATGAGCTATATTTGATTTTTCAAATTGTACTCTGGGCAGTTTGCACTTCGAAGCTCTGTAACTTTTGAAGTAATTGAGATATTCACGTTCTGTAAGAACCGTTCTGATCAGCTCACATGGTGCTTCAATCTGAGCTCACATTATATTTTCATATTCCATAGTACTAACACATGCCTCAGGTAATTCGGCAATGATATAGTTTGCATCTCTTCATCATGTCTGATAATTTATCATTCATCACGGCTGATAGTTTATCCTTCCAGTATGTATATATGCCTTGGTTACTATTGTTCATTGGGTCATATCGTGTATTTCCCAAGCGTGGGCTTCAGTTTATTCTTGCTTCTATGATGCGATGATGCATCCATAGAAAAAATAATAAAAAGAAAGCCCAACCAGACATTCATATCAGTCCACATTGGTCTGATCGGGGCAGTGCTGTTGCAGAAAATATGTGCACATGAATCATATACATTTCAAATATATATGGAAACTTTTGCACTTCAAGTTGCATATTGGTGACAAATGTGTCATATAAGCCCAACAAATGAGTCACATATACCAGAAAGTCTATTTTGCAGCCAATGTATCACATGAGAGGCAAATGTTTCATATGAGCCTGGCAAATGGGTCATATGAGTTTGTTTCCACAACAGTGATTTCAGTTTTTGAGTTTTAGACTCCATTTCCATATGAATGATGCATTGCTCCCAGGTTATTTAGGAATGCTGATATAGTTTGCATCTCTTCGTCATGGCTGATAATTTATTAATCATGTCTGATAATTTATCATTCATCATGTCTGATAATTTATCATTCATCATGTCTGATAATTTATCATTCATCATGGCTGATAATTTATCCTTACAATATGTGTATATGACTTGGTCACTCTGGTTCATTGGAAAATATCGTGTATTTCTCAAACATGGGATTCAGTTTATTCTTGCTTTTATGATGCGATGATGCATCCATAGAAAAAAAATATTGGAATAAAAAGAAAGCAGAAAATATGTTCCCATATGCATGGGAAGTGAATCATATATGCTTCAAATATATATGGAAGCTTTTGCATTTCATGATTCCTATCGGTGGCAAATGTATCATATAAGCCCACAAATGGCCATACATGCCAGAAAGCCATTTTTGCAGCCAATGTGTCATATGGGAGGCAAATCTTTCATATGAGCCTGGCAAATGGGTCATATTTATAAGCGAAAGGTGGTAGTTTTGGCATGTTGTGTGCCATATAAGCTCAGCTCAAGAACATTGTCTAAGTTTCAGAAGGAAGCTTTGGCAGTCAGTGTCTCACATTAGTGGCAAATGTGTCATGTAAGAGAACGATGGTAGTTTTTTCATAAAGTGTGTCATATAAGCAGCAGAACATGTCTGAGTTCCACAAGGAAGCTTTTGCAGTGTGTCACATTAGTGGCAAGTAGGTCGTGTAAGAGAACGATGGTAGTTTTTTCATGCTGTGTGTCATATAGGCAGCAGAACATGTCTAAGTTCCACAAGGAAGCTTTTGCAGTCAGTGTGTCACATTAGTGGCAAATAGGTCATGTAAGAGAACGATGTTCAACAGATCCAGGATGTTCAACAGATCCAGCACAACGACCCAGACCTACTTTTTGTTTTGGAACTGAAGTCAGCTCAGAAGTCTCCAGCAGAAGAGGATATCTCGAAGCAGTCCAGGAAGGGACAAGACTTTGGCTTTGACGAAGCAGAGGTTTAACTGGCCTGGCCTCACGTCGGATGTCGACAAGAAGATATCCAGATGTCGACAGGAGGAGAAGACCAAGTGGAAGGACTACCTCATTTCTCTTGTCCATGTGTACAACTGTACACCGCATGAGACAACTGGGTATGCGCCTTACGAACTTATGTTCGGTAGGGTGCCAGTCATTCTAGCGTTCCAGGAGTTTCTCTTGAAGGGGGAGGGGACAGCTGAGGGCTGCACCAAGTTCGTTCAGGATCTTCGGGAGCAGCTCTCATACGTTCACAAGCTAGCCGCTGACTTTTTTTGGTCTTTGTTTGTCTTTGTCACTAAATCAAACAGAATGTCTAGGAAAGCATCGCAAATTTAATCTAGTTGGAGACCATCTGCAGTCCTCGCTGTCAACGATGAGGTCCTGGTGCGGAATGTTGGTTTGGTAGGCAGGAACAAGCTTGCTGATAGATGGGAGGACGACGTCTACGTCATCATTGAACAACCCAACTCGGATATTCCTGTCTATCGGTTGAAACCCAAGTCTGGCAACGGTCGAGTTAGGACACTTCACCGGAATCTCCTGTTGCCGCTTGGATCGATCAGTGATTCTCTTGCCTCACAGCCTCCACCAACTCCGTCTCGGCATTCTCAGCCGCTCGCCCAACCTCCACCGTCACCTCCAAGGTCGTCTCCACCGACCAGACCACCACCTTCCCCTCCTGCATCTCCGTCTTCGGGATCAGACAGCTCATCAGACTTGGATTTGGCTGTGATGTCTCAGGATGGTTCCGCCCCTCTCGTCAAAGAAGACCACCTGATCGATTCCAGCCCGCCCTGCTTCATCAAGGAGCATCATTTGACAAGTCGCGTTTCGTCCTCCAGCTGGTGGATCGGATGTTTCCTTGATTTGACTTGTATATATGACTTGAATTTGACATGTGTTCATCGTCTTTTGTTCTCGCTAATCATTTCGTTTATTTTCATTTCAGAAATGTTGGGACATTTTCCGTTTGGGGGGAGGATGTGACAGGGAAACCGGCCGCACGGCGCGGATAGTGAATGATCTGCCTTTCTAGTTCTGATGCTGTTTATATTCCTCCTAGGTCACTGTTTACAAACCGTCACAATTTGTATTCAGCCATATTGTACCAGGGCGACAAAATCAACTTCGAACCGATCGTCATGTTCGATGAGCCCTGGTTCATACAACAACTCCTGAATCGCACACCTGGTGAGATTTTATAGCAGTTACCATGTATATTCCTTTATCACATCTATGTTCTGGTATTTAACTGATTTCGTTCCACATAGAGTTTCAGTGTTGCAGTCTTTGTCTTTGTCATTTTTTTTGTCTTTGTTTGTCTTTGTCACTAAATCAAACCAATCTGTTGATAAATATTTCAGTAAATACACATTAAACAATATAAAATATTTAATTAAACAGGGAAACATTATAAGATCCATATCACCTCAATATTTCAACTGTTTTGTCATTTTTCATCATTTTGCACTTTGTTTGGGTACTACAGGTCAGTCTGGCGGCCAGTTACCCCTGCACAGTTTAACACCAACACCAGGGGTAAGCAGGTTATTGTGGGTTTCCATTCATTTCATCCGATTATCATATTCATTCCATATTCATATTTTTAGTTTGATCGATCGAGTTTGAACGTAGTTGTTCATTGTAAGTATTCATATTTGATATCGTTGTTTTAACTTGGTCACTCATCTGTATATATATCATTGCAGGGTAATTTTCGGAGTTGAAATGAACACCATATAACTCCCGCTGTGTCAGTGTTTCATGAACACAACCCCTACAACATAAGACATTCCAGGTAATGATTAAAACCGAGTTCAACCCACCCTCATGTTGACTGATTTGAAGAAACATTATGGTCGTCTCCTGGACCAACTTGCCTCTACATGTATTATGTGGAATCTTGATATGAAATCTTATTTGAAAAACAATTCAGCTATTTAATATATGGTAATACAATGAAAATCAAAATTACAGTACACAAAATATATCCAGTTGAAACTAAAAAATAACAAGTTCAATATTTGAAAATCATGAAAGCCGCTGAAAGTAAAAAAACAAAGGAACGTGGGACCTAATGTTGTAAGGATTAGAGCCATAATCACTCTTTATTTCAAAGCGTTGAGAGGATTGTGGACATGACTAGCTACTCTTTATATCAGGGTTTTAGATATCAAACACCCTTTGTTCAAAGGTGGCTAAAATGACAACATACATCAGAGTATGCTGGAAGAACTGCATATTAAATCACCATTAAATCAAAGTTGATTGAACGGCCTACAGAACCATCAACCCTGAGTACAGGATATATGGGAAGGACATGGATCTAAGGGCCCTTTATACTAGGGTGAATGCAGAGCAATTGGGCTTAGTCACCCTTTAACTCAAGGTGAGTGGAGAGGAGTTGGACATAGTCACCCTTTATTTAAAGGTGACTTGAGGATTAATGCTGATAATGACACTCAAGCAACGGAAAAAAGCAAAGAGAGGTCCGCAATCCAGAGATGTCCAGCACCAACAATAAATGAATTAACGCAGTGTGGTTGGCCTTTATTTCTATTCCAAAGATTGTTTGGGATAGGTTTGTCCTCAATTCAGAGATGTCCAACACCACAATAAATTAATGACACAGTGTTGCTGGCCTTTATTTCTATTCCAAAGATTGTTTGTGGTAGGTTTGTCATCAACCCAAAGAGGTCCTTAATCCAGAGATGTCCAAAACCACAATAAATGAAAGACACAGTGTGGCTGGTTTTTGTTCCTATTCCAAACATTATGCATAGATGTCCGCAATCTAGAGATGTCCAACACCAACAAAAAATGAACGACACAGTGTGGCTGGCCTTTTTGTCTATTCTAACCATTATTCAGAGATGTCCTCAATCCAGAAATTCCAACACCAACAATAAATGTATGACACAGTGTGGCTGGCATTTTTCTATTCCAAAAATTGTTTGTAGTAAGTTTTTACGGAATATATTACGATCTCAGAATATTGCAACAGGTCGATATTTACATTTACTATACATTATGTACATACATTACTGACAAGATCATGATGACGTTCATAAAAAGTTTTGAACATGGCAAAATGTTGAATTCAAAAATATTTCGCAGTTTTAAAAGGCTCGCAGAATTGATTGGCTTCAAAAAACTCCAAAATGTTTTCGCAATTTGGAATCTTCGCGCTTCTCAATTGTGTCTGAAAAGCGCAGAAATGACCGCACCGTCTAAGGATGCATGGGCACAAGTACCTTTGTACAAGTAAGTATCAACTATTACCATCAATACAACTAAATTTTGACGAGGCCAATAGCTGACCTAAAACACAACATTTTGGAATAAAAATAAAGTCTGACCAAATATAGTATTCATGTTTGTTTTATATACAGCATCAAATATCGGAGAAAATTCCATATATGATAGAATAAAAAATGTCAACTACACGTGCAGGGCATGCACAATATTAACACGAGTCATTTGTTTGATCAAAAAATAGTATCATTCATTTTTTCATTGATATCCTCAAAATCTCGTTGAATTGTCCTCCTCCGAGTCTTCCTCCATGCAGGCTCTTCACCTCTTCACCACATCCACATAGCTCATCTGGTGAGATTTCAAAATAGTTGTGTCCAAAAAATCTTTTAGCTTGGTTTGAAAATCTGGTTTTACAAAACATATGTGAGATAATATTCGTGGTGTCACAACCGGGGTGACAAAAGTGTCTATACGGTCGTTATACTGATTCTATGTTGCCTTACCTAGTGTAATGGATATAATTATGCATGCATGTATATATTTCGAAAAAAAATCTCAAAAAATGTTGGAATTTTTATTTCATTCAAGACAAAAAAGTTGGTGAGAAATTGTTGCCTCATCTTAAGCACGCAAATTAGGCAGAGTTTCTGTTGTGTGTTTTACCAAATTAATATACATTTCACAAGACTTCTGAATTTCTTCACGTGTACTCTTAACATACGTACATATAGCAGGAAGTTTATTTCAAAGATATGCAATAATGTCATCATGACGCACATATTTGTTCACCTATTTCTATTTCCTTGTATTGAAATTGATGTTTCTGTAAAGGGAAAGAAAAGCAAGAAAAAGGAGAAGAAGGTCTGTATCATTGTATTGCTGAATTATTTCTTGAAATAAAATGCTTTAGACAATTTTTAATCAGCAACATTAACCAGCCTCGAGCCACCTTCCTGAGGGATCAGCAGCAGTCAAAGATGCAGGTGAATGATGATGGCTCTACCAGCGAAAGGAGAAAGCGCCCGTGCCCTGTGAAGAATGAACAAGGAAACGCGTACCAGGTTGAGGTCGTGTACTTGCCCAAACACTTTAGGCACTGCCACCCCGACATCCCAAAGTTTCGTTATAGCGAGTTGATGAAAACGGAGGTCACAGAGCCCAGTTTTGAAGCGCCAAAGGATGGCTTGTTCAGTCATGGGTTGTTTGTAGACCGGCGCTCGGCTCGTAATTTACCATTTGCCCTTGGAGCATGTCTTGTCAAAAGAAGAAACTCTTAGGATTGCCGCCGTCGCCAGTGCGGTAAAAGAACATGGTGAACAATCTCTTTTGTCAGACTGGATGAAGCCATTCCAATATTACATGTCAAGCATGACAGGTGGCTAGTGGATCAGTCCCGACCTCGGTCGTACAGAGAGACACGAGGAGAAACAAGTCCAGAAGATTGTCATGATGGTGGAAAGGTTGCTACAGACTTTGATGGGTGACATGGTGCGGCCCGAGCAGCTGCAACTACTGACTATTCTGGAGAAGGGAGGAAATGACGATGCCATCCTAGTCCTGAATAACAGGTTAAACCTGAAATGGGGCACGGTCAGAAATTATATTTGGCGCAGGGTCACTTCCTGGACTACTTGGCCTTGACCCAACCTTGACGAGTACTTGGTGCACAGAAACCATCATGGCCAACTTGAAAACTGTGCAGCAGAGATGCTTGAAGACCGTGCAACGAGAGTCTACCTAAGAGGACACCGTTGGGAGAGACGTTGGGAACCGAGCTGATGGGACATGTCTACAGGAGAAACCTGGTTTTGGTGTTGCTGGTCACCAATGGAAAACGTCCTGGCGTGCTACGCTCCTTGACAGTCGATGAAGTTATGAAGGCCTACAAATACGACTAGATGCATATCGTGCATAATCAAAACCACAAAACCCTGCACAACCACGGGCCCTTTAAGCTTGTCATGGGACCGAAATTGTTTGGTGTCGTATCTGCATAAAGCCTAAGTCACATTTGCACCGATGCCTCCTCGGATGTGGTTACAATGCGTGGAAAGGCTGAAATTTGGCCATTTCGACCGATCACCCACCGAGCGCCGGAGGGTCATCCGTGACTATCGGGCAACAATCGTACATTGTAGACACGTCGGTGGTGGCATGGGAAAAAATAACGTTATTTCTTGCGTTATGTAGTTATTTTCTTGTGGTGACCGATGGAAAAAATGGTGGATCGACCGCTGGATCAACCAAATTTATCGGCCGGGTATCCTGTCATGCGCCAATGGAGGTGCGGTGAGTGTTTTTCATATTATCGATCAATTTTGACATACGAGACATTCAACGCAGGGTATCATGCCTGGCACCGATGGATGTGCGGGAGGTGCTTTTCCGATATTCGGCCGATTTGTACATACGAGACGGTCACCTAGCAGTTATCAGTAGGGTACCGTTGGGTCTCCGGTAGGGCGTGATTGGTTGGCCGGTCGATACCCATTATGTTATGGATAAAATTGAAGGCCTACCTCAACGAGCACAGCGATTTGTCTAATCATTTTTATTAATTATGTCTGTTAATTAATTTTTAATAATTAATTTTTTTGTCTATTGATTTGTCTATTAATTATTTGTCTATTAATTTTCGTCTAAGCGACACAGTATCCAGAAGAAGAAGAAGTTGGCAGGATGGTAGTTCCTCTTCGGAGAGTGAGGTTTGCTTGGCTGCAGATGCAGTAGCCTATGCCCGTGCTCGTCACCTCCAAGGAGGAGGTGCAGGAGGAGGATGAGAGGGTTTCTAGGGTGCAACGTCGCAGTCGCCGGAGATGGTGGATCCGGTCGTGGCTGATGAGACGCCCTGCTATATGGCCATTTCGATACTTTGATGGCAGAGTTGGAGACGGAGCATCATGGAGACTTCAAGCATTTCGGTGAGAACCACCGATGTATTCGCATCGGCAGGCGACCGGTGCAAATGTGACCTAGGCATAAGGTGCGAAGAGCATTCAACATCAACTACCAGTACGCATTTTCCTGGTACACTGTAGAGCTAATAACATGGTCGAGACGGCGGGCAAACACTATGACATCGACTTGGGTATAAAGATATCCGTACAGTCCGCTCCGCTGCTCAGCATCATGTGCAAGGCCCAGCCAGACACAGATACAAAGTAGGACGACGATGAGCGACCAGACAGAAGAGACGATCGAGAAGACAAGCGAGTGCAAAAGTAAGACCAATTTGCATCAACATCAACAGTGTCCACCGAAACAACTAAAAAAGCAAATACTGTTGCTTTTGGAAAGTCACGTGTCATCAATGATGAAGATGTCCCATGCATCAAAGCAGCAACCAGTGAGTAGACTCTTTGATGAACTCTTTGCAGGACCCCCAGAAGCCCATCAAACAGGCAGAACTACAGCAACACATATAGGACAGTGAACCCACATTTTCTGATCTGCTGGAAAAGTACACAGCCACGCAGCTACTGAACAATCTGAAGTTGAATTTTTATTCATTCCCCACTTTCCAGAGGGAAGTGGGTTTGAGGATTTCATAACAGGTTAGCATAGCCCCCTGGTGGCCGTTTTGCGCAAAATCCAATATGGCCACCAGCAAAACAAAGAAAACCTCATATCTCGGCTTCTGTTCGAACTACAGTCTTTTGTAACACCACTTCTTCCATGTTTTTTGCACAAGAAATCCATCTATGAAGTCTTTTTTAAAGTTCAAGGTCGCCTTCATGGTCAATTCATATTTGCACAGTCAATATCACTCATAACAGACCAAAAATAACCGGAGAACATATCGTGAGAACTGAGAAACGTGCATTTACGAATTGTATCTCTCTGTGGAAGATCTTTGCTCATTGATGTTGCATATAAGACATTCCAGGTAATGATTAAAACCGAGTTCAACCCACCCTTAAGTTGACTGATTTGAAGAAACATTATGGTCGTCTTCTGGACCAACTTGCCTCTACATGTATTATGTGGAATCTTGATATGAGATCTTATTTGAAAAAAAATTCAGTTTTTTTAATATATGTTAATACATTAAAAGTCAAAGTTACAGTACACAAAATATATCCAGTTAAAACTGAAAAATAACAAGGTAAGATAAAAGTTCATTATTTGAAAATCATGAAAGCCGCTGAAAGTCAAAAACAAAGGAACGTGGGACCTAATGTTGTAAGGAGTAGAGCCATAATCACTCTTTATTTCAAAGCGTGGAGAGGATTGTGGACCTGACTAACTACCCTTTATTTTTAGAGTTTTAGATATCTAAACACCCTTTGTTCAAAGGTGGCAAAAATGACAACATACATCAGAGTATGCTGGAAGAAATGCATATTAAATCACCACTAAATCAAAGTTGATTGAACGGCCTACAGAACCACCAACCCTGAGTACGGGATATATGGGAAGGACATGGACCTAAGCGCCCTTTGTACTGTAATTACACCTATTTTCGCGAGTTGCCCCATACGGACATATTCACGAAGCTTTATTCTCGCGAATGTAACCCCCCGAAAAAATTCGTAAATCCACGATCAAGACGTCATTTTTGATTTCGTGTCTCATGTCGTGTATTATACTTTGGCTCTGATTACTGTTCGGGTTTGTTATAAAACTGGCACTTGGTGTAAACATATTTTATTAACATTGAACATTGACAAGCAGGGCAAGCCCTATGTGAAGGTCTCTGCGAGTGCGACTATTTACAACGTGAATAAACAAAACTGGCAGCACAATAATATACAACGTTTAAGACACAACAATATTCACAATATGTACATGGCAATAATGATGAAAGCATGATAGTATGACAATCAATATGTATTTTTATAATGACATGATGAAACTATAGAACTTTCAGATTGACCATGAAATAACTCGATATCAGAAACACAACGTTAACAATTTATCAATTCATATCATGAAAATAATTCAACTTGTTATGAGTGTGGACAACTATTAATTGTATAACATGATTATCTAACGGACAACGTAATAAATGTGTTATGATACTAGTATTACATGTAGCAATCATATGGTATAGTAGCATACATTTACGGAGTCATCGGGGTAGACTACCCTCTCGCTTTGGAGCATATTGCGTCCCGCACAGAAAAATTAATAAGAGTAATAATGCATCGATATAAAACTGGCACTTACATGTTTGTCCCCGCGGGGAAACTGCCTTAGTGAAACGCGCCCTCCCAGATAGCTTTCACAAGTTGTATTTTTACGTAGTATATGGGAGATAGGGGGAGTTACCATTTTGATGTGTTATATCATATAATATTCACCTGCCCTGTCATAAAAAATATATCGTTGTGTTTGTGTAAACCCACCGATTAATCCCTCACACTCACACCTGTAACGGTCGGCCGTACATGTATGTCAAAGTAGTCATTATGATTATTACCAACTGTCACCACGAAGCCGGTTCTGCCACTCATTCATTTGCAATCATTGATGATGTCTAGAATGGTGACTGTATCAAACTCCAAAGTTCGTGTCTGTCGGCACTGACCAAAAGCAATGAACCGTGTTCGTGTATTTTTGGGGGAGATGCGCTAGTTGAATTAGTCACAATCAAATGACTGCATATTGTTCCTTTGATTGGTGTTCGAACTTCGATTATAATTCACTAGCATGGACTCGTGTCATTTTGAGTCCAAATCTTGTAACACCTATCATAATCTCTGTAACAGTATGTAGGCAAAAACAAATGTTTAATTTTATCGCTAAATCTGTAAAGATGATGCGCTGGCATAGCTTTCTGGAATGTGTAAATAAACATGGTGTTGATGGATCATATTATATTTATTTCCATTGTCCTCATCACAATCTGATGATATCAATAATAGGTATCTGTAGCACCATGCTACAGATACTGGATGTGTAGCAGTGCTGGATGCGTATACATATATAATAATATCGCAGTAGATTCACCCTGACTATTATTACACGATCAGAAACAGAGGACACTCGTCTCAGCACCAGTATTGAATACGTCCATAAAATAACTTGTAAATTGAAAAGTATGATATAGATCTGCATGTATGATTTTGTTGCTTTAGCAGGACGATGAATAGTAATATAGTTGCAATTTTCTTATATTCCTGCAAAAACCAATGTAAAGTCATACATGTAAGCCTATATCATGTGTATCATGGCTAGCCTTTCAGCGTCCGTTTCATCGAGACTTATATTCGCGAGCCTAATATTCGCGACTGAAGGCCTCGCGAAAAAGCTCTCGCGAAAATAGGTGTAATTACAGTGTTATTACAGTACTAGGGTGAATGCAGAGCAATTGGGCTTAATCATCCTTTATCCCTGGGTGAGTGGAGAGGAGTTGGACCTAGTCAACCTTTATCTAAAGGTGACTTGAGGACTAATGCTGATAATGACAATCAAGCAACGGAAAAAATTAGGCCAAGGGCCGAAGATAGGTTACCGGACAATGTTTAATATTTTAGATGTTAGCCAGGTCACTGGTTGAATTCAAGGTCAAGAGAATATTCAGCATATATAACATTAAGCATATATCATGTCCACAGTTGATTGCTAAGCTGTAAATTCAATAATCAGCGAGATATTAGCAATTTTGTGCTGTGGCCTTGAAAATGAAGGGGCAAAGGTCAAATTCAACGTCATCAAAATATTCAGTGTATATCATTTTCTATATCATGTCCACAATTGATTCCCAAGCCATACAGTCAATAGAGGAGCAAGATATGAGCCAGTTTGTCCTTGGACCTTGAAAATGAGGTCAGAGGTCAAATTCAAGGTCCGAGAATATTCAGCATACATGTATATCATTTCCTACATGTCCACAATTGATTCCTAAGCTGTAAAATCGAGTGAGATATTAGACATTTTGTCCTGTGACCTTGAAAATGAGGTCAAAGGTCAAATTCAAGGTCATGACAATAATCTGCATAGACGTGGAATCAATACCCAGTATCAAGTATTCCGAGCAAACAAAACAGGGTCCGTTATCCAATCTCATAGTCCGGGGACAGAAAGTCATATCAGGCATACGAAGTGAGAGAAAACAAAAATGACAGGTAACTCATGAACCCCCGTAAATGGCCATATCATCATTTCCTATATGTTCATAACTGATTCCTAAGCTGTAAAGTCGATAACAAGCGAGATATTAGCCATTTTGTCCTATGACCTTGAAAATGCGGTCAAAGGTCAAATTCAAGGTCATCAGAATATTCAGCATATATCATTTCCTATATGTCCACAATTGATTCCTAAGCTGTAGAGTCGATAATAAGTGAGATACTAACCATTTTGTCCTGTGACCTTGAAAACGAGGTCAAAGGTCAACTTCAAGGTCATGACAATAATCTGCATATATCATTTCCTATATGTTCATAACTGATTCCTAAGCTGTAAAGTCGATAACAAGCGAGATATTAGCCATTTTGTCCTATGACCTTGAAAATGGGGTCAAAGGTCAAAATCAAGGTCATCAGAATATTCAGCATATATCATTTCCTATATGTCCACAATTGATTGCTAAGCTGTAGAGTCGATAATAAGCGAGATATCAGCCATTTTAGGCTCTGACCTTGAATTGAGGTCAGAGGTCAAATTCAAGGTCACGAGGATATTCAGCATATATCATTTCCTATATGTCCACAATTGATTCCTAGTCTCTAATCTCAATATTAAGTGAGATATTAGGCATAATGTGTCCCATTATAAAGCATAGGAGAATTTAACATGGGAAAGTCCCATTTGGGCCGAGTTTGGGCCAAAATGGCCCACTTCGAGCGATTCAAGCGCAACGAAATTTATAGACATCATAGGGGTACATATGAGGAGTGTTAAGTATCAAAAAGAAAAAAAGTTACTGAACAGATTTTGAGAAAATGGCCACCAAAGTCCAAAATCAGGCATTTTTCGTCGAAAACGGCCGCCATTTTGGAAAAAAATGCGAAAATCAAAAAACTAAAAAACACCTCCTTCCTGAATTATTTTTAAGTATTTTTGTGCAAAATTTCAGAAGAATTCGCCCGTAAACAAAAAAGATAAAAATGTGGACGACGACGGACGACAGACGCAACGCCATGCCAATAGGTTATCGGACCATGGGTCCGGTAACCTAAAAAAGCAAAGCCAGAGAGGTCCGCAATCCAGAGATGTCCAGCACCAACAATAAATGAATTAACACAGTGTGGCTGGCCTTTATTTCTATTCCAAAGATTGTTTGTGGTAGGTTTGTCATCAATCCAAAGAGGTCCTTAATCCAGAGATGTCCAAAACCACGATAAATGAAAGACACAGTGTGGCTGGCTTTTATTTCTATTCCAAACATTATGCACAGATGTCCGCAGTCCAGAGATGTCCAACACCAACAAGAAATGTGGCACCAACCAGAAGTGTGGCTGGCCTTTA
This sequence comes from Terebella lapidaria, assembly GCA_949152475.1. NCBI lineage: Eukaryota > Metazoa > Annelida > Polychaeta > Terebellida > Terebellidae > Terebella > Terebella lapidaria. The sequence goes on along the minus strand of OX424570.1, from coordinate 2,460,007 downwards.
TGTCCATTCTAAACATCATTCAGAGATGTCCTCAATCCAGAAGTTCCAACACCAACAATAAATGTATGACACAGTGTGGCTGGCCTATTTCTATTCCAAAGATTGTTTGTGGTAAGTTTTTACGGAATACATTACGATCTCAGAATATTGCAACAGGTCGATATTTACATTTACTATACATTATGGACATACATTACTAACAAGATCATGATGACGTTCATAAAAAGGTTTGAACATGGCAAAATGTTGAATTCAAAAATATTTTGCAATTTTAAAAGGCTCGCAGAATTGATTGGCTTCAAAAAATGATGGCAGTATTGATTTCTTTCTTTTTCGGTAGTATTGTTTTTTTTCAATGTTGAACTCAAAAATGTTTTCGCAATTTGGAATCTTCGCGCTTCTCAATCGTACCGAAAAGCGCAGAAATGACCGCACCATCTAAGGATGCATGGCCACAAGTACCTTTGTACAAGTGAGTATCAACTATTAACATCAATACAAATAAATTTTGATGACGCCAATAACTGACCTAAAACACAACATTTTTTATTAAAAATAAAGTCTGATCCAATATAATATTCATGTTTGTTTTATATACAGCATCAAATATCGGAGAAAATTCCATATATGATTGAATGAAAATGTCAACTACACGTGCAGGGCATGCACAATATTAACACACGTCATTTGTTTGATCAAAAAATAGTATCATTCATTTTTTTATTGATATCATCAAAATCTCGTTGAATTGCTGGTAATAAGTCGATTACGTCTTCGAGGAGGAGGAGTCCTCCTCCGAGTCGTCCTTCCTGCATGCTCTTCACCTCTTCACCACATCCACATAGCTCATCTGGTTAGTTTTCAAGATAGTTGTGTCCAAAAAATCTATTAACTTGGTTTGAAAATTTGGTTTTACAAAACATATGTAAGGTAATATTCATGGTGTCACAACCGGGGTGACAAAAGTGTATATACCGTCGTCATACTGATTCTAGTGTAATGGATATAATTATGCATGCATGTGTATATTCCCAACAAACTCAAAGACTGTTGGAACTTTTTCATTCAAGAGAAAAAAAGTTTGTGAGAAATTGTTGCCGAGTTTTTGTTGTGTGTTTTACCAAATTATCATACATTTCCCGAGTCTTCAATAATGTCATCATGCCGCACATATTTGTTCACCTATTTTTATTTCATTGTAGTGAAATTGATGTTTCTGTAAAGGCAAAGAAAGGCAAGAAAAAGGGGAAGAAAGTCTCTATCATTGTATTGCTGAATTATTTCTTCAAATGAAATAATTCAGACAATTTTTAATCAGCAACATTGACCAGCCTCGAGCCACCTTCCTGAAGGATCAGCACCATTCAACGATGCAGGTGAATGATGATGGCTCTACCAGCGGAAGGGAAAAGCGCCCGTGTCCTGTGAAGGATGAACAAGGAAATATGTACCAGGTTGAGGTCGTTTACTTGCCCAAACACTTTAGGCACTGCCACCCCGACATCCCAAAGTTTCGTTATAGTGAGTTGATGAGAAAGGAAGTCACAGAGGCCAGTTTCGGAACGAAGTTTCAAAAGATGGCTTGTTCACTTATGGGTTGTTTCTAGACCGGAGCTCGGCTCGTAATTTACCATTTGTCCTTGAAGCATATCTTGTCAAAAGAAGCAACTCTTAGGATTGCCGCCATCGCCAGTGCGGTAAAAGAACATGGTGAACAATCTCTTTTGTCAGACTGGATGAAGCAATTCCAAGATCACATGTCAAGCATGACAGGTGGCAAGTGGATCAGCCCCGACCTCGATCCGACAGAGAGACACGAGGAGAAACAAATTCAGAAGATTGTCATGATGGTGAAAAAGGTTGCTAAAGACTTTGATGGGTGACGTGGCCCGAGCAGCTGCAACTGCTGACTCTTCTGGAGAAGGGAGGAAGTGACAACACCATTCAGTCCTGAAGAACTGGTTAAACCTGAAATGGGGCACGGTCAGAAATTTACATTTTGGCGCTGGGTCACTTCCTGGACTAATTGTCCTTGACCCAACCTTGACGAGTACTTGGTGCACAGAAACCATCATGGCCATCTTGAAAACTGTGCAGGAGAGATGCTTGAAGACCGTGCGACGAGAGTCTACCAAAGAGAACACCACCAGATACACAGAGACGTCGGGAACCGAGCTGAACATGGAGGACATGTCTACAGGAGATACCGTGATCTGCTGATTTTGGTGTTGCTGGTCACGAATGGAAAACGTCCTGATGTGTTCGCTCCTTGACAGTTGATAAAGTATTGAAGGCCGACAAACAGGACTAGATGCATATCATGCATATTCAAAACCACAAAACCCTGCACAGAGACGGGCCCTTTAAGCTCGTCATGGGGCCGAAATTGTTTGGTGTCGTATCTGCGTAAGGTGCGAAGAGCATTCAACATCAACCACCAGTACGCATTTTCCTGGTACACTGTAGAGCTAATGACATGGCGGAGCCGGCGGGCAAACACTATGACATCGGCTTGGGTATAAAGATATCCGTACAGTCCGCTCAGCTGCTCAGCACCATGTGCAAGGCCCAGCCGGACACAGATACAAAGTGGAACGACGATGAGCGACCAGACAGAAGAGACGATCGAGAAGACGAGCGAGTGCAGAAGGAAGACCAAGTCTCATCAACATCAACAGGGTCCACCGAAACAACTAAAAAAGCGAATACTGATGCTTTTGGAAAGTCACTTGTCATCAATAATGGAGACGTCCCACGCATCGAAGCAGCAAACCGTAGACTCTTTGATGCGCTCCTGCAGGACCCCCAGGAGCTCATCAAACAGGCAGAACTACAGCAACACATACAGGACAGTGAACCCACATTTTCTGATCTGCTGGAAAAGTACATAGAAAACGCAGCTACTGAACAATTTGAAGTTGAATTTTTATTCATTCCCCACTTCACAGACCACGGGGTTTAGTTGTTCAATCCTCTTTCAATTTTTACATTGATGCGTGGCTGTTCAATTATCTGGAAGTGAATTTCTCATCATATTTGAAATTGAATTTTTCATCATATTCCCACTACCCAGAGCATAGGGTATACTTGTTCATTCTTCTTTCAATTTTTACACTGATGATTCGTGGCTTTCAATTATTCATTTCCACACCAGATTTCGACTTGGGCTAATTGGGTTAAATAAACATAGATGTAACTTCAATTTTATCGAGTTTGACAAATGTCCACACTGTTCAGATATATGTGAAGATACATTACATTATCTGTTTGAATGTCCAGAATATACTGAGCAAAGGATGGGAATATAGTTTAATCATACCCACGCAACTAACTGAGAAAAAGGGAGTTAATAAACACACTTTTCTTCGGAAGTGATACGTCATTCGATGATCATGTGAAGTTATTCGACATTATTCAGAAATACATAGTGGACACCCACCGTTTCAAATGATTATGGAAATTATTGTATATTCGAACCAATGACTATTTAATGTTTGATATTTGCATGAATTGTACCGTTGCACATATTTATATAGTATACTGTAATATTCGTTCGGCAATTTTATGTTATTGCACCAAGGAAATCTCCTCGTGGCTTAGGCTGTGGGCTATCCTCATAAAATAAATCATGTTTACATTAACATCATATTGGCATTGAACGTTTCTTCATATTTCGCTATTTCCATTGTGGTGTAATATATATTTCATCCTTAAGGACTGATTGCACGTAACATACCAGTCTGCATACCAGACTGCAGTGAGGCACTTTCCCATTGACTTATAATGTGAGAGTAGAGGCAACAAAATCACGAAGACAATACAACCGACAATACAGAACTTGGCTAGTACACACACATATACTCATGGATGATGAACCGAGACATGGTGTCATAAATAATATCGCGGAAGCTGCGCAATTTGATGATTAGATAAATCATTTTATACATGTATACTTTGTTGTGGTCAAAATAATGATAATATCTGGGGCTATCCTTTCTGTGAGATGAATACAATGAGCTGAACATTTTTAATCCCGAACACCTCGGTGCACCCGAGTGCATATTACCTGTGAATTTTACTAGCATCACTAGCTATTTGCTGTACTCCTTTCACTCGCCCTGTTGTGAGTACTTTGTCTACTGAGAAATAGGTCGGAAAATGACATATGAAAACGATGATTTTAACAGATTTAACATTGTTTAGTAAGAAACGGAGTCTCGGTTGGTAATCCTTGATGGCTAACAATCAGAAAGGCAAAATTTCACCTTGATTGCAAGTATGTAAAGTCATGAATTTGTTACCTTTCTATGTACATTATAACTGAATGGACAGCTGGTTAATTCCAGGTTCATGATATTCACCTGCGAACAATCCTTAATACATGCCTCAGGTGATTTGTCAATGATATAGTTTGCATCTCTTCATCATGTCTGATAATTTATCATTCATCATGGCTGATAGTTTATCCTTCCAGTATGTATATATGCCTTGGTTACTCTGGTTCTTTGGATCACATCGTGTATTTCGCAAGCGTGGGCTTCAGTTTATTCTTGCTTCTATGATGCGATGATGCATCCATAGAAAAAAATTATTAAAATAAAAAGAAAGCCAAACCAGACATTCATATCAGTCCGCATTGGTCTGATCGGGGCAGTGCTGTTGCAGAAGATATGTGCACGTGAATCATATACCTTTCAAATATATATGGAAACTTCATGTTGTATATTGGTGACAAATGTGTCATATAAGCCCAACAAATGAGTCATATATGCCAGAAAGTATATTTTGCAGCCAATGTATCATATGAGAGGCAAATGTTCCATATGAGCCTGGCAAATGGGTCATATGAGTTTGTTTTCCACAACAGTGGTTTCAGTTTTAGATTTCATTCCCATGTGAATAATGCATTACTCTCAGGTTATTTGGCAATGATATAGTTTGCATCTCTTCGTCATGGCTGTTATTTATATAACATTTATCATGTCTGATAGTTTATCATTCATCATGGCTGATAATTTATCATTACAATATGTGTATATGACTTGGTCATTCTGGTTCATCGGATAATATCGTGTATTTCCCAAACATGGGATTCAGTTTATTCTTGCTTCTATGGTGCGATGATGCATCCATAGAAAAAAAATATTGGAATAAAAAGAAAGCAGAAAATATGTTTCCATATGCATGGAAAGTGAATCATATATGTTTCAAATATATATGGAAGCTTTTGCATTTCATGTTTGCTATCGGTGGCAAATGTATCATATAAGCCCAACAAATGTGTCATATATGCCAGAAAGTCATTTTTGCAGCCAATATATCATATGAGATGCAAATCTTTCATATGAGCCTGACAAATGGGTCATATTCATAAGCGAAAGGTGGTAGTTTTTGCATGTTGTGTGCCATATAAGCTCAAGAAGTTTCAGAAGGAAGCTTTGACAGTCAGTATGTCCCATTAGTGGCAAATGGGTCATGTAGGAGAACGATGGTAGTTTTTTCATGCAGTGTGTCATATAGGCAGCAGAACATGTCTAAGTTGCACAAGGAAGCCTTTGCAGTCAGTGTGTCACATTAGTGGCAAATAGGTCAGATTGGTCATGCATTTTTACTTGCACGAATTATATGACGCATTGTCAGTTCGATTTTTTTGCTGTTGGGTCAAATCTTGGTCATGTAATTTCAATGAGCATGATGGTGGCCGATGTCAGTCCCAGAAGATGATGCCACTGTTTCTGGCTGTTCTGTTGTTGTATCTTCATCTTGGACACATGTGACAACGTAGCATCGCAGAGGTTGCCACGACATTGTACATGACCCGTTGGATGGCAAAACCTATATGACCCATTTGCACCCTCTGGGTGAATTTGCTGATATGACACAAATCCCTGCAAAAAACATAATATTATGACACATTTGCCTTATCCTTATATGACACAAATATTTGGCAAAGACTTATATGACCCATTTGCCCTTTATGCATATGGCATTCTTTCAAATGCGTTCATGATGCAGTGACGAGTGCTGGGGAAAATCATGATTGCATATGATTTTGAAGAATGTCATATGGAATTTCTCGCACGAATACAATTAGAAAATATAACCAATGGTCACGGAATCTGTTGTTTTCACGACACTTGTATTGGGAATGATTCTTCCCGGAATTTGTGCCATCATTGTGAAGTAAAATAAACATAAGTCCTTCTATGACACATTCTCCGGCAAAAAATCCAAAGCAATATGACTCATCTATCTAAACGCAATCGTGTTTTGACTAAGACAGTCAGTACAAAACACAGCGCTGTCTTTGATGATCCAGTGGTTGCTGATAGTTTGTTGAAACTCAGAGAAAAAATTGTCATTGTTACTGCTGATAAAGCATCCAATAATGCTTTTGTTTGTAAAGCATACTATATTCAGTGCCTATTCAATGAACTTGGTATCTCTAACAACAATATTTCTAGCCGTACATACCAGGATACTACTATATCTAAGCAGGATATATTATCTAATCACACGTCTGTATTGCATTTTTTTTGGTATCACTGCTTCATGTAAAGATTATAAACTACCCAGTGTATACTGGATCCCAAAATTACACAAAAAACCCATACAAACAAAGGTGTATCTCAGGCTCGGCATCATGTTCCACCGAAGCTCTCTCTATACTACTAACTGTTATACTGTCGAAGATTAAACATGGTCTCCAAAAATACTGTGAAACTATCTACTCTAGAAGTGGTATCAACCAAATGTGCATACTAAAAAAATCCAAATCTTTGTTGGGAGTATCTACATGCTCACACACTTTCAAAAGCTACGTCTATCAAAACATTTGACTATTCTACTCTCTACACCACAAAACCTCATTCAGAACTAAAATCCCAGCTTCTAAAGCTCATACATAATTCCTCTTTCTCCAAAAAGGACAACGTCGTTAAACGTATATTTTAGTCAAATATAATACAGCCTACTTTGTTAAAGATGATTAAGGTGCTCCACATAATTATACAGAAACCGATGTTGTGAATATGGTTAATTTCCTTATTGAGAATATCTTTGTGGAGTTTGGTGGCCGAATATTTCAGCAGAATATTGGTATTCCAATGGGTACAAACTGTGCACCATTATTGGCAGACCTGTTTTCATACTCATATGAATCAGATTTCAGCTACAAAGAGGAGTATCCAAGTTTCAAACTAGACGCTTCCGGTCGCCTACGACCGCTTGGGTGTATCCCCCGTAGCCCTATCATCTCTGTTGCCCCAAATATATCACTGTCAAGTGTGAAAAACTAGAGCAAGGGCTAAAAAAGATTACCAGAGAAATGTTGAATCTCAAGTCACAACTGTTTTCTTTTCCCCACCAAAATTGCTGCACTGATTTTCCGAGGTTATTGAAGGTCGAATTCAAAATCACCACTGAAATCTCTTTATATGAATTTCCATTCCGACATGTTTGATAAAATAACGAAAATACAGATAGATCAATCTTCTCACCTATTTATATTTCAACTCAGAGTATTTTACAAACTTGGTTCCAAGTTGAAATTCAAAGTAAAATTTGACCAAAAATGCATTTCAAGATGACAAAATTGGAGCCACATCGAACTTCTCACCATAAGTTATATTTCGACTCATAATACATGTATGTGCCAAACATGGTTTCAAGTAGAAATTCAAAGTAACTCTTCATTATGGTCAATAATAGACTTAACATGTAAAAATAATGTTAACTCATTCGGTTACACCCAGAAATTTCTACCGGACAAAACCTTAACCTTGTTAAGCTCAATAATAATTGTTTCTCATCTTAACTATTTTTATTGAGGTCAATAATAGACCTAACTAGCAAAAAAAAAAGTTGACTTATTTGGTTACAGACATAAAATGTCTACTGGACAGAATCTTTACCTTGTTGAGCCCAATAATAAATATTTCTTGTCTTAACTATTTTCATTGTGGTCAATAATAGACTAAACTAGTAAAAATAATGTTAACTTGTTCAGTACACCCATGAAATCTGTACTGGACATACTTTCACCTTGTTGAGCTTAATAATAAATATTCCTCATCTTAACTATTTTTATTGTGGTCAATAATAGACTTAACTATTTTTATTGTGGTCAATAATAGACTTAACTAGTGAAAATATAGTTAACTTATTCGGTTACACCAATGAAATTTGTACTGGACAAAACATTTACCTTGTTGAGGTTAATAATAAATATTTCTTGTCTTAACTATTTTTATTGTGGTCAATAATAGACTTAACTATTAAAAATAATGTTAACTTATTCAGTTACACCCATGAAATCTGTACTGGACAAAACCTTTACCTTGTTGAGCTTAATAATAAACGTTTCTCGTCTTAACTATTTTTATTGTGGACAATAATAGCCTTAACTAGTAAAACTAATGTTAACTTATTCAGTAATATTGTCCTGTTTTCACTGAAAACATCAGTTCTCCATTGTGAACAAGAAACCAGTGTCATTACCTTCCATTGTACAGGCTATTGGAATGATCGTACATGTCAAAATGGATATTTCAAAATTCTGTAATAAGTTAAGCTGTTAACATATTAATATTTATATGATCATTCTAAGAAACGATTGGTTTCGTGTGACCAAAATTAATGGTGATCAGGTGAGAATTGCGGCCTGTAGCGCGTTCACAAGCCATGTGTCTCAAACAGGCTGTTTTCAATCCAAAATGTGTCCCCAAACGACCAATTTAGTTGCCACGGCAACCAAAATCGATTGGTGTCGGGATCTTACCATTATATATGTGCCTGCAAAAAAATAATGGTGATCGGGTGAGAATTGCGGCCTGTAGCGCGTTCACAAGAAAATCTCTGCGGACGCGGACGCGGACGACGAAGCCAAATCCATAGTATCCGCCGAACTTTGTTCGGGGGATACAACTAGTAGCTTTAATATCCCTTTCCGATACATAGATGATGTATTGTCAATAAATAATCCCAAGTTTGGTGATTATTTGGATGATATATATCCTAAGGAACTTGAAATTGAAGATACTACAGACTCTTCTAATTTTTCCAACTATTTAGACCTAAGGTTGGTGATTGATGAAAATTCCAACCTGCCAACTAGGTTGTATGACAAACGTGATGATTTCAATTTTTCCATAGTTAATTTCCATTTTCTAAGCAGCAACATTCCTATGTCGCCAGCATATGGCCTGTTGCAAGTATGAGGACTTTGTTCACCGAAGTTCCCAGCTAGCCTCTAAACTGCTGCGACAGGGATATGTTTTACCAAGACTAATAGCTGCTTTCAAGAAATTCTATGGACGTCATCGCAATCTGGTGAGTACACAAAATCTGTTAAAAGTATGCAATAAGACCTTTCTGCATGTTAATGTTTTGAAATTCATGACGGCTCACTCTTTCCTCACTTCATGACGGAACACCTGATTTCACCCCTTTATGGTGATATATGGGGGTTCATGAAGTTCCATTAAAATTTTCTCGATTTTGCCTGACACTGCACTTTGAGATTGGAAAATGAACTCGGTTTTGTTTGCTCGGATACTATATACTTGGGTATTGTTTCCACGTTTGTCCACCATCATGGATGCACTGAATATCACACATTTGGTGGCAAAAGCCTTTCTAATATGACTAGTGGTAAGCAAATAGGGCAAGGGCTTATATGATAATTTCCCGCTTATATGACACGTTTGCCCCAATATGAACCTTTGCAATGGCATACTGTGTCATATAAGCTTAGATGACTGAGATGGTATGGCAAAAGGGATCCTCTCACACCGATCATATACCAACACGTCAGCACCATAACATAACAGAGGGAGTACTTTTTAGGGACACCCGAAAACGAGTTCCAACTTCCAAGTTCCGAGTTCCAATTCCAAGTTCCGCGATATAAAGTTCTAAGAATAAGGTGTCGTCGGTGTTCAGTCAGTACCGTAAAACTTCTAATAAACGCACGGGCGTCTATTGATTTCAGTTATTCTCTATACCCGGCGTCTGTTAGAACCCGGCGTTTATTAGAACCCGACGTTTATTGATTTCAGTCGTTGTCTGGACCCGCGTTTATTGGAATTGGCGAGGCCTGTGTTACGATATGACAAATCGGACGACAGTTTAGATATTAAAAGCTGGAAATTCCCGACTGGGACGCGTTGACGTTGTCGATATTAGTATCTATACGTTGCTATATTACACAATGTACGTAGACCCGGCGCCTATAAATTTCAGTATACCTGAACCCCCGGCGTCTACTAGAACCCGGCGTCTATTAGAAACCCGGCGTCTATTAGAAGTTTTGCGGTATTTCTACACATGCCATGCTTTTTCAGAAGTTCTTTGAACATTGAGTCTAAAATTTGCAGAGACGAGGGATCATGGCGTCAGTTTGAAGGCGCAGCACCACTATATGTTACACGTTCGAATAAATGATAAATATCAACTTCTTCTATTAAATATTTGTTCAGTCACCCACAGAATAGTTCGTTGGTGATGCCTGAACAATTATTTAATGAAAGAAATTGACATGATTCGAATTTATCATAATGCACTAAGTATTGTTTTCATTCCCCTTTGTTTTGAATTTTCCCATCATTTGTATTTGATTTTGTGAATGTAAAATATAGAAATGATATGAAAACACATTTTAACTAAATAGAATTGAACGAAAAACACACCCAAATCCGCAAACTATCCGAAACTTCAATCATACCCGCGTGGCACTCTGAGGTCCGCGCGTACCAGGCATCAGCTTGGAAGGTTTCGACTTTGAGATATTGAAAGGTGGCACAAGAAAGTGATTTAATGAGTTGGAGAGACCCGATGCAGAAATATAAAAACGATAACTGCACTTTCTTGGGACTTTAAATGCGGAACTTGGAACTCGGAACTTGAAACTTGAAACTCGTTTTCGGGTGTCCCTACTTTTTAATCGATATCAGTGGGATACCAAAACAAACTTCATTCAGCTTATACAATTGTATCAACGCTTCTTGTCCTTGTCGAGCAAGACTATTATGTGCCTGTGTCCAACTACAATATGAGCTCATAACCAGCCCAAAATACTTATAATGTGATACAACTTCTAGTGCATCATTTATGTAGTATCATTTTTCATTTCGCTTCACAATACCAACCTTTCTGAAAACAATCACTTTTGATTTCAAATTCACCATCATACCATCATACCCCATTCTTCACAATGTTTCTCAAGGACATTCAACTTGTGCTGTAAGTCACGAACTTAAAGTGTCAGCGAGTGGAATTTCTGGTAAAAAGTCTGAGGATTCGGTGAGCATGCGGTATTGCACTCAATCTCTCTCTCTCGAGAGAGAGAGAGCAGAAATAAATCTTTAACATATCACGAGTGCTCGAGAAGTTGAGCGCTTGCTTTGTTATGTAGATCGCTCTCTATATTATGATGAGCACTCGAGTTAGTTAAGTCGAGCACTCTATATGAGTATGTTGAGCATTCAATATAATATATCGAGCACTAGCTTTGTTATTTCGAGCGCTCGTGATAATACGTAAAGCGCTCGAGATAACTTATTTTCACACGCAGGTCCCTACAGAGCCACCGTAAAAAGGTCCTAAGTTATATTCACATTGCTAGGTCCTAAGAAATATTAGCATTGCTCTCAGACATCTGTATATTGTCCGCAGAGTAAATTTTCCTGGTGTTGCTAAGATATAATAAGATGATTTATTCATAAACTTTGCAAGTGGATATACTTGTTCCAGATAAATCTTCATGATAAGACGGATTTCATTCGAGATTACGAAGAAGCGATTGAGAGGGAGGAACCAGTTGTGTTCTGAAGAGAGAGAAAGTGAGTCAACCGGTAAAGGTCAAGTAAGAAGAAAAAGCTGGAAGTTCTCTCAGGAGGCATAACATTCAGTGTCTCCTTCCGTGGTGTGTCAGCCCCGACCGAGCCGATTTGATCGGAAGAAGCATGAGCGTGGCTCTTATCGTCACGACAATCTGATGGAGGATGGATACTTTTCTGATCAACACGTCCGTTATTGGTTCGACGGCTTCTTTTAGTTTTTAGAGAAAGAGCTCTGTATGGAAGGGGCCACGAGGTGTTACTGGTATCGTTCTCCGGGACACTATCCAAGTACTCTACCTAGGCCTTACAAACTTCTATGAACCAAACAGGTGGAGACTCTAGTTACCCCATTTCGCCTCCAAGCAATGTATTGGCCCTCCTGCACTGGAAGGTGCTTTTCAAACTTGTGAATTGTCTTCCCCGACCCGAATCAGCTGCTACTGTTCAGTTGGGAAGAATCTCATTTGGTGGCATATATGCCCAATCAAATCTAGGTATTCACCTCTTTCACAGCGAGATATACTTCAGCTACAAAGTAAGACATACTTCAGATAGTGATCTAAGCAATTTCACGTATTACTTCTGTAAAAAGTGAGACATGTTTTTATCAATGATCCAAGCAAATCTAGGTATTCACCTCTTTCACAGCGAGATATACTTAAGCTACAAAGTGAGACATACTTCAATATTTTTTTTTAGCATTTTCGTGCAAAATTTCAGAAAGAATGATCGTAAACTTTAAAGATAAAAGTGTGGTAAAGATAAAAAAAGTAGAGAATCTGGACAATGTGAAGGTCATCTATCAACCGTGAACAGTGAACAAAGAGGATGTCAGGAAAACTATTGCGTCACTGGCAACCAAATCATGTGACTTTGATGAAATTCCAACCAAGTTACTCAAACATTGCCTGGATGAATGCATTGGTATCATCATGAGAATAATCAACGTTTCCCTTCACAGCGGAATATTTGTATCGTCGTGGAAAACAGCAATAATCAGACCACTATGGAAAAGCAGTTCAATGATCATTGTGCTCGACACAATCTATTTCCAGAGTACCAATTTGCTTACCGTAGCAATTATTCCCATGAAACAGCATGGTGAAACTAGCAAACGATGTTCTCTGGAGTATGGAGGATCAGAAAGACACGGCGATGGCCTGCGTAAACCTAAGCTCGGCCTTCGACACTGTCGACCATTCGACCCTCATTGAAGTTCGGGATAAATGGACTCGCCTCGGACTGGTTTTCATCCTACCTGTTCCCTCGCGACTTAATGGTAAACGTTGGTGACTCGTACGCGTCCAGCACAGAATTGACAATCTCACTTCCGCAGGGAAGTTGTGCTGGTCCGATTTTATACTCTGTCTACACCAGTACAATAGCTGACGTCATCCCTGAAACCATCGATATTCACGGATATGCTGACGATCATGCGATAAAAACAGCATTCTAGAGTGGAATTCCATCATCGGAATCAGCAGCAATTCGAGATCACTGCTTCATGTAAAGATTATAAACTACCCAGTGTATACTGGATCCCAAAATTACACAAAAAACCCATCGCACAAAGGTGTATCTCAGGCTCGGCATCATGTTCCACCGAAGCTCTCTCTATGCTACTAACTGTTATACTGTCGAAGATTAAACATGGTCTCCAAAAATACTGTGAAACTATCTACTCTAGAAGTGGTATCAACCAAATGTGCATACTAAAAAAATCCAAATCTTTGTTGGGAGTATCTACATGCTCACACACTTTCAAAAGCTACGTCTATCAAAACATTTGACTATTCTACTCTCTACACCACAAAACCTCATTCAGAACTAAAATCCCAGCTTCTAAAGCTCATACATAATTCCTCTTTCTCCAAAAAGGACAACGTCGTTAAACGTATATTTTAGTCAAATATAATACAGCCTACTTTGTTAAAGATGATTAAGGTGCTCCACATAATTATACAGAAACCGATGTTGTGAATATGGTTAATTTCCTTATTGAGAATATCTTTGTGGAGTTTGGTGGCCGAATATTTCAGCAGACTATTGGTATTCCAATGGGTACAAACTGTGCACCATTAATGGCAGACCTGTTTTCATACTCATATGAATCAGATTTCATCCAACGGCTACAAAGAGGAGTATCCAAGTTTCAAACTAGTAGCTTTAATATCCCTTTCCGATACATAGATGATGTATTGTCAATAAATAATCCCAAGTTTGGTGATTATTTGGATGATATATATCCTAAGGAACTTGAAATTGAAGATACTACAGACTCTTCTAATTTTTCCAACTATTTAGACCTAAGGTTGGTGATTGATGAAAATTCCAACCTGCCAACTAGGTTGTATGACAAACGTGATCAATTTTTCCATAGTTAATTTCCATTTTCTAAGCAGCAACATTCCTATGTCGCCAGCATATGGCCTGTTGCAAGTATGAGGACTTTGTTCACCGAAGTTCCCAGCTAGCCTCTAAACTGCTGCGACAGGGATATGTTTTACCAAGACTACTAGCTGCTTTCAAGAAATTCTATGGACGTCATTGCAATCTGGTGAGTACACAAAATCTGTTACAAGTATGCAATAAGACCTTTCTGCATGTTAATGTTTTGAAATTCATGACGGCTCACTCTTTCCTCACTTCATGACGGAACACCTGATTTCACCCCTTTATGGTGATATATGGGGGTTCATGAAGTTCCATTAAAATTTTCTCGAATTTGCCTGACACTGCACTTTGAGATTGAAAGATGAGCTCGGTTTTGTTTGCTCGGATACTATATACTTGGGTATTGTTTCCACGTTTGTCCACCATCATGGATGCACTGGATATCACACATTTGGTGGCAAAAGCCTTTCTAATATGACTAGTGGTAAGCAAATAGGGCAAGGGCTTATATGATAATTTCCCGCTTATATGACACGTTTGCCCCAATATGAACCTTTGCAACGGCATACTGTGTCATATAAGCTTAGATGTCTGAGATGGTATGGCAAAAGGGATCCTCTCACACCGATCATATACCAACACGTCAGCACCATAACATAACAGAGGGAGTACTTTTTAGGGACACCCGAAAACGAGTTCCAAGTTCCAAGTTCCGAGTTCCAAGTTCCAATTCCAAGTTCCAAGTTCCGCGAATAAAGTTCTAAGAAAAAGGTGTCGTCGGTGTTCAGTCAGTACCGTGAAACTTCTAATAAACGCCCGGGCGTCTATTGATTTCAGTTATTCTCTATACCCGGCGTCTGTTAGAACCCGGCGTTTATTAGAACCCGACGTTTATTGATTTCAGTCGTTGTCTGGACCCGCGTTTATTGGAATTGGCGAGGCCTGTGTTACGATATGACAAATCGGACGACAGTTTAGATATTAAAAGCTGGAAATTCCCGACTGGGACGCGTTGACGTTGTCGATATTAGTATCTATACGTTGCTATGTTACACAATGTACGTAGACCCGGCGCCTATTAATTTCAGTATACCTGAACCCCCGGCGTCTACTAGAACCCGGCGTCTATTAGAAACCCGGCGTCTATTAGAAGTTTTGCGGTATTTCTACACATGCTACGCTTTTTCAGAAGTTCTTTGAACATTGAGTCTAAAATTTGCAGAGACGAGGGATCATGGCGTCAGTTTGAAGGCGCAGCACCACTATATGTTACACGTTCGAATAAATGATAAATATCAACTTCTTCTATTAAATATTTGTTCAGTCACCCACAGCATAGTTCGTTGGTGATGCCTGAACAATTATTTAATGAAAGAAATTGACATGATCCGAATTTATCATAATGCACTAAGTATTGTTTTCATTCCCCTTTGTTTTCAATTTTCCCATCATTTGTATTTGATTTTGTGAATGTAAAATATAGAAATGATATAAAAACACATTTTAACTAAATAGAATTGAACGAAAAACACACCCAAATCCGCAAACTATCCGAAACTTCAATCATACCCGCGTGGCACTCTGAGGTCCGCGCGTAGCAGGCATCAGCTTGGAAGGTTTCGACTTTGAGATATTGAAAGGTGGCACAAGAAAGTGATTTAATGAGTTGGAGAGACCCGATGCAGAAATATAAAAACGATAACTGCACTTTCTTGGGACTTTAAATGCGGAACTTGGAACTCGGAACTTGAAACTCGTTTTCGGGTGTCCCTACTTTTTAATCGATATCAGTGGGATACCAAAACAAACTTCATTCAGCTTATACAATTGTATCAACGCTTCTTGTCCTTGTCGAGCAAGACTATTATGTGCCTGTGTCCAATTACAATATGAGCTCATAACCAGCCCAAAATACTTATAATGTGATACAACTTCTAGTGCATCATTTATGTAGTATCATTTTTCATTTCGCTTCACAATACCAACCTTTCTGAAAACAATCACTTTTGATTTCAAATTCACCATCATACCATCATACCCCATTCTTCACAATGTTTCTCAAGGACATTCAACTTGTGCTGTAAGTCACCAACTTAAAGTGTCAGCGAGTGGAATTTCTGGTAAAAAGTCTGAGGATTCGGTGAGCATGCGGTATTGCACTCAATCTCTCTCTCTCTCGAGAGAGAGCAGAAATAAATCTTTAACATATCACGAGTGCTCGAGAAGTTGAGCGCCTGCTCTGTTATGTAGATCGCTCGCTATATTATGATGAGCACTCGAGTTAGTTAAGTCGAGCACTCTATATGAGTATGTTGAGCATTCAATATAATATATCGAGCACTAGCTTTGTTATTTCGAGCGCTCGTGATAATACGTAAAGCGCTCGAGATAATTTATTTTCACACGCAGGTCCCTACAGAGCCACCGTAAAAAGGTCCTAAGTTATATTCACATTGCTAGGTCCTAAGAAATATTAGTATTGCTCTCAGACATCTGTATATTGTCCGCAGAGTAAATTTTCCTGGTGTTGCTAAGATATAATAAGATGATTTATTCATAAACTTTGCAAGTGGATATACTTGTTCCAGATAAATCTTCATGATAAGACGGATTTCATTCGAGATTACGAAGAAGCGATTGAGAGGGAGGAACCAGTTGTGTTCTGAAGAGAAAGGAGAGAAAGTGTGTCAACCGGTAAAGGTCAAGTAAGAAGAAAAAGCTGGAAGTTCTCTCAGGAGGCATAACATTCAGTGTCTCCTTCCGTGGTGTGTCAGCCCCGACCGAGCCGATTTGATCGGAAGAAGCATGAGCGTGGCTCTTATCGTCACGACAATCTGATGGAGGATGGATACTTTTCTGATCAACACGTCCGTTATTGGTTCGACGGCTTCTTTTAGTTTTTAGAGAAAGAGCTCTGTATGGAAGGGGCCACGAGGTGTTACTGGTATCGTTCTCCGGGACACTATCCAAGTACTCTACCTAGGCCTTACAAACTTCTATGAACCAAACAGGTGGAGACTCTAGTTACTCCATTTCGCCTCCAAGCAATGTATTGGCCCTCCTGCACTGGAAGGTGCTTTTCAAACTTGTGAATTGTCTTCCCCGACCCGAATCAGCTGCTACTGTTCAGTTGGGAAGAATCTCATTTGGTGGCATATATGCCCAATCAAATCTAGGTATTCACCTCTTTCACAGCGAGATATACTTCAGCTACAAAGTAAGACATACTTCAGATAGTGATCTAAGCAATTTCACGTATTACTTCTGTAAAAAGTGAGACATGTTTTTATCAATGATCCAAGCAAATCTAGGTATTCACCTCTTTCACAGCGAGATATACTTAAGCTACAATGTGAGACATACTTCAATATTTTTTTTTAGCATTTTCGTGCAAAATTTCAGAAAGAATGATCGTAAACTTTAAAGATAAAAGTGTGGTAAAGATAAAAAAAAGTAGAGAATCTGGACAATGTGAAGGTCATCTATCAACCGTGAACAGTGAACAAAGAGGATGTCAGGAAAACTATTGCGTCACTGGCAACCAAATCATGTGACTTTGATGAAATTCCAACCAAGTTACTCAAACATTGCCTGGATGAATGCATTGGTATCATCATGAGAATAATCAACGTTTCCCTTCACAGCGGAATATTTGTATCGTCGTGGAAAACAGCAATAATCAGACCACTATGGAAAAGCAGTTCAATGATCATTGTGCTCGACACAATCTATTTCCAGAGTACCAATTTGCTTACCGTAGCAATTATTCCCATGAAACAGCATGGTGAAACTAGCAAACGATGTTCTCTGGAGTATGGAGGATCAGAAAGACACGGCGATGGCCTGCGTAAACCTAAGCTCGGCCTTCGACACTGTCGACCATTCGACCCTCATTGAAGTTCGGGATAAATGGACTCGCCTCGGACTGGTTTTCATCCTACCTGTTCCCTCGCGACTTAATGGTAAACGTTGGTGACTCGTACGCGTCCAGCACAGAATTGACAATCTCACTTCCGCAGGGAAGTTGTGCTGGTCCGATTTTATACTCTGTCTACACCAGTACAATAGCTGACGTCATCCCTGAAACCATCGATATTCACGGATATGCTGACGATCATGCGATAAAAACAGCATTCTAGAGTGGAATTCCATCATCGGAATCAGCAGCAATTCGAGATGTGGAAGGGACCCTGGCAGACATCAGAACATGAATGAGAATCTGTTGAAAATGAACGATTCGGAAACTGAATTTGTTTTGTTGTATTCGGTTCACGGCAACAGCTAAGCAAGCTCTGCACTGCGTCCTTGGACGTCAATAATGTTGTCATACCCCGCAGTGACTCAGTCAAATTCTTAGGGGTTATTCTGGATACGAACCTTGATCTCAAACAGAATATCGCAACAAAATATATGATCGCCAGTCTTAACCTCCACAGAAGTAAGAATGTGCGGAAAAACCTCACCGTAAAAACAGGCACTGTTCTTATGCTTGGTCTTGTCCTTGTGCATCTGGAATACGCAAATGGACTGTATTGTGGTCTGCCAAAAATCGGGATCCAAAGATTGCAAAGGATACATTGCGTGAATTACTTTGGTTCCCAATCCATCTGCACATACCGGTAGATTACAAGATTATCGTGACTGTCTTCAAGTGCTTACACAACCTGGCGCCTGGTTACCTGATCTCGATGCTGCAGCTCGCTACCCTTGCAAGAGCAACAAGATCAAGCCAGGACCCGCATCTTCTGCACATCCCCAAGACCAAGAGAAAAAGATCTTCGCAGACCGCAGCTTTAGTGTGGCTGGCCCAGGATTGTGGAGCCAATTTCCAGTAGATCTCACAACAATTTCAAGCCTGGACGCATTGAAAAAAAGTTAAAAACTTTATGTTCACCAAATTCTAACTTTTCATATGCTATTGTATATCATCCACACTGTTTTACTTGCAATAATACATCATACACCTTTACTGTTGTCTTTATATATTATGGTTACACACTCAATTTGTATTATATAAAGCTGTGTTTTTCATGTATATTCTCAAGTGCGCTATATAAATAATAATAAATTATTATTATTATTGTAAGGGGGCCTCCCAGCTGGCAGGCTGAGACCAAGCTATGTTCCTAGGTGAACAGTATATGACAAATTATATGCTTCACCTGGTCATGTACACTAACCTCATGCCTCCTCATAGCGAACTTACCGCAGAATGTCTTCTCGCATGATGTACAGTCAAACGCAACATCATTGTGCTTGGTTGCCACACGGTTGAGCAAATCTTTGTTGTGCACAATACTCTTTTGGGCACTGTGTACACTTTTACGACTTCATCTAGAATAGAGCATTACATTGTTTTTTTTCTGCTGGATATACATTGTTTTGTTTAGTTTTTGCTGGCTATAGTTTTATCATCTTATATATTCCCATATAACTTACTCGGATGTGTTGCAAATTGTGACTGCGAAAAAGCGTTTTGCTTTGGAAGCACGAGGGACAAAGTTCGCACTAGTAGTTTGATGTCTGGTTCACCTTCCCGATGTGGTGTTTTAGCGATGTCTTCTAAACACTGGTACGTCGGTACAAGCATTGTTAGGTTATGGACTCAACAATACTGCTCATATCGTATACTGCTCATAAGCCTTTTAACGCTTGCACCAGTGTGCCAGTGAACCAGCGTGTAGATGGACATCGGTCTTTCAGGCCCGCTGTGTTGTGGAACTTTTTTCCACAAGTGGAACACACTGAATATAAAAAACACCACAATGAGTCAGCTTGTCGAAAAAAGAAACCAGAGGCGCGTGTCATGAGGAGTTATCAAAATCAACATCAAAGTTTCAATGTGACAACCAGCGCGTTTCCAGCTAAATAAATGAACAACGACGCTTGTATGTCAATAAATATTACCAGTACTATGTAATTCCAGATTTTTCTTCAACCAAAACCTCGTAAATCATCTGTATTCAATCATCGTCAATGGCAAAATGAAGCGTTCTTACCCATTGCCCTCATGGGATGTAGGTGACATCAGTTTTACACCCAGTGAATGTGTTTGAAAGCTAATGGGTCTGAATATTCATTCGTTTGGGAGATTAGAATGTCCATATTTGTCAACACTGCACCTGGGACGTGAGGCCAAAAAGTCGAATTAAATATGCAGCTTACACGAAACACTGGGGTGAACACTGATGCATGTAATTCGATGTGTAAATAGCGGTGCAAGCGAGGGCATTAGGACGCAATGGGTGGTATTCTGTGATCATTGAGAGGAGACACAGATCTCTGGTCCTAATACTTGATTAACATATTAAATTATTTCGAGCTTAGCTGCACCCAGTGACTGGGCACCTTTTATGATACAAACACATGATATGAAATTGATCTCTATATATCAATGCTACCGCTTCACGTGATCAAAACATTTACAATAGGCAAAGAATATCAAGATCAGGTGTAAGGATGAACCTATTACCACCGATACCATATTTTGATGATGCCAATAGCAAACCTAAGATACAACAATTTTGGAATAGAACAAAGCCCGGCTAAATATTTTATCTGAAGACACAGAGGCGTCATCAGGGGCAGACAGTGTGTAAAATGTAATTGTTTCTACTGTACATATAATGGAATTAATAAACATATGCCCAACAACATATTAAAACAATTCAGATATCAGTGGCATATCAAAAATCAGAACGTCTTTGATCATGCAAAAAAAAAGAGAAGCGGACAGATGACAGAATGTGAACTGTTCGCCAAGTCAAACATGACTTATACGTCTGATTGGCCAATTGTCACCATCTATTAAATAGAGGCAACACACTATTGAGTTACGATAAAACGACATGCGGAGTTATGGGCGTCTCCGGTCCTGCTTCATGTATTTCCGTGCAGAATATATCGGTTTTTATAATACTTGTTTCAACGAAAACATCGAAGCAATCCATAAAATTAGGCCAAGGGCCGAAGATAGGTTACCGGACAATGTTTAATATTTTAGATGTTAGCCAGGTCACTGGTTGAATTCAAGGTCAAGAGAATATTCAGCATATATAACATTAAGCATATATCATGTCCACAGTTGATTGCTAAGCTGTAAATTCAATAAGAACAGAGAGATATCAGCAATTTTGTGCTGTGGCCTTGAAAATGAAGGGGCAAAGGTCAAATTCAAGATCATCAAAATATTCAATGTATATCATTTTGTATATCATGTCCACAATTGATTCCCAAGCCATACAGTCAATAGAGGAGCTAGATATGAGCCAGTTTGTCCTTAGACCTTGGAAATGAGGTCAGAGGTCAAATTCAAGGTCACGAGAATATTCAGCATATATCATATCCTATATGTCCACAATTGATTCCTAAGCTGTAAAATCGATAATAAGTGAGATATTAGCCATTTTGTCCAGTGACCTTGAAAATGAGGTCAAAGGTCAAATTCAAGATCATGACAATAATCTGCATATATCATTTCCTATATGTTCATAATTGATTGCTAAGCTGTAAAGTCGATAACAAGCGAGATATTAGCCATTTTGTCCTGTTACCTTGAAAATGAGTTCGAAGGTCAAATTCAAGGTCATCGGAATATTCAGCATATATCATTTCCTATATGTCCACAATTGATTCCTAAGCTGTAGAGTCGATAATAAGCGAGATATAAGCCATTTTGTGCTCTGACCTTGAAACTGAGGTCAGAGGTCAAATTCAAGGTCACGAGAATATTCAGCATATATTATTTCCTATATATCTACAATTGATTCCTAAGCTGTAGAGTCGATAATAAGCGAGATATGAGCCATTTTGTGCTCTGACCTTGAAACTGAGGTCAGAGGTCAAATTCAAGGTCACGAGAATATTCAGCATATATCATTTCCTATATGTCCACAATTGATTCCTAGTCTCTAATCTCAATATCAAGTGAGATATTAGGCATAATGTGTCCCATTATAAAGCATAGGAGAATTTAACATGGGAAAGTCCCATTTGGGCCGAGTTTGGGCCAAAATGGCCCACTTCGAGCGATTCAAGCGCAACGAAATTTATAGACATCATAGAAGTACATATGAGGAGTCTTATGTATCAAAAAGAAAAAAAGTTACTGAACAGATTTTGAGAAAATGGCCGCCAAAGTCCAAAATCAGGCATTTTTCGTCGAAAACGGCCGCCATTTTGAAGAAAAAGCGAAAATCAAAAAATTAAAAAATACCTCCTTCTTGAATTATTTTTAAGTATTTTTCTGCAAAATTTCCGAAAAATTCGCCCGTAAACAAAAAAGATAAAAATGTGGACGACGACGACGACGACGACGGACGACGGACGCAACGCCATGCCAATAGGTTATCGGACCATAGGTCCGGTAACCTAAAAACTATTTTGTCAGTTTTCATGAGGTTCTACAAATTACTCCTGTCTGACAACCGAAAAATATTGTGAGTATTTTGATCGACGAGTGATCATAGCTGTGACTGTTCGCTGGGAATTCCCGATTCCGTAATTCGCGCGATGGCCTATTTATTGTTTAACATGTTTAAGCACTCTTCCGAATGACATCATTCATTACAGGGAACATGTTGACGACCATTTGTGATAATGGAATAATTTTGAACAGGATAAATGTATTGAGAGAAAGTTTTCAGAGAAATATAATAATCACCCTGGGGGAATGAAAATGACACAGGTACACGCAGTGGGGGTAACATCGATTATAATAAACTAGGTCTACTAATTCAGGTCTACTAATTCACCCAGATGTTAAGTAAAATTGTAAATCACGCGTGTAAATATCGACATATTACCATCACTAGAATCCGATTTTGATGCTACCTATAGCAAACCTAAAATACAATGGCGTACTTAGGTTTCACATCCAAAGCCATACAGGTGCCATCAGAGAGAGAGAGAGTGTACAAATATATTCTTTTTTTCTGTTGTACACTTGATGGAATGAATATACAACTGCCCAACAATCTATGCAGACAATCCACAACTCCAAAACACCCCCATCAGGTAAGTGTACGAGACAAGTACATAAATACCTGATCACAAGCCAAAATATCTCATGATCTTGGATTAAATTGTAATATTCATAAATTTCCTTGATATTTTCCGGTTTTGCCTGAAACTGGAGCTAAAGATAGGATAACGGGCAAGGTTTTGCTCGCGCGGAATTCTTCAAACCTGGTATTAATTAAATGTTCGTACAACTTGGTATCCCAAAATATTCACTTCAGATGTATATACATGAACTATTACCAACAATACCACACGGTTTGATAATGACTATACGAAACCGAAGATGAAATATATTTGAAACAGAAAGCAAACCCGACCAGATATTTGTATTCCAATGGAAATTTGCGCAGTCAGTGTGTAAATGTATGCATCAACCTATTACAACCAATAGTATCAGATTTTGCTTATTATGCCAAAACAGACCTAAAATACAACATGTTCCTAAAGACGAATAAATAGAGTCAAAGCCACACTTGCGTCATCAGGGGCAGACATTTTGTAATATATACTTGTTTCAACTCTACATTTGATATACATAGCAGAACAATTTAGAATTCCGAAACAAACCCCATGCAATAGGTGTATGGCAAGTACATAAGTATCCAATCGAAAGCCATGAGGGTGCTGAGTTGATGGTATCCTCGGGGGCAGCCGTTATGTTGAAATTTCTTATAGGGCCGTCATGATCTATTTGTGACATATTCGATCCCCGATATATGGACAATATCCCTAAGGTACATAGCTGTTTATTTTCTCATTAGACTCTAGGTGTCAGTTAACTGCCACTGAATTATTTAAGACGCCTAGGTGACGTAACATTATGGTCTTTAGGGGACGTTGGTCCCACAAGTAATTACCTTCTGTCATTCCCCAGAAATTGTGATGACACAAGTGCTAACCAACGTTGTCCGTTGGTTCTACCAAGCTGTTCCCTGCAGGCATTTCCTAGTCTCGATTTTTGTACCATCTTCCGAGGTGTTGAACTTTACACTTACAAGAGGTGGATGGACACATCCTTCTTCAATATTTAATCAGATGTCCCAGCATCGCCTTGTTAGACACATGCAAATCATCAGACATTGATCTTGCATCCCTGGCAAAAGCTACTATGGCAGTATGTTACCAATAGCTTTTAAACATGTCAGACGTAGGTTCGCTACAATATATATGTCTTAGCAGTGTACGCGAAGAAAGAAGCGAAATCAATCCTTTCTTTTTCATTGTATCATTATCACAGACAATTTGCTACAGGTGTGTTGTCTCATGGTCAACAAACGGAGGAAGACAGTATTATACCTATATATCATTGGACGGCTAATTGTTCTGTAGCCTCTGATAACAGGGTGATAACAACGCAAATAAGAAACAAACGGTTCAACATAGATGACTAATAGATAACACAAAACGCTTATCCAGTGAACACTTATAATGCCGTTCATAAAGTTAATAACGATCACGTGGATCAAATGACACGGTGGAGCTAGCAGTAGTCAACTTTCACACAATGTGTCGTGAATTTCATGAAACTATTTTGACGGATTCATGTGAGATTTCCAAATTGTTCGACCAGTTTTTGGGCAGTTGTATACTGGTTTCAACAGTTATACAGTAAAAACGACGACGTTTTACACACTACAGTATATGTCCTAGGTGACTCCAGTGTGTTGGATATAACTATTTAGTGGAGCTTCATTCATTTCAAAACTTCATTTTAAATTATATTTGGCGCCTTTGTGGAATTGGTGGTGTTGGGTTGAAAAATACATCATACCTCTTTATTATTCCAATAACACACCAGAAAATTCAGCCTGCGCGTGAAGAAAGGTTACCGAGAAATGTAGTGTTGGGCCACAACTCTTTTTTTTGCACCAAAATTGCCGTTTAGACCTATCAAGATGATTGAAGGTCCAATTCAAGGTCACCATTGAGAGCACAATATATGATCTCTCATTTGCATATGCCAATATTCAAGCTCTAGAAGTATTATGTTCAACTGTTCTAGGAGTCTACACACAGCCCAAACAGCTCCCAATATAAGGACATTGTGGACGAAATTGTTTTGCAATGGTGAAAAAAAATATTTTGGCTTGAATAGACGTAGAATCAATACCCAGTATTAAGTATTCCGAGCGAACAAAACAGGGTCCGTTATCCCATGTATCCAATCTCATTGGCCTGGGACAGAAAGTCATATCAGGCATACAAAGAGAGAGGAAACAAGAATGACAGGGAAACTAATGAACCCCCAAAAATGGCCATTAGGAGGTGAAATCAGGTGTTCCGGAAAGAGTGAGCATTTCCTGCCCCACTAGTGGCACCCGTCATGAATTCCCCAAAATTAACATGAAAAGTTGCATGGCAGTCATGGATTTGGTGTAATTATCAACCAGATCATGATGACGTCCATAGAATTTCTCAAAGGCAGCTATAAGTCTGGTAAAACATATCCTTGTCGCAGCAGTTTAGAGACTAGCTGGGCACTTCGATAAACAAAGTCCTCATATTTGCAACTAGCTCTGGAATAGCGAATAAGTTGAGAAACAAACACACCATATGCTAGTGACACAAGAATGTTGCTGCTTAGAAAAGGGAAATTGACTATGGAAAATTTGGAATCATCACGTTTGTCATATAATCTAGTTGACAGGTTAGAATCATTATCAATCTCCAACCTCAGGTCTAGATAGTTGGATAATTTCAAGTTCCTCAGGATATATGACATCCAAATAATCACCATACTTTTTATTTAATCACCAAACAAATTTTTCAGCGACAATACATCGTCTATGTATCGGAAACTGAAATATGATGGCTCAAAACAGATAGTAACCTAATTTTGGATCAAACTTTTTATTCTTCGCTGACCCACTGGAAAATCAAAACGGCCGCCACATGCAGACTGGTATTTCCAGAACAACGAAATGTACCTACCAACCCACACACAACATAGGGGTACATATCGAGAGTCCTAGGCATAAATTAGAGCAAAAGTTACTGAACGTAATATCAATATATTACCACCAATACAACTAGATTTTGATGATGCCAATAGCAAACCTAAGTTAGAATATTTTGGAAAAGAAACATAGCCCAAACTTCATCGGAAGGCACACTGTGTCATCAGAGGCATACAATGTGTAAAATGTAGTTGTTTCAACTGTTCACGGAATTAGTAAACAACTATCCAACAACCTAATGAGACATTAAAATCCACAAAAAAAACCATAAAATAGGTGTACAAGTACTCGAGTACCTATCAGAAGGCAAAAAACTACCAAGTTTATGGTTCATGAAAATTGTCGAGCAGGCGTTCCAGAACGAATATCTGTTTGATTTCTACTCAGTTACGCATGAGTTACCAGCTTGTTAATCCGTTTTAATCACATGTGCAGTAACTCATGGTCAATCGGTCATACGGCAATGACAAATTCGTTTGGATAAGACGGGTAAATCAATTTCCTCCTATTTCTATACTCCATTCTGGATTCTCACGTAACAGGTACACATTCCATCGAGTCCCGAACATTTTACCATCAATTACGGTTAATAACTCAGCACCTAGTTAACGAAATTCACGTGCTGGATGTAGTCGATAATAGGTACGAACAAATATCAGAGTACTCAAGTTCCCGGGCTGAACCCAAGGAGCAGTAGCACCATATTCACATAACGTGATGCCATCTAGGAAAAAAATCAACATCGCAACACTTCTCATCAATCAAATTCATTAGCTCTATGTATTGAGTTAGTGCAATGTGTATTCACGGGTTGAAACAAAATATGAGCAGATATGCGCTGCTAGACTTGATCTGAGATGCTGCTCATGATTACATATCCAGGTCACGATCTGGCAAGCTGACTTATATGTTGCATGACCCAGATATAGTATGCTACATAATGTCAGTATCAACTTATAACCTACAACACAACCAAATTCTGATGGTGACAATAATAAACGTAAAATATTTTAGGAAATTCTGCTTTCCGTCCGTCTGACACATATTCAGCCCGTGTTGAACCTGTACCGGGTTTAGATGATGTTCGTGGGAACTTGATCTGGAATAAACTCATTTCACCAGTCATTCCGACAGGAAGTCTGTATGTACCTGATGGTTTCTGTTCGTGAAATCTCGATGATCAAACACAAACCAGACAGAGTTCACTGGGCCAAAACCTTACTTACCACGAGCTTTCAAATAACAAACTCTCCATTATCCAGAAAATCAATGCTCTTTCGACCTAATTGGTCATAAATCCATAAGTAATCAATATGCCGTCATTTATCGAAACTGCATGGTTGAAGCTATAGTGATTTTGAGCGAATACCTGCAGAATAAAATATTATATTTACATCGGAAACTGACTAGTGATCCTGCTCCCGACGTAGTAAGGTGACAGGTGTTTTTAATGTCTGTGATGCCTTTGTTGTACTCTTTAAACACATCCCTAATGGCAACAATTCCTCTTTTATTTTTATTCACAGTACCGCGACTGATCGGAATTACTGTCGGTTCTATCTTCACTGTTTCCGTTCGGCACAAAAGGCTATGATAAATGTGACCTTTCTGTGTAATTTAGAGATTACGAGCGATCAAAATCGGCGGCGTCCTTGAATCAACCCCTATGGAGGATAGGGCAGCGCCGCATTCCCCGTCATGGTGCTCATTGGTTCCGAAAAGCCCCGGTCTATCGACTCAACTCAACTATCCCCTGCCGCGATTGGTCGCGAAACTGACATCAGCACCTCACACAAACTGTATCCTGCTCAAGCGGCACAATCTCCGGACTTGGCCCGCCAGACAGTAGGAGGCGAGAACTCCTGCCTGTCAGCCGGGGGCCCCGTGGTGATGAGCCAGTGTAGGCACTCAGCTGGTGGCTGCAGCTAGCGCAATCATCACGACACTTGAGCCACTCCACTGACAGGAATCGACAGGGTTTTGCCGTCAAAATCTGCGGTGGTAGTCGCCACTCATGTGGGCACTTTGATCCGAGCTCGGGATGTGTCGATATCTCGTCTGTTGGGATTTTGTGCGGATTTTCCGATTGGATAAACATACATAGACAAGAAACATCGATCAAGCAACAGACGCTAGCAGCCCTGACATGTTTTTGCCTGTGATAGTATAATAAGGACAATAGAGCAAATGAGAAAGCTGGTGTTTATTCAGAAAGGAAACAATATCTTGGGCTGCCGCATTATTAGTGGAATAAACAGGAAAAATATTCATGCAGTGATTCGGCCTGGCCATGTTCTAGTGTCTTCTTGTCATTTGTTCGTTGGATAACAGTTCTTGATTGGATAACGTGAGATTGTCTTGCTTATTTCAAATGACGAATACTCAACAGTGAAATTATGAAAACCGAGAGAAACAAGAACCAGCAACTGAATTCCGTTACAGTGATCTATGCATCAGGAGTCATTTCGTACAGAAGTCCGAGTTCATGATCACGATGAGAAGTTATCGATTGGTTAAGAATATCAATGGGGATAGTGTCCCTTGTTGATGCTAGTCAACTGTTGTAGAGCTATAGACCATTGAACATGGCGGTCACGATCTCCCCAAACACCGTCCACAACTGGAATCTATCAGACTTTCAGGATTCGATAGCTCCAAACATCACTCAAGCTGACATCGACTTCCACTGGTCCTTCTACAAAGTGACGGTGCCTGTGCTCTTCTGTACGATTATCCTGGTCGGACTCGTGGGGAATCTGCTCGTCGTCTTCGTAATCCTCTCCAAGAGAAAGATGCGGAATACGGTTAATTTGCTGTTACTCAACTTGGCCATAAGCGACATACTGTTCCTGACTTTAAGTGTCCCATTCGTTATTTACCACTACGCAGCTAATAATTGGGATATCGCGGGTTTCTTTTGCAAACTTTGGCAGTTTGTTCTCTACGTGACGGTCTACATTACCGTCTACACATTGGTGGCTATATCAGCGGTGCGGTATTTCACGATAGTGATCTCGCCGAAATCAGTGTATTTCCAGAAGAAAAGGAATGTTATCCTGTTGATCCTTCTGCTGTGGTTGGTCATGTTACTTGTGAACATTCCAATTCTCTACTCGTACCGGATAAAAGAGTACCACTTTGGATACATCTACCGCTACTGCGCAGTCGACAATGGCAAGCTTGTGCATATCACATTCTTCACTTTTTCATACATCATTCCTTTCATGCTAATTGTGACTTTTTATTCCTTGCTCATGAGATTTCTAAAAGGAAATCAGAAGCGTTCATCCCTACGCCAGAGCAACAGGAGTATCACATCAGAGAAGCGAGGACGATACAGAACAAATTTCGCCTCTCGTATCGTACTCGTTGTCATTGCTATCTTCGGGTTGAGCTGGTTCCCTCTACACATGAGCCTACTCTGGGCACACTATGGTAACATACCAGACACTCGAGCTTACCAGATATTCCGAGTCATGTGTCACTGTCTAGCCTACGCCAACTCGTGCATGAATCCCATCATCTACAACTACGTCAGCAAGGACTTCAGAAAAAGGTTCAATGCCATCTGGTCTTCTTGCTGCTGCCCAAGTTTCCAGAGACTTAGAAGAGGTAGTCACGTTCTCACCACGTACGACTTCAAGGATAACGGCACCTGTAATGGACGGAACAACTCGACCGTGAGACGGGACAGTGTCTCCAGGAATTGTAAATCGGAACAGCCAGTCGAGAACGCTCGTGTACAAACACCCGTGTCTGCTGATGTCGAGAGTGATGATAGAGAGCTGCTTTGTAACGCGACAACCCGGAGTCTTGATGATGTGTTAGTTACGGACTTATGAACTATAAATTATGATGGCTGGTTTCCGCCAATTTTGTAGCAAGCGTCTACACATTTTTATCACGCTATTACTAATAACATAATTTATACTACATATTTACGGTGGATAGCGACACCTGAAAATTTCCATAAACTGCATTAATTTATGCTACTATAATTATCTTTAGTTACATTAGGTTCAAAATAAGAGATAAAAATGGTATGTCACCATGCTGGTTTTTCTGTTATACCAGTTATGAAAAAGTGTGTATTACTAGGTAGATAACGTGAAAACGCGTTATTTTTTCCTTCTGAAAAAAAGAAAAATAATCCACACACGAATTGACTGGCAACTATTTCATTGGTCAAGAGTTATTATTGGTTTTGAGTATAAGAAATATGTATGTAGATGGATTACAATAAATAAACAACCTTTTGACAATAACTATACGCTGCTAAGTTGCAAATATACCTGGATTTAACTCGGATACATTTCACTTAATTGCATCAACATCGTCGCACTGCGAGAAATTGACCCATAAAGTTAGCAATTTGAACATCGTGAAGTAAAGCGAACATATTAGGGTAATAGAAGAAGAAAAAAAACATAGGTCACCATATCGGTTTTCAATGTACAGCGCGACGTGGCAGTGGACTAGATTTTCAAAATATGCTGATATTCAATGCATTGATCGACACAGATATCATACATTATAATAAATGATATATTATCATTCCAGTCATGAAATAATTTTGTAATCAATTTATGTAACTGATAACGATAACAAGTACACCTACATAGAGTAGGCCCCAAGTAATAATTTGGATGTGTACCACCCTGATTTCCCTGGCGACGCTTAACAACAGCACTATCACGGATACGAATAAACAAGTGATGGTATCATGAATGATACAGTGGCTATATCAGCAATCGTAATACCAGGGGAAAATTGCAATCAATAACAAGACAAAATGGGTGACTGCAATGGGAAACATCTTTATGAACATAGATCTAGAAAAGTCTGAAAATTAGTTGAATTGTTAATAATGTTGTCCATAAGCTGTGGTATCGAGTTCATTAGATCTTGATAGAACACGGATGATTCTCATCGTAGGGGGCTTCAAAGTTATAATTTACTTTCTGTCCCCGGAATATGAGATTGGATAACGGACCCTGTTTTGTTTACTCGGAATACTTAATAGACGTGGAATCAATACCCAGTATTAAGTATTCCGAGCAAACAAAACAGGGTCCGTTATCCAATCTCATAGTCCGGGGACAGAAAGTCATATCAGGCATACGAAGTGAGAGAAAACAAAAATGACAGGGAAACTCATGAACCCCCGTGAATGGCCATTAGGAGGTGAAATCAGGTGTTCCGGAAAGAGTGAGCACCTTACATGAAAGAAAAGAGTACACCTTACATGGAAAGAGTACACCTTACATGTACACAAATACACAAATTCAATACATACCTACGTCTGTATTGATGATCATTCGTGGACAGTGGACTAATGTTATACACGTAAGGTAGGCGCCGTGTGAGTGAATTCGTGTGACAAAATAGTGTTCGTATAATGAATAAAGAGGATCACTTCCCCTATGATATTGACAGGCCTAGAATATAAAGGTAACACAATCGTCAGGTTGCCGTGTTTTCGCTTCGGCCATGTCTGCCGATGAAAATGTCCGTGTTGCCTACATCATGTTCGAAGAAACATCGGATGAATACAGTATACAGAAATGAACGAAACGGTCGATTTCGCTAGGCCTTCTCCGTATATTTCGTACATGGGAACCGCTCGTGCCGATTTCTACCCGTGTCCGTGCCGCCGGTTTAATTAGAGTAAAGATATGAGCTGAGTGATTTAGCTCGCCGAATGGTATATAGACCTAGCCTCATAGGCCCTATTTCGATGGATAGAATGAGCCTGAAATGGCAAAACATTGCGTCGTAAACGTTATAACGCTTTATGTCTACAGGGTGTGGCGAACCACCTTAATGCACGTTACTAATACCAAAATTTTCTATGCCAAATCTTTGCTAATACATAATTATTACTAATAACCTTTTTTAAAACATATATTATTGTGTAACAACGTCTCATTATCGCATAATAACACCACCGTTGTCATTAATAACACTGAGATGCGTAATAATGCAATGATAACGCGTAATAACATGATATGTAGCTGGAAAACTACATATAGTGCAAATGTGACAGGGTGTTTACAAACAGAATTAAAATGCATTACATAATAAGTGATGTTTGATACATTCACACAAAACTGTCAAGTATTTGGATAAATATTTCTAACATGATGAAAATCAATTTTGTGCTGAATTTACAATGGCTGGACATAACAAAATGATATACATAATAATATGGCATATTGTAATAACAAGATAAGAATGTGTGAAAACATGGTACCTTCGCATAATCACACGATAAATATGGTTGTGTGCCTGCTACAAAATTTGCGGAGATCAGCCATCGCAATGAAGCGGTTTCTTCCGTTAAAAATTGACTCCTGTGAATTGGCCCTTGTTATCTCTGATTGTCAAAGCCCGACCAATTCATTGTTTAACAAAATGAAGTATATAATCCTTCATCAAGATTATAATCTCTCGAAATGACGCCATATGTGAATTGGTAAATACTTGTGTGTAGTATAGCCTCAAAAGTAATTGATATTTTATAATGTGCAAGATAACACAGTGAGATTATACACAGACTTAAAAATTGCTATATATGGCACCTTGGGATAATACAAAAAGTTATCCAGTGCAACATTTTAATACTCAGCGATAATTTATGATGTTATATAATAACCGCGTTCCAGTAGTGAGAAAACACAAGACATGCAAAAAAATCGCATAATACAGAGTGACAAAACAATTTATGGTCTCGCCATATGTCGAGCAGGTTCTGTTACATAGCGTATTTACACATTCAACGTTGAGACTATAGAAATTGTCATGATCGTCTGTGGAATGCCGTCCTCGTGTGTGAGAAAAATCGATTCGTACATTTATATTGCTGCTAGTTAGTTTCATTAATTTTTTTTCTTGGTTCATTGGTAGATTACAGTCACACATTGGGTTAGGACTGATTTTGTCTCCAAATAGAATAATTGTATTGATGTATCTATTAGCCGCACATATCACAAGAAAAACAATGACCAAAGATACATACAAAGTTAGAACCACGATAACCCACTATCGGGAAATGTGCCTTAACCAGCAGCACCTCTGGCTAGCAGATATGTCATAAACAGAATTTATAAAATAAAAAAAAAATACAAGTTACCCACGTCTAATTACATCGACATTGATCCGGTCTGGAATACATACATTAGTGCTGTTGTGAGGCGATTGCCGGGAAATGTCAGATTACATTCAGGGTCTGTATTTGTTAGACGCCACTCATTTCATCCGCGACAAATCAATATGTATTTATCTTTGTCAAGGCGTTAAACGATACTAGTAGCAGCTGTCAGATGGTTCAATTCCACCGCTGGTTTCCTCGAATAATGTCACGGGATCTACCCATGATCATGATGTAAGTCTTATCAATACGCGAATGTGAATGAAACATGTAATTATAAAGTCAAATAGTTTTATTCCGAGGAAGAAGAAACGTAATCATATATTCAGGCATCACTTTTATTGCGAGGAAGAAGAAATGTAACACATAATTATATCCACCCATCGCTAATATCATGATAATAATACAAAACCAAACTTGATTATAAGCGTTTGAAATAGAGACAAAGCTCCACCAAGCGTTCATATCAATATTCAATCTGGCGTCTTCAAGAGCAGATATGGTGAAATGATGATACAATGTAAGTATCGATCCATCACCACCAATACACTCAGACTCCGATGATGCCAAAGAGAAACGTAAAATACAACATTTTGCAATAGAAACAAAGCCCGACCAAACAGTTCACCCAAAGACACACCGGCGCCACCAGGGGCAGACAGTGTGTTAAATGTAGCTGTCTCCACTGTACACCCGATGGAATCAGTACACAAGGCATTTGCGGTTATCTCCTGGTGCTTCTCTTCTACTCGACAGTTGTACATCAACAACCATTCTGAATACCAAAATAATGACTTCCATTGAAAACTTTATTTTTTGTTTAGTCCGACCAACCTGAAATATGTGTGTGTAAGTATCAATCTATTACCATCAATACAGCCAAATTTTGATGATTCCAATAACAAACATAGAATACAACATTTTGCAATAGAAACAAAGCCCGACCAATTACTTTATCAAACGACACACTGGCGTAATGTAGTTGTTTCTACTGTACACCTGATGGAATTAGTATACAACTGCCCAACAACCTATGAAAATAATTTAGAAATCCGAAACAAACCCCATGGAATAGATATATGACAAGTACGTAAGTACCTCATCACAAGCCAAAAGGCTATTGAGTTTATGGTATCCTCGGGGACAGACTTTAATGTCCACCAGCAGTGGCACCGGCTCAGTGGTATGAACGTTCGTATCAATCTATTACCACCAATACAGCCAAATTTTGATGAATCCAATAACAAACATAGAATTCAACATTTTGCAATAGAAACAAAGCCTGACCAATTACATTATCAAACGACACACTGGCGTCATCAGGGGCAGACCGTGTGGTGGTAAATGTAGTTGTTTCTACTGTACACCTGATGGAATAAACATGGAAACAATACCCAAGTATATAGTATTCAACTGCCAGTATACGACTGCCAGTATCCAGTATACAACTACTGGAATTAGTATACAACTGCCCAACAACCGATGAAAATAATTTAGAAATCCGAAACAAACCCCATGGAATAGATATATGACAAGTACATAAGTACCTGATCACACGCCAAAAGGCTACTGAGTTTATGGTATCCTCTATGTCATATCCTTACCGCGCTTCCTTGAATATTCTCGCAAACATAAATCAATACCATAGGATTGATATCATTTATAATATATGAAACACTGAATGTTCGGGGTGACAGTGTTTAGAATGTACTGTGCGATGCATTTTCAGCTCTTTTATCATATAGTGATGCTTTCTTCCATTTCAGTTACGTCGTTTTATTTCAAATATTTTTTTCAAATATTATTTGATTTCAAATATATAGTTCTATTCGATTCACGGATGAAACAGGCTATCTGATTGACAGTGCAGAATTGCATACAATTGATTGCATGATGTTGAATAACGGTATTGCATCATATCGAGTTTGACGTATTCTCTCCCTGCTTTATACTGGGATATATTGATTGTAAGTATCTGAAAAGGAATTAAACTTATGCATGATCGATCGGTCCCACATCTCAAATCCACAAATGAAGATTGCATGAGGGATTCTTGCATGTCATAAATGAAGATTTAATGAGGGATCATGACATGTCAAACCACGACACGCGATAATAGGATGGTAGACTGTAGGCATTCCGTCCATAGAGGTTATCAGAGAGAATAGTCAATATATTGCCTTCAATATTATATAACAGTACCTGTTGGTGTGCGCTGTATCTCCCGGAGGTGGTGGGTTACCTAATGATTACCTCACTCATTATGTAGCGTGTATCCCATTCCATGCCACGTTATATGATCAAGTTAAGGCGGAGAATAACCGTGGATGTGATTGATGATTATAATGTCACAAGATATCGCCTGTGGGAAGATCGGGTATGTGTAATCAGCCATGTGCAATAACAGTCAAGGATACTGTTACATTAGCCATTAATCCAAATACATGGATCAACATCGCCATAGAACATTTACAATATTCTCTTTTTTTGCAACCTGTTCACACATTTTAGCTATTTTTTGCGATGTAAAGGGTATCGATGTAAAGGGTATCGTTTTATAACTTGCCGTACTTCACCTGATGATATAATGGGATTGTTATGCTAAGCCTGATCCTTACAACAACTGACAACCTGATCCCATCTACATGTACAGTGTCTAATTTGAGCTTGTCCACTTGAGCTTGGTCGAAAACAAAACATTGAGTGGCACGTGCGTGGCCATTAATACATGCAATATTCAGTTGAATAGTTCGGCCGAAGTTATCTGACTGAACCAACGGCAAAAACGGTGTCTTTAGAATCCGAACAGCTTATACATTCAAATTATTGAACAACTTACAGTGTATAATACACACGTTCCATCACCCCTTTGTGCATTTGTTTGCTGTTGCATATGATATCTAAATGGTCTCCAGTCTGGGAATCAATTCGTGGTTGATCTATTAAGAGTGAAAGTTCTGTTGCAGTTTGTACTGTCATGCTGATCTCTGAAATATTACCCCGCTCACTACATTGGATATATCTCATTTCGGAGCTTTAAATGATGGAATTGGGTAAGGAATTGCCATTTGGCTCCCAGAAAAAGTGTGTGGAATTTAATCAAGATAGCTTCACTGAACCACAGGTGAAAACGTACTTACGTACAGATATTATGATAGGAATTTATATCCCGCGCTAATACAGACATTTCCACAGACGTGACGGATTTCCGTTAGAACTGGGAGGGTGTGGCCCACTTTCACAGTTCATTTAAAATATATACGTATATCGTGTGAAACCCATATCAACTGGTTCACCACTTCCTGTATTGTCATGTTGAAACCGGTGATCCTGAAGTTAATGATTGCTGTGCTGGTGGCAGTGATCTGATGATCAATGGTGTTACTTTTATCCCCTGCATCACGGCATAGATGACCTTGAGAATTGTTCCACCAGGACAATAGAGCGAGCGATGTTCTTGCAATATTCATCTTAACGGTATTTTCAGCAATGAAACTTAGGTGTTACTGGGCCATTAAACGGTTCCAGATACTGCGGAAACGATCTTTAGAGGACAGATCCTGTTTCTGCATAGAGAATCGTTAAGCTGACCAGTCAACTGGGTTACTGGCGTTACGAGAATAATAAAGCTGCTTTGCCTGACAAGGATATGTGGCAATATTTTCTCAATGACTGAACACCCAGGGTTGGAAAGCACAAATGGATAATGAGAAAAAATCTCAAATTCCTAGACCGGATCCATGGACGAAGTTTACAAGTTCAGTATAAGTGGTCAAATCAGAGGGATACTTTCAGTACATAGTCAGAGCCATGTGAATATCGCAGAAACCCAGCCAACTGAGTGTGAAATCAGGTGCTCCGGAAAACTCGCACTACTCTACCATGATGTGTGCATGGGAAGAGACTATAACAGGAGACCAACGCACAATATATTTGAACCGATATACGAGTCTAACTCACTGATTTTGGCAGTATATGCATATATGAATAATACGTGTCTGTGTTCAAAAAGATTCACACGATATTATGCACACACATCTGCTTGAAATTTGACGTTTAACAGTCGATCGAAGGCATCATTATAAGTAACATAAGTAATAGCTGTGGTAACTATGGTTAATTTTCTGATTGATTAGCATATGTTGTGTTTGTTTCTCTACGCTATTCCAGAGCTGTTCCTCAAATAAGAGGACTTCGTTTATCGAAGTGCCCAGCTAGTCTCTAAACTACTGTGACAAGGATATGTTTTACCAAGACTTATGGTTGCCTTTAAGAAATTCTATGGATGTCATCATGATCTGGTTGATAAATACACCAAATCCATGACTACAATGCAACTAGATCAATTTTCATGTTAATTTTGGGGGATTCATGACGGGTGCCACTAATGGGGCTGGGAATGCTCACTCTTCCCGGAACATGATTTGACCTCCTAATGGAAATTTTTGAGTGTTCATGAGTTTCCTTGTCATTTTTGTTTTCTCTCATTTCGTATGCCTGATATGACTTTCTAGTTTAAACATATTCATTTTAATTGGATTGTACAATAGTTCTCGGAGGAACTAATCTAGGTACTCTCCAAGAACAAAAATTAACAGAAAATAAAGAAGTGAAAAAAATGAACGTAAACAATGAAACAGGAAAAACACAAACGAACTAGATATATACAAAATTATAATACATGAGAGGATGGTATTGACGATTGGTTATGATGTGAGATGACATGAGAAAGAAATCATTATATTTAGGCATAAATTAGTGATAACATTTAGTCATAAAAAGATGAAAATTGAACATAACATGAACAGAACATGAGTCAAATACGAGCAAAATAATATCCACAAAGTTATATCAAGATATTAATGATCCATGAGACGACATGAAAGGAAGGTGAGACACAAATTTATACTGCGCAATTGTCCGCAAAACGGCCTATTGTTATTATATAAGTTTGGACTGCATAGTATAGATATTTGTTCCAGAATGGAAATTGCGGTCCCCTGCTGTCAAAACCTCTATAAGTTCTAATGATGAGTTCAAACTATGAGATTGGATAACGGACTCTGTTTTGTTCGCTCGCAATACTTGATACTGGGTATTGATTCTACATCTATATGGTGATGATTGGAAATAATTGATATCATATCGACCACATCCCATTTTCGTCTGTTTAGACGCCCGACTAGCACATATTTCAGCATATGTTTACTCAAAAATTCACACTGAGTTCAGACCCGTTATATTTTTGGGGAGAAGGCAGTAATAGCGGTCAACTGTACATCAATTTTGTTCTGTTATGAGTATTATTATGGTGATCTTTCAAGGTCAAAGTAATGGAAACCACTTTTCCTCAATGACACATAATGTCATAAACAATATTATTTTGTGCGGCTTTTCAAGCAAGGTGCTATGCACACTATCACTCTTAAAGTGGCATAATCCGTTTTTGGAGTTTGTTATAGAATAATTGGCTAGCATATTCTTGATGATATAGCACCAATAGATCCTTCAAACTACGCCCGGATGACCCTACATTGACGTTTGAATATACTGAAAAAACGCACGATGTGAACGAATTGTTTACAATTGCACAAAAATAAACAAAGTCACGTGTTGACACTTATTGTCGTTATCTGGGGCAGATAAGATTCAAATTGAATAGTGTGGGTTGCATTGCTATTATACAGCCTAAATTTGTGAGGTACAAGCGAATCAGAGCAAATAAGCTGTGTTTTTATTTTTTTTATGTTTTGGTATCACTGCGTGGAAACTGCTTCGCATGAAACTATGCGAAAACGCTGACTTTTAATGTCAAATTTTGACGAATTTGAGGTTGCAGTGAGAAATTTTTAGTGTTCGTCTGTCTTGTAGGCATCTACTGATCGCTTTCGCAGGGAAAATTAAAAACCGATTATGGCACTTTAACAACCAGGTCAATTAAAATCGAGTTGGACGCACTTTCCCCCAGCTTTATATGATAACCAGTACATGATAATTCCAGAAAAAGAATATTATGCATCGATCGGTCCCACATCTCATTACAAAAGAAGATTGCATAAGGGCTCAAGACATGTCATAATTGAAGATTGCATGAGGGATCCTTGCATTTCATAATGAAGATTGCATGAGGGATCCTTGCATGTCACAAATGAAGATTGCATAAGGGATCATAACATGTCATTAATGCAAATTGCGTGAGGGATCCTTGCATGTCATAAATGAAGATTACATGAGGGATCATGATATGTCACACCACGACACGCGATATTAGGATGGTAGACTGTCCATAGAAGTTCCGTCGACAGAAGTTATCAGAGGTTATAGTCAATATATTGCCTGGAATATTATATAACGGTACCTGTTGGTGTGCACTGTATCTCCCGGAGGTGATGGTGACCTACTGATTACCTTGCTGATTATGTAGCGTGTATGTATCCCGTTCCATGGCACGTTATGTGATCAAGTTAAAACTGAGAATAACCGTGGATGTGATCCGTGGGTGTGATGGATTATTATAGTGTCACAAGATATCGTCTGGGGGAGATCTGGTACATGTAATCAGCCCCAAGCAATAACAGTCAGAGATACTGTTACACACTCAAATAACATATCAAAATACATACACCAGCATCACTATAACAGCTTTACCATATTATCATTCTTTCAACTCGTTCACACAGTATTTTTGCTAATATTTTTGCGATGCTAAATGTAGCCTCAGGATCTTACGGCAGTTTTGTGCTAAATTTCAACGCAAGAAGCTGTGGAAGTTAGCAATCTATTGCAATTATGCATTTCCGACATGTCATCTACATGTCAACAAATATTATTTGGGTTTACCGCGTGTATATGATAATGTTTGGACGATTTGAACAGGGGTCCGGGTTAAGAATTGGCTGTGAATGTGAACTGGTTCGACAGGACTAGCGCGTGCAGGAACCCTGACAACAACTGACAACCTATTCTATCTACAGTGCCTAATTTGATATTGTCCATTTTGAACTGGGTCAAGAACAAAATATTATGTCGTGCTGATTATGTCGTTGCTGATATTGTTACATACGTGTTTTCCATAGATAACAGAGCGTGAGTTATATTTAATTTAATTTACCTAAGTCGCCAGTGCCCACCTCAAAAATGAGAGAGGTTGGAAAAACAGTCACGATGTATATAAACGTCAACCGAAAACAAGATATCGGGAATCTGACCCAACTCAGGAATATTGGCGTGGTAACATCCATTAGTACAAGGAATGAAACTTCTGTTGCAATTTTGTTTGTAACATGCTGATCTCAAGAAATTGCCTCACTCACCAGAAGGGATAGATCTCATATCCGAGGTAAAAGGTATGGAGTTGAGTAGGGAATTGCCATTTGGCTCCGAGGTAAATCTTCGCTGAACGTACTTAAACGGGTTAGAGCAAACATACAAGGCAATAGTATGGACGAAAATTGCACACGTTTATTCTTGGAGAAATCATCCCTTCCTAGTGCGTGTTTATTACCTTTCACACAATCCCGGATTAGCTTCACACATGCGCAGATAATAATGAAAAATATTCGGTGATACTAGTTTTTTTCACATACTTTACCGATTTCCGTTAGATCTGGGAAGGTCTGGCACACCTCGAGTACGAAGGAAACGAACAAATATATTTGTACTCTCGTATAGCAAGGGTCCATGGGGATTGTGAGAACCGTTCACATACACACGACTTTCATTGAATATAACATACATGTGGCTTTATATCCTTCCCAATATAACTGGAAATCCGTTGATAACAGTCATTATCATGACCTGGACAGAAGCAACAAACGCCAGAGTACATTACTTGTTCACAAGGCTTCAGTAATCACATGTGATATATGATAACCAAAGAGCTATATCAGAAAACAATGATATATGACATTTGCTGGATATGTCAATCGCAATACATCACAAATAATAAACTGGGACGGGTGTTGTGGGTTTTTGCACCTTGACCAAACTGAAACATATACATTGTACCGGATCAATAATCTACTAAGAATATAATTATCTGAGTGGTCAGTTTAAAGGTTCTGGAATGAAGAATTATGTGATATTTTCGTCAGATAAGGAAAAACAGGTAAAATTCATAGTCGAGGAATCCAGTTCAGTGATACGCAATTAGGAAATTATAATGACAAAACAGGGTCTGGTTTAAACCAATATATACGAGTCTAATATAGTGATTTTAGTAGTATATATACATATATAAATGATACGTGTCTGTGTGCAAAGGGATTCACACGATATTATGTACACACATTTGAAATTCGACGTTTCACAGTCGATCAAAGGCAACATCATCAGTAACACATGGTGATGATTGGTGATAATTGATATCATATCGACCACATCCTATTTTTGTCTGTTTTGTTGCCCGACTAGCATATTTCAGCATATGTTTATTCAAAAGTTCACACTGAATGACAAATGTACACCAACTTCTGTTCTTTATGAGTAATATTTATGGTGATTCTTCCAGGTCAATGCCCTGATAATAAACGTAATGGAAACCACTTTTTCTCAATGACACCAAAAGTAATACACAGTAATATTATTTTGTGCGTCTTTTACTGCGAGGTGCTGTGTACACTATCAGAATAACACTATGAATAACAAATAACACTATTAACGACTAGATCAAGTAAGTATTGTCATGTTCTGAAAATATTACTTTTTAGTATTAAATGTGTCGTACAGAGGCTCTTTGAGCTTTATTGTATTTTATACTTTCAGATATATTATACACTTTATTGGCATAATGAACACGTCAATAAAGATTTCGAATATAGTGTTACGAGCCAACTCACTGCAGTGTATCTCTGCATACGTATACATGGCTGGCCAATAGGATTATAATGGAATATGAAATCTTGAGAACTTTCGATATGGACCACTCCTACTTTTCTGCCATTAGGATAACCTGAATAGCTTGTGACTGACAGTTGTATCAAGTGTGGACATTAAGAACTGCCTCTTCACGCCAGTTCATTTAAAATATTTATGCATATCGGCTGAAACATATGTTGGTAATTGCTATATCGCCATGTGGGACAGCTGATCGTCATATTATTGCTCTGCCGCTGGCAGTGATGTGATGATCAATGGTATCCCGGACATCACGGTATAGATGACCTTGAGAATTGTCTCACGAGGGACGATAGAAATGTTTTTGTGGCGAGGGACGAGTGATGTTCTTCCAATATTCACCCTGATGGTCTTTTCAGCAATAAAACCTGGGTGTTACTGGGCAGTGAAAGGAAACAAGTTTATAGTCAGGTTCAGATACTGCGGAAACTGATCTTAAGATGGCAGACTGTACTTCTGTAAAGGGAATCGTTAGGCTGATCAGTCGACTGGATTACTAGTGTGTAGAGAATAATAAAGCTGTCTTACCTGACAAGTATATGTGAAAATATTTGCTGAATGACTGAAAGCCACGGACCATGGGCTATTTTACTATTCTGTGTACTTTTCGAAATGTAGGCCTCCACGTATATTGATTCATACTATTTTACACCCTTGACAAAACCTTTTTT
The DNA here is from genome assembly GCA_949152475.1 of Terebella lapidaria. Taxonomy (NCBI): domain Eukaryota; kingdom Metazoa; phylum Annelida; class Polychaeta; order Terebellida; family Terebellidae; genus Terebella; species Terebella lapidaria. The sequence continues at coordinate 2,417,079 of OX424570.1, read as the reverse complement.
ACTGGTTCTGTCACCATATCGGTGAACACAGTAACAAGCTAATTACCGAGCAACACGCCATTGAGATACCCGAAACACCTGAAAGTCACAATAGCTGACTGACAACTCCCACACGTAATTCAAATATATTTTGGATTGCACGGGTGCATATCAATTGCAATATGAGATGTATGTATCGACCTATTACCGCTAGCATTTTGATGATACCAATAGAAACCATTACATCACTTTTGGAACAGGAAGAGATAGTGAACAAATGGTTTATGGAAGCCATATTGACGCCTTCAAGGCATACGGTATGTGAATCTAGCTGTTTCTTCTGTGTCTGCAGCATAATTAACCTATACCTGAAAATAGACAAAAATGACAATCTATGTACCAGATAGTATGACAAACGTGATGAATTCAATTTTCCCGTCGTAAATTTCCCAGTACTGAGTAGTAACATACCAGCAGCTCCTGCGTATGGCGTCTATGTGTCTCAACTCTATCGATATGCTAGAGCATGTTCCAATTCGATTTTCTAGCCAGAGCCAAAATGCTAACTGATAAGTTATTAAAGCAGGGCTATTTGAGACCTAGATTGCAGTCGGCCTTTAAGAAGTCATATGGTCGTCATCAGGAATTAATAGACCATTTCGGTCTGTCTGTAACTCAGATGATGGGATATATTATCACATCATGTTGATTGGTACTTGTAGAGTCGTTATTGTCCGGGCCCTGGGCCCGGATATACTAAAAACGCACTAATTTCAGCTGGTTCCGTTTTGCGAGGTCACCCGCAGTGACGGACAGGGAGTGATTCCACGGTGGACATACGTTGTGCGCTATTGTGCGGGCTTCGCCCGTTTACTATGCTGTGAACTGTAGTTCACAATGTCTCATGTCAGATGTCAGGAATGTTTGTGTGGTACAGCGGGGGTCGAAAATATTGTCACTCTGTTTGCCCAGGCAGTGATTATTTGCACGCGCTGAGTGAAGACTCGAGCACTGGGGGTTAATAGGCGAGATATTAATTTAATTCATGAATAAAAAAAAAAGCAAAACATTTCCTCCGGACATATTCTTAACACGTTCCATTCCTACTATTCTGTAGCTTGTTATAACCTGACAATGTCCCTCATCTCGATGGCATTTATTTTGGATATCACAGTGGGTGTCGCATGCGAGGCAAGAGAAGCTTACTCTTACTGGTACACCTGATCTCACATTTGGCTTCGCCGGATGTCTGTGATATTCAAATTTCTCGGACCTTGATCACCAATTTTGAATTTTTGTCCAACCTTAACTTACCGATTGTGTAAATTTTGTCCATGGATTTTGAGTTTGGTCTTGCGGATTGTTTGGTGTTTGGTATCACACTTGTCTTCTGTACACCAAAAGGAATTTGCACAACCGTCTAACAACTTATTGAAACAATTTAGCAATCCAAAACTAGCCATGTTCTAATAGGTATATGACAGTAATAGGTAAACAACGGAGTTGGTGGTATGTCGGGGATTGATTCAAGTCCCATCAGCAATGACACCGGTTCAGTCATAAAAAAGTGTGTGTATCAACATATGACCGCTTACTTCATGATTTTGATGATAACACAACTACTTTGGAAAAAAAACCCGTTCAAACATATGAAATACACATACATTCACGCCCCTCGGGCTTTTGACCTGCATTTGATGAAATATCATGTCATCATTGCTCAGTAATCTGATATGATGGTTGTAGGTGATTAGCTTACATTTTATGGTGTGAATTCTCCCGGGAAGTGGTGGATGCATCTTCGAGTAGAATTCCATTTGCAAGAATATTGCATTACATTCCTAAATGATGTAAATTATACACGTGAGTCTACCAGATGACGAATAGCATATGATGATGCATGTTAAATGCGTATTTCCGTCACACATTAAAGAGTTTACTGCAGCAACATCCTGACAATTTTTGCAGATGACTGAACATGACCTTATTTTTTTTATAAGATATGCATAATTGGTTTGTCATTGTTTGATAAATTATGTGTGTAGGCGTGTCTAGTGAGTATTGAACACATCTCGTTTACATATCAGGATACTCGTTTACTCTGCAGTTTGATGAATTTTTATCGTAAGGGGCCGGTCATTATTTATCAGGTGGGGGGGGGGGGGGTTGGGTAAAAACTGGGGGGGGGGGGGTCACACTTTCATTTTCAACATTATTGGGGGGGTCATACTTTTATTTTCGATGGGACTGGGGGGGGGGGGGTCGGAGTTTGAAATTGAGTTATTTTGAGAAAATCTGAATAGTAAAATAGTTAAATAATTAGGTGGAAACAATTCACTCAATATCAGTGCATGGACTGATTGGAGTATGCGATGGAATTTCAGAACATTTTCAGTAAAACCATAATCTCACTGAAACCGGATCCCGCAGAGGACCATCCAGGAACACCCAACATCTAGAGATGCCGCAATCCGTGTCCATCAGGGCTCAAAATTTATAATTTTATCCGGGAGCCAAAGGCTCTATTTCGCTCCTATTCAACAATTTTTAGGAGCCAATTGGCTCCTAGAAGCATATTTCAATATTACCTCAAACCGATTTTCATCAGCCAATTGGCTCGAGAGCTCTATTGCCTGGGAGCAAATCTGAAATGTTATGGGCCTATGGCTACCCATAAGTGGCAATTCTGAGCCCTGATGTGCATTGATCAACGCTCATCACTCAGATTGAAACATTGTCACCAAGAATCAACTTTGGACCTAACGGAGCAGCACTATGTAGCTGAACACGGTGCCAGCAAGGATGAACCCAGATCAGCAGGGTCATGTCACAAAACAACCACGGATCAACCAGTCCATACCACCTTGAGCAACATATCATCCATTACGATGAACCCGAACCAGCATGCCAAAACCACAGACCGGTTCTCCACTCAAAATTTTGTCAACACATGACCCCACTGAGGATATTCCCCGAAGACCTCAGGACTATCGCAAACCACCATGTAAAAGACATGGACCTTTTCATACAGAATGGCAAAATAGTCCTGGATTGCCCCGGATGACCCGGGTAGTGAATCTGACTCACATGATTTGGATGGTGGCAGAACATTATTAGCCCATAATAGAGCCAACCCAGACCTGATTCAAGACTAGAAAAAAAAAACAGTTCTGAATGGTCTGATTCACCAATTCTTCCCTGCTCTTCAATGATATGTGGAAAAGCCCTGTATTTTTCGCGAGTTCGCTATGGTATCCAGTCAGTCCGTGAGGGTTTTCATACATTTTTTCCATTCCATCAAAATTTCGGAATCAAGGAATCAACTGAATCATCTTTGACCTAGGTCTCGAGTGTTTCAAGTGGGCTCCGAAACGATGGCTTGTGTAGTGAAAAAGAATATGCTAGTATCATACGAGTAATAATTGTTGTAATGGCATTCACACTTGAAACGAAGGAATGGTGGATACACGGAGAATACAAATCAAAATATTCACTGACCTTATTATAGTATCATAAATTTGCAACAAAAGTCACAATTGTTTCAATAGAAATGTAAATAAAGCGTAAAAAAGCATTCAAGTATCATATATATTTAATACTGGGTATTGATTCCACGTCTATGATACTGATGCGTTGTAATTGTCATCAATTGTGAAGCATAGCCTTATATTCATACATGGGGATTGGGGGGGGGGGGGGGGTCATACTTTTATTTTGGATCTTGGTGGGGGGGGGGGGGGTCATAGATTGGTTTTCGATATCGGTGGGGGGGTCAAACTTTCAAAACTCATTTCTCGGAAAAACCATCCAACCCCCCCACCCAGTAAATAATGACCGGCCCCTAACGTCGAATAAACATCCTTTTCGGGTATAATGTTATTCAATATACTTGGAATCACTTGTCCTATACAAGTATCACTTACAACACATATATTATAATACATTTATATCGTCATCCTGCGCAACCACAGAATTAAAATTATATCCTATTTAACTACCATTATTGCAATATAACGTTATATTAGGAATGACTCTCTGAATGTGAAACTTTTCTGGTGTTTCGCCTCTGCCAAATACTAGTCATATCATGAAAACGTTGAACTTCTCAGTTATTTCGGTTGCATATCATATCCATAACAACTGCAATGAAAAGTGTCATTGCCCAGACTAATCACTGTTGTCATCACTTTCCTGGTTGTTATCAAAATGTCAAAGCTGTTAACTCGAGGAATCGTGTACATTTAAATTGCAGACATAATAACATTGATCACGCACAAAGATGAAAACTGCCTTTTCTGTGCATATAAGAGAACATGCACAGAAGAACATATCTCCATATCGTCACGAAACTCCATAGCATCACGCTTTCACCTGTGTATTAGCTTCTAGTTCACTGGTTCATTAGCAACCGTTATGGTGTATGTGATCGTTTTTTAAAAGTGAAAATGATTATAATGACAGGTTACCTACACTGTAAGGGTGTTATAGGACAAGACTGGTACGCAGAATGAACCACTAAGTCAGTTGTGAGACATAATCTATCACATTACATTAAGTGATGTTGATAAATGGGATGGCCATATATTTACCATCAAGCACACACATCACTATTAGTACTACCTAAAGATGAACTTCACGGACTTATAATTTATCGTGGAGACGAGTTACTGTTGGGCTAAACTACATCAAACAAATGTGTCTGATTGTTGGATGTGATGTTGTTACCCCTTGAACTAACATGACATCCCAGTATCACAAAACAGTGCAAAGACAGCAAAAAGGTTCATACTCATCGACCCTTGAACGGTGCCCAAGACATTTATCACAATGACATATCTCGGAGCAATATGAAACCTCTTATTTTTGTAACCCGACCAGCGAAGTTATCTACGTCCAGATTTCTCATCCAATATATTCTGTGTTAGTTGTTGTGTTTTTTCACCATCAGAATGAAATAGCAGGGTGGCATATGACATAGTGAGTGACAAATGACATAGATTTTGTTTTAACCATAAGAATGAAATAGCAGAACCAACACCAAGAACAACGAACTTGGATAAAGAATACGCTCTGTATTGAAACAATTGAACACATTTCTTGGTGAATTGAAATCCACATTGCAAACTATTCAGTTCCAGTATCACTGGCTTATGAATCTGAGTCTGGTCTAATCATTTGAACCCCTATCAGGCCAGAACCATATCTTCACTACACTTCTAAATAGATATTGTTTGACCTGGGTACCCTATTACATGTATTACATGTATGTCCCTGAGACACACTGTTTTTTTTATCATTCCCCATATGACGATTCCCACGCCTGTGTTTCATTTCCCGACGCTAGGATACAAATTATCCCTAATTATTCTCTATATCTAGGAAATATATTGATATAATATTTCAGACATCCGTTCCCACACCTGCGTTTCATTTCCGCATCTCACGCCGACGCTAGTAAAGAAATTATCCCTAATTATTCACTATATCTAAGAAACCCGTTGATATAATATTTCAGACATCCGTTGTATTAATCCTACCAGTACTAACTTCTATTTCTCAATCTTCATACTGATCAACGACAGAATTACAGTTAATTCTTGCATCATGATGTTATATTGGGAGCGACTGTCATATTGCTGCATATAATATTCAGTACCATCAGCTCAGTAGCCTATTGGCTTGTGATTAGTACTTATGTAGTTGTCATGTATCTATTCCATGGGGTTTGTTTCGGATTTCTAGATTAATGTCATAGGTTCTTGGACAGTTGTATGCTTACCAGCTTACTCCATCAGATGTACAGTAGAAACAACTACATTTCTCACACTGTCTGCCCCTGATGACGCCAGTCTGTCTTTGGATAAAATAATTGGTCAGGCTTTGTTTCTATTGCAAAATGTATTTTATGTTTGTTATTGTCATAATCAAAATCTAGTTGAATTGGTGATAATAGATTGATACTTACATCGATAACAATTGTAATTTAATGTCATGCTCAGAGAAGTATTGCCCACACCGATCACTGTTCTTACCTCTACATTGGTGGTTACCAAATGTCAAGGCTTTTAACTCGAGGAATCTGCTTGAAGAAAATAAACTCTGAAGTTTATATGGTACATGCTCTTCTATCAGATATTGAAGAGAGACTTGAAAACTTACCCAGCAGGATCTCCACATTGCCAAAATTTCGAATGAAGAATGTTATATGCCTGACGACGGAAGATAAAGATGATACATTGACACATTAAAATGTGATCGAATATCCTGAGGGATCTTACTTATGTATACCTTATTATATTAGAAGGCACGTAGTAAATATATAAACTGTCAGCATGGTCAGGCGCAAGTAGTTTTCAGCTACCAAATCACTCTGCGAAATGAATATAAAAAACATGGATATGGCCCGCTGGAAAATCCTGTGATTGTGATCATAAAAGTCTATGACGAGTATAAATAGAACACATTCTGACGATACCTCCTTGTCACCAGGCTTCTGCCTCTGTATTAACTTCTGGTTCACTGGTTCATTAGCAACTGTTATGGTGTTGTGTATGTTTTTGACCTGAAAATGATTATTGACGGGTTATCTAAGCTGAAGTATTGGGTGTTATAGCAAGAGACTTGTACGCATAATGAGCCACTAAGTGACTTCTTGGGACATAAGTGATCGCATTACATCAAGTTGTGTTGACAAATTGGGTGGTCACATAATGACCCACGAACACATACATCACTATCAGTAGCAACTTTATGTGGGCTAGTATAATACTAATAAGTATATATAACCTACAAACTGGACACATTCATGATATAGGAAAATTACCAACAGACTATTCTCTTTGAAGTTTATGTGGGGTTTTACTGGAATTACAGAGTATTCAACAATGCACCTCTACAATAGGTATCGTCACACTTTGGACTAGAGACTATATATCGTTCTAGCTCACTTGAATACCTTCTTGGGTTCCATAACCAAAAGGTTGTGGCAAGATACTGTGGCAAGATAACATCCAGACGTGGCTCTAACACCACGATGCATGTAAGTGTATTGACCACGTCAAATAAAACAGCCACCTGAATCATAAAGAGGGTTTCACCAGTGGATGTGGGCTATATGCATGTATATTTTATAATACTTGGATACGACTTTTCTTAAGTAAAAAGTAGACAAATCCACAATTAATTCACTGGACTCAATATGTTTCTGATGTCCCTAATATGCAGTGTGGCATTGAGTATTCAAATATGTGGTTATATTACGCTCAGCCCGTGGTTTGCGAACGTGACAAATTCATGTTAGATACAAGTGTTTTACACAATATCACAAAACTTCTCACATGGCATTTCTAAGAGAAAGGGAAAAGTCAATTGGAATACAGTGTCATCAGCATAAAACGGTTCTTGCATATACCGGAGTTTTGTACATACCGGCGTTCCCCTTAGGTCCTGATTTCTTCTCCTTTGTTTCTATAGTGAGCAAGTCTTGATATAGTGGATGTTGTACACTCGGAAAACCACCATATTCCTCTGACCAAACTGGCCATATCGTATTGTCAAAACCGGCGTCAGCTTAACATTTTAAAACCGCGTTGTCTAAATTACAACCAACAATGCTTCATCACATGCAGACCGATATCGAAGGTTGCGCTTTAACATGTCTGTGTAAACATAACAGCATCAGGAACACGACACTCACGAAATTAACACCAGCTAAACTTCAGCTAGGGGTCGTTTGAAGACTGCGACTACGACAAACCTCGATTATGTGCACATAAGTGGATCTGATTAATTACAGGACTGATTCTTTATTTTGAAGGTAATGGAAAGAGTAAGTTGTAATCAAACTTAGCCGGTACGGATCCAAACATTCATTGCACATGTGCTAATTATACAAGAAAATCACAACCAACAATGAATCACTTTTATTTATACATATTACATCCCTATGGGTGATATCAGAAGTCAGTCATCATGTTTACCTGGAGTGTGTTATATACCATCTTGTTTATCAGTAGTGCAGTGTATCAGCAGTATCGTTGAGCGGTAAGGGGGGGGGGGGGGGTAGCACTTGACTGGGTAAATGATTACTTGTGCAATAGAAAACAGTATGTTTTATATAACGGTGTATGATCAGATTGTAAAACATTATTGTGTGGAGTTCCACAGGGTTTTATTATAGGTCCCACACTTTTTGTACTCTATATCAATGACTTACCAAATATTTCAGACAAATTAAAATTCATACTATTTGCGGATGACACAAATGTATTCTATTCAAACACGGATAACTCCCACGTTTTTGAAGTCCTAAATTTGGAAAATGAACAAACTTAGTGTATGGTGTGAAGTAAACAAATTATCACTTAATCATGTTAATGTTAACAAAACTAATTACATGACTTTTAGAAAGACAAACAATTGCTGAGGGTACTATCAGAATAGATGGCTTCAAAGTTGAACAAGTACATGTCACCAAGTTTCTCGGTGTGATGGTTGACGGAAATCGTACATAGAATACTCAAATAAATGCTATTCATCGCATTGTATCAAGAAATGTTGGCATTATGTATAAAGTTAAATACTTGCGTAACTGTAAAAGTTTGCATACATCATATTGTTCATTAGTACTTCAATATCTATCATATACATGTGAAATCTGGGCAATGATTACAAAACAAAATTGAATTATCTCTAGATATTGCGAGCAATGCGTGTAATAGATGGTGCTCACTACAGAGCACTGGTTCTATTTTTCAGAAATATAAGTGTTTCAAACTATACGATATAATAGATCTAAACACTTTAATTGTTATTTATAGGGCCAATCATGTACTCTACCAGCAAATATCCCATCACTATTTGTCGAAACTAACAAAACCCAACTGATAATACACGAACTAGTTCCAAATGTAGTTGTTCTGGAAGAAATGTAAAAACAGCTGCAAAATATATGTGCATAAGCATAAAAAGTGTCAAACTCTGGAACAATCTTGGATTTAATGTTAAAAATATTCACAATATTGTCACTTTAGAAAAACTAGTTAAGAAGTCGATGCTCGAAAATTACAGCTTGGGTCATGAATAGCCAAATTATCAAACCATTCCATGCATCAATTTCATCTTATTTATTTTCATTTATTTCTTTTAGCAATATTGTTCATTCTTGTTTTTTATTACCTTTCTTATGGTTTGTTAACATACTAGTATAGTAATCTCTTTGGTTGGGTGGGATGTAATATTTTGGGTGGGAATCGGGAGATTGTTACTTCATAAGCTTCAAACAATTTCCTTTTCATTATTCAAATGTATTATCATTGCACTGTTATGAATGTTGAATATTGAACAAACTGATTTGAATTGAATTGAAGTGTGTTATCTACTATATGATCATTGTTTTACAGGAGTGTGTTATTGTCCGGGCCCCGGGCCCGGATATACTAAAAACGCACTAATTTCAGCTGGTTCCGTTTTGTGAGGTCTCCCGCAGTGACGGGCAGGGAGTGATTCCACGGTGGACATACGTTGCGTGCTATTGTGCGGGCTTCGCCCGTTTACTATGCTGTGAACTGTAGTTCACAATGTCTCATGCCAGATGTCAGGGATGTTTGTGTGGTACAGCGAGGGTCGCAAATATTGTCACTCTGTTTGCCCAGGCAGTGATTTTTTGCACGCGCTGATATAACGCTGATGTTACAGTAATAGAATCATGTTAGAATCGCACTTGGACTAGGATATAGGCATAGGCCTATGCGCATAGAAAAGACCTGGAGTGAAGACTCGAGCACTGGGGAATAATAGGCGAGATAATAATTTAATTCATAAATAAAAAAACAGCAAAACATTTCCTCCGGACATATTCTTAACACTTTCCATTCCTACTATTCTGTAGCTTGTTTACTATATGATTACTGTTTATTAGTAGTGCGTTGTCTAGTATATGATCATTGTTTATCAGGAGTGCATTGTTTACTATATGATCATTGTTTATCAGTAGTCGGTTACTATATGATCATTGTTTATCATCAGTGTGTTATCTAGTATATGATCATCGTTTATCAGGAGTGTGTTATCTACTATATGATCATTGTTTATCAGTAGTGGGTTACTATGTGATCATTGTTTATCATTAGTGTGTTATGTAGTATATGATCATTGGTAATCAGGAGTGTGTTATCTACTTATGATCATTGTTCATCAGTAGTGAGTTATCTATTATGATCATTGTTTATCAGTAGTGTGTTATCTACTATATTATCATTGTTTATCAGTAGTGGGTTACTATATGACCATTGCTTATCAGTGGTACGTTATCTACTATATGATCGATGTTTATCAGGAGTGCCTTATTTACTCTATGATCACTGTTTATCAGTAGTGCATTATTTACTATATGATCATTGTTTATACGTAGTGTGTTATTTACTCTGTGATCATTGTTTATCAATAGTGTGTTATCTACTATATGATCATTGTTTATCAGTAGTGCGTTATCTACTATATGATCATTTCTCCTGTGTCTACCTAGAGATGAAATTCATGTACTTGTATAATTTATCGTGGAGACGAGTTACTGTTGGGCTTCATCAAACAAATGTGTCTAATTGTTGGATGTGATGTTGTTACCCCTTGAACTGACATGACTTCTCAGTATCACAAAACAGTGCAAACACAGCAACAAGGTTCACACTCATTGACCCTTCAACGGTGTGCGATGACATATCTGGGAACAATACACGTAGAATCAATACACAGTATTAAGTATCCCAAGCGAACATAACAGGGTCCGTTATCCAATCTCATAGTACCGTGACAGAAAGTCATATCAGAAGGTCATATATATGAAAGCTACACTGACGAGCAACCTTCAGGTGGAGTGTTGGAAATATCAGTGAATTACGTAATATAACCCTTTCCTTAGTATTTTGCAAAGCTTAATAACCATATGATAAACGTGGAATATGAACACGATGTGATATGAATACCTGACTGTGTCAGCGACTAGGCCATGAAGGATATGACCTTGAAGAGAACCATTGTAACGGAACAGATACATTTTCTATGAATATTCGTGTATTAACATTGATTTGTTTGTGTGATCTGGACCAAAGTTGATACTCGAGTTGAGAATACCCTGGTCGTATTACTAACAGGCTTTCAGAACTCACACACGGGAGCTGTGCAATTGGGGGTGTATATCTCAGAGCGCCCGGATCGAGCTTCCACCAGCCTTGAATTATGCATTTTGTTTGGTCAGATTTGTGTATTCTGGACAACGTCGATTGTGTGTTCTGAGACGACAGTATGGTGAGTGTATCAACAAAGAGATTGGATCCGTTTAACATACAGTATGTATGTCATGAATGAACAAATCTCAAAGCGTCGTCCTTGGCCCGCGGCAAATATTCCAGACGACCTGAAGTACTCGGTAATGAGCGCACGTAGACGAGCAAATTAAATTTCACCACAGGATCAGTGGTATACCTTTGTATATATGTTGGTATCTGTACATGACGTTTCAGTGCAGAGGCCATGACATGGCCATATTAGTAACAATTTCATACTTCATGATCTTTTGCATATATCTGCTCTGTCGAAGAATAAACGTTTAATTAATTCGTGCTGACGAACTATAACACTGCTATCAACAAACGGTCCTGTCTTCTAGTTGTCTTTAAAGGACGTCCTGGGCGAAATCTAGGAGTAGGTACACCTGTCTTGGCGTTCCTCTTCAGGATCTTGCTGACCTCCCCCTGTGTGATGTTGTTTTGCCTCGCTATCTAGTCTGTTTTAGCCCATTACGTCGCAGGGCAACCACTCCGTGACAGACTGGTGCACTTAATTGACGCACAATTACTTCAGGAATCTGTGTTTAAAATTTCGCAGCTCCAAGTCAAGGAGATCCTGAGATATGCACAAAAATTTGACCAGCCCACATAATTAATAGCAGACCAAAAAACCACCCCATATCACAGTCTTCAGTTATTTCGTCACCCCATGTGCACTCCCGTGGTGTCAATTGGCATGATAATCTCCTGGTCGGCAGGTGATATGCCTGGCTGAACATCAGATCATGTAACAACTTCATGGTGCTCATCAATTTGAATCTATGACATAATATTTTATCAGTTCACCCACCCAACCGATATATTCAATATTAAATGGCAACCCTGTATACAAGTGTACTATGTTAACTCTATGATCAATTATATGATGGGAATCAACTGGCAAGCTCACAAAAAGATCATGAAGTTACTGTTGTGTCAGGCGATGATATTGACTCTGCCATTGATATACCAGCGTCGGGAGATTTTGCAGTCGATCTCAATGGAGTTATTAGCTAGCGTGGAATGTATTTATGGCAGGAAGCAATAACAATGTAATGTTAGTTTATATGCAGTAGTAAAACGCTAGAGAGCTTCTGAAGAATGCAAAAGAATCATTGATCTGATATGAGAATTGATTTGTGATAGCAGAAATCTTTGTTCTACATAATCTCTTGTTTGTTGTGGTGGTTTATGCTAAGACGCAATGAGCTGGTATACACTCAACATTGATGCTCCATCTCAATTGAGTTATTTATCTATTTTATGTTGATCAATAGGTTATGAATTTCAGAAACCAAATATTCTCCCGGAACATTGCTTTAATATATTACGTCTACATTCTGGCAAGTTGCACACAGAGGTCAGTGTCGACTACGGAAGCGTAGAAGGGACCCCACGAAACTTTATTCTTTAATATTCCTGATTCAATATCTCGATAAAATCGACCTTTTCTCCAAATATTGACTTAGTATCTTCGAATTATCCATTTAAACGTGGAACAGCCAAAAGAGTCAATTAAGACATGTCAACCTCCTGATTTATTGATGTCAACCTACTGTTTCAATAATATCAACTAGAGTTAGATCGAGCGCCCGAACGATCGATCAATCGCTCAAGCTTGGGCTTTAAGCGATGTGAAAATGGCATCACGCGGTAGCACAAAAAGGTCGTGGGTTTGGAAATATTTCGAAGTTAAAGAAGATGATAAGCAAAAAGCCGAATGCAATGTGTGTAAGAAGGTCTATGCATACAAGGGTCAGACAACCAACTTGGCTGTTCACTTGAAAAGTGCACACGGGCTGTCTGATAGCAATGAAGATGTGAGACCAGCACAGCCGTCAATTTCTGCAGCACTCGGTGTGACTGCCCCCTTACCAAATTCATGCAAGGAAGCAATCACAAAGGCGATTGCAAACTTTGTCGTTCATGGCTTGCAGCCCATTTCTGTAGTGGAGAAAGACTGTTTTCGGAAGCTCCTGGCCGCCATGGAACCACGATATGTGCCTCCAACTGCTGAGACACTTCGTAAATTATTGGACCAGATGTACACAAAAGAAAAAGAAGTACTGACGATGGAGATCAGCAATGTTCAGAATGTGGCCGCCACACATGATTCATGGACTTCATTGAACAATGAATCATTTGAGACAATCACCGGTCACTACATCAAAACAGATGACTGGGAAATGAAAAGTAAAGTGCTTCAGACAACCAGAGTTGAGGGGTCACACACTGCAAAAAACATCCATAGTGTCCTTGACGAAGCTGCCAACAAAAGGAATTTGTCGTCGGTCCCAACTACTGTCAGTGATAACGCAGCAAACGAAGTGAAAGCTTTCACACTGTTAAATTGGCCGCGCTTAGCTGAACTTAGCTGTGAAGGCAGGGCTGGCAGTAACTCAGGTGTCGAAGATCATTGCTCGTGGAAGGAAAATTGTAACTTTCTTTCTCATAAGCCCTTTTGCCATGGGCTTTCTGACTGAGAAACAAAAACTGCTTCTCCCAGATGCCCACCAAGGTCATCATTTGATACAGGATGTATCCACTCGATGGAATAGCACGTACGACATGCTAGTCAGATTCACTGAGCAATTACCTGCACTACATGCTACAATACTAGATCCTGCTGCCACAAGAAATGTCAAGGAGCTGAAAACATACCTGTACAGTTTTGCTGACCAGAGTCTTGTGGAGAGTCTCTTGGCCATCTTTGAACCCTTCAAACGAGCTACAATTCTGATGTGTGGCGACAAAGAACCTACGCTGCAGAGGGTACTTTCATGCTTGAAGATCAATGCCACTTTGGACTTGACGGATGAAGATGGAGCTGTTGTCAGAAAGTTGAAGAAGACCATGGAAGACAATCTCAACAAACGGGACTTCGAGAACAAGGAAATCAAGCTCGCTTGTCTGTTGCACCCCGAAACTAAGCAACTGGGATTCGTGGATCCGGATGAGAAAATGCAGACGATTGAACTGCTGAAAACTGAAGCTTAGGCACTGATTGGGCAGCAGAAGGCGGAAGAAGAGAATCAAGCCAGTGAGGCCACTGACACTAAGGCCAGTGGTTTGAGCACAGGAAGTTCCCTGCCGGAATCAGCAGATAGTGGGAACGTAGCGAGTGTAAGTGCATGGAATGAACCATAGGTAGAAAAAAGCAAAATATGAATCAGGTTGGCTGGACGATGTTATTCAAACAGAAGCCGAGATCAGAGAGCCTCTCATGACAGAGCTGGACAGAGACCTCCTGGAACCTCGGTCGAATGAACCGGCACTGAAATGGTGGGCACAACGGTCCTGCTTGTTCCCCACTCTGTCCATCCTGGCTCGCAAGTACATTTCCATCCCTGCTTCAAGTGTACCCAGTGAGAGGGTGTTCAGCCTTGCTGGTAACATAATCTAAAAAAACGCTGTAATCTGTTGCCAGAGACGATTGATTGCTCATTTCCCTGAACAAGAATCGAAAGTGAAGGCTAAGTGAACCGACTGAAGTTGAACTTGTTACTTGTTGGCCACTTTTTGTACATATTTGGTGTTGTTTAATGTTTGACAGAGATTGCTGATAATCACATTAGTCACATATATACAGCGATTATTTTATTTGTTTGGATTTCAGACAAGAATGTCAGATCTGTTTACCGATTTTTGTTTGTAAAAAATGATGCATTTCCAATGATTACAAAATTGGGGGTTTTGTTAAAGATAAATGAATGTAACGCTGAACAATCATCAAGTTACTTTTTTTATTAATTCAACACAAATCTCACCCCACATCTCAAGAGATTACAAATACGAATCTGAAGCACATTTTTTTTATGTTTGTCATCGAATTCAGGGAATGGGTTTGGGTAAAATGTGAAGTCGGTGTTTATATACATTTGTCAAAAACGAATGCTCCCTGAGCCTCCCACTCGGCCGGGGGAGATGGAACTTCAAATTATTTTGCTGCTTTTTCCTCGACCTTTCACATTTCTGTTATGATTTGATTATTTAAGATGTTGATGAATTAATGGGCAGACAAGTAACACAAATTTGACAAACACAATCTAGATGTGTTTCCATTCATCGATGTGTTTCACGCTGGATTTATTTGCATTAACATGAATCACACAGTGAATCGCTTTACATCTCGTATCATCGTCCATTTTTCGGGCAAGCACTCGTCGAATAATTACATTGAGAAAAGCTCGAGATTGCTCGATCATCGGTCGTTATTTTCCCAACGATGATCGAGCTTGAAAACATCACCGAGTCCGAACACTAATATCAACTCAATATATCGATTATATTGGCTAATATATCAGGAGTATCAAACTCGACACATGCATATTGTACAATCTATGTTAGTAGTCAATAACGAGTGTGTCAATTGCTGTGTTTGAAAATTTGAAACCTCCCCTCTAATATATTACCGAAGCCTAGAAGGGCCGCCTATGAAACAGTTTTCATAAATTCCCTGGTTCGATAATAGCGACATATATCTCGATAATATTGACTAAGTGTCTCGATATTATCGACTTAGGACTGATGGCCTGAATTTATTTTCAAATTCCCGGCTTACTAACTTGATAATATCAACTTAGTTTCATGCGCTAAGTCAAAACACGATTAATTTTCATAATGAACATGATGGAAAACAATTGTTAGTGATACACAAATTAGATATATCTCACACGCTTACATGAACAATATCATGAGAGTTTCTGATATTATGCTTCGCAAATCTATATTCGATCGATGTGACCCATGTGGATGAAATAGAGACCAGAGACAACAAGACCTGTCCTTGACCAACAATACACACACAAACCACTTATCTGCGGCTTACAGGCTACTGAAAATGTTTACTTTGTACCGTGTATCTATGGAGTTTCATGGCTCAAATCTCAATTTATATTGAACTCACGTCATTGTATACTGCGACCAGTGTGTGTACAAAACCGGGTTCATTTGTGCCGTGATGTCTCATCTCCTAATTTCAGCATCTAATCACTGCCCCATAGCCCCCTCATGGGAGTATATATTTATAAAAAACAATTAACAGAAATTTTCAATAGCTAGAATAGCTAGAAATATATATTATTAAAAATCATATTGTTTTAAGAAGATGTAGATTCTAATTATATTAGGTGCACCTAATAATATCAACAGATATCTTTAGGTAAAAGATGTTTTACATCACATATTGAAGCACAAATAACATTGTTCAAAACACACAAAGCACCACACAATACAGTATTCCGTCATTTGTAATAGGTCCCATTCAGGCAAATCCGTTCGACAGAGTCATGTCCGTATCGCATTCAATGCATCCTGGCATTTTTCCTCGTGTTCATCGCTATGATACTGGAGTTGAGAGACCACCTTCTCACCAACAATACAGACGCTGCCACAGTCGTCACGATGAACCTATTCTCAAGGATGCGAGTCTGTGTTGGCATTTTTCAAAGTTTGGTTGTCTGAACTCTCTCAATGCGCATGCGCCACCTCTCTGAGTCTCAGACGCTCCGGAACCTTATCATTCACACTATCTTTGGTATTCAGATTTCGGTGTTTGGGTTGGATGACGGGACTGGATCTTGGACAATCTGCTGATTCATGCTGTGCAGATATCGACAATTTACCCAGAATACGGTTAGACCATTTGAAGACTTCGATGGAATTAATTTTTTGACGAGTTTTTGCCCTGGGTGTTACCAGTCCATCTCTCCGATCCAACCTTTCCTGAGTTTTGTAGGCACCGTCCACGTTTGGTCGCTGTTTCCTCAGCAGCCACTCTCTCTGAGTTCTTCGCATCTTAGGATCGAGGTGAACCACCTTACTTGACTTGTGAAAGCAGTGAAAGTCCGATTTTCAGCGATGATACGTTTTTGGCAGTCGAGCGATGTAAGAGGGAAGATGTCAACTGCTGTGAAGTGTTTTGAGCTCGGTTGCAGAGTGTCCCCTGTGGCATGTCTCCTGAGGGGGTGGGGTATGTCTATCATGCCGCGAGAGATACACCGGCATGACATAATCTGTCGATGACTTTCGTCGTTGGGGTCGGGCAGCATATATTTAGATGGTGATACCCGGACTGTATTCATCTGTTTGGCATTGGAGCTGTTTCGCACGTGAGAACTGTTTATGTCACTGGTGTCGGTATCATGCAACATATAATTCTTTGTAATTTTCGTGTCCTCTCGACTGAGTTTTCGATGAGAGTCGCTCTCCTTCAGGTATTCGCATATTCGGCCGTAATTACCCGATCTTTGGTGCTGTTCAGGATTCGTTAGCCAGCTCATTTTCCGCAGCTGTTTTAGACACTCTCTCCCCTCTATCGCTCTGCCGGGCCAGACGTCCCCTTTCCCATCCATGTCGGGGTTACCATCTGGATCACTCAACAAGGAATCCTCTCGCTTTCAAGTTGGAGTTGATGGGATACTTGATTCTCCAAAGCCCACTTCAATGTCTCCTGGGCCACTATTCCCTTCATCATCAGCCAGGGTAGGACCGTTTTCCTGGGCCCCGTGTCCCTCAGGCTGCTCCGATATTTTCTCGGTGTGGTACTGGCCGCTGAGACTCTGGATTGTACTCCTAATATCGCCCAGAGTCGACCTAAACGAGTGGATATCCTTCTGCGTCTTGGATGTCAACATGTCTTAATCGAAACATATTTTGTAGCACAACGTGATGCCATTATCATCAGGACCTGATAATGCACAACACTAATTTAAACCTGTTTATTTATAAACAGGGTTGCCTAATAACTGACCTCAATCAAGGGATGCAGCGTTCGTGTATTACTTTCATTACCGATAGCCGACTAAGCTTGTGTTTCACTGTCTCGCTTTTGTGGAACTGTGCACTATTATGTATGGTATACACTTCTGATACGATTTCAAGCGAGATTCTCATCATTTAATGGAATAAACATGGAAACAATACCCTAGTATATAGTATCCGAGCAACCAATAGCAAACCAGTCTCAAAATCCAGTGTCAGGCAAAATCGAGAAAGTTTTATTGGAACTTCATGAACCCCCAAATATAGCCATAAAGGAGTGAAATCAGGTGTTCCGGAAAGAGTGAGCATTTTCTGCACCACATGTGGCACCCGTCATGAATTCCAAAACATTACCATGCAAAAAGTTCTTGTTGCATACTTGTATCAGATTTTGTGTACTTGTCAACCAGATTGTGATGACGTCCATAGAATTTCTTGAAAGCAGCTATTAGTCTTGGTAAAACATATCCCTGTCGCAGCAGTTTGGAGGCTAGCTGGGAACTTCGATGAACAGAGTCCTCACACTTGCAACTAGCTCTGGAATAGCGTATGAGTTGTGAGACAAGCACGCCATATGCTGGCGACATAGGAATGTTATTGCTTAGAAAAGGGAAATTGACTATGGAAAAATTGAAATCATCACGTTTGTCATACAACCTAGCTGACAGGTTAGAATCATCAATCTCCAACTTTAGGTCTAAGTAGTTGGAATCATTCAAAGTACTCGTATTCAAGTGCCATTGACTCACCTTCATAGTAGCTATCCAACAGCATTGGAAGACTGAACTCATCACTCTCTGACTGTTTTGCAGTTTCCATTTGGTTTTAGCATGTTTAGGCGCACACACAAACCCTGTGATCACCCCCCGTTTGTCACACATTCAGTCAGAGTGACAAATGATGTTGTCAAATGAATTAATTGCGTACCCCTCGATTGATAAACGAAAAAGTCATGAACAACAAAAATCACTGAGTAGAAACTTGTGATATACACCGCGTATATATATATATATATATATATTGTTTACTGATGTCCGGCTTATCACGCTCACTACCGATATGTACCGGACTCTCAATGAGCTCTCAAACGAAGAAGCGTTATAAACTTGGTGACGAAAGAGGGTCGTACTCCCATAATGTTGTCAAGGTTTATAAAGTGGATACATGGGCATTAAATTATTGTCCCTTTTGTGTCGGCCAGTCATTATTTTTCCAGTATCTCTGCACGGGGCAAAATATGTCCATTTTGTGGCATTAGCGGCATATAATAACACTTGCACACAATTTTCGCATAAATATTTCACCGTGGTGTTTGATACATTGTCGGTGATACGTAGCATGTTAATGGCTAGCAGACATGGGATAAAGAATGGTTTAGATATAAAAACGTGGACATCACCGATACATTATACATATACCATCTAAATTCATACACTCGAAATTAATTTTCTCGAATTAATTACAACAAGCTGTAATCAGATCGATATCATGTCTAAACAAAGATATGTATCGATCTACGGCAACGGGATACGAGAAGAAAAAATCTGGTTTTGACAACTTCCACTGACCTTTTAAACTTCATCCATGCATTTGGTCTGGGAATGAAATATTTTTGTCGTTATCTTCATTGCATTGTGTGATTATGTGTTCTGTCTAGGTTGCTTGAACTCGTTTGTTAAAATTTGAATTAGTTTCACAGGTTGTTGGGCAGTTATATACTATTTCATTCAGGTGTACAGTACAAACAACTACATTTCACACACTCTCTGTCCCTAATGGCGCCAGTTTTTCTTTGGATAAACTATTTGGTCGGGCTTTGTTTCTATTGCAAAATGTTGTATTTTACATTTGCTATTGTCATCATCAAAATCTACCTGTATGGTGTTGGATTGATACTTACATTGATTCTTGCACTTGCACACTATTTGACATGTGATTACTATTTCTATTTTACTCTGGCGACGCCATTGTAACTCTGGGTGTAATCTTTTGGCCAGGCTTTGTTTTCTTCCAGTAGTATGTCATTATCGGTTTTCTATTGGTATCAAATCATTTAGTATTGGTATAGTTCGATATTTTACATAAATCGCGGCTCTGGACATCTTTATACATTTTCCTGTCTGATATGTGTATGAATTTTGATAATTTCAATATAAAAAGGGAAGTATATAACTAGTATGAAAACAACTGGAGATTTACACTTAATTCGTTCTTCTGTCTATGTGGCATGAATGATCATTAACGGTGTAAAGTGCACGATTCATTATTTATTGATTTTGGACATACGATTGTACACTTTCTTATCTCCCATGTGTTTTGTTTACATGGGAGAAACGAACACGAATCATTCCAAATTACATGTGTCTTCGCTTCCCCCATGAAAGTATATGGACATAATGGTACACTGATCATTTGCACTTGGCAGTTTTCCCAAGTAATTACTGATGCGGTACCCGCCACTATAATTTCCGCCCACAAAAGACATCAATGAACATTTGGTTCCAAGTATCAATCTATTACCACCAATACAGCCAAATTTCGATGAATCCGATAACAAATGGGGAATACAACGGCATTATCTTACATTAGACCCCCACCAAAAATGTGGGGGTCCGAAAGAAGACTAAGGAAGAATACATGAAATTTGTTGCAATAAAGACATAAATACGTGTTTAAAATCGCAAGAAATAAGATCCTATTGTCAGTTACAATCGACGTGTCTTATACTATATTTTACTATATTTTTTGTCACTTAAAATCCATGTGTCTGATACTAGTCTTCATTCATACCCCCATTACGTGTTGGAGACATACGCATGGGAGTTTGAAAGCAAATGACCATTTCGTATAGTATACCTAATACTATACCTAATACTAGTCTTCGTTGAGACCCCCATTGCTGTACCTGTAAAATGGTACGGGGGTCTAAAGGAAGACTAATATATAGTCTTCCTTTAGACCCCCACACCTATACCTATATCATGTATTGGGGGTTTAATCGAAGACTATTATAAGACACCTACTACAATCTTCCTTAAAACCCCCAACGTTTTGGTGGGGGTCTAATGTAAGATAATGCCAATACAACATTTTGCAATAAAAACTAAGCCCAACCAAATACTTCATCAAAAGACACACTGGCGTTATCAGGGGCAGACAGTGTGGTAAATGTAGTTGTTTCTACTGTACACTTGATGGAATTAGTATACAACTGCCCAACATCCTATGAAAATAATTTAGAAGTCCGTCATTTGTAGCTGCCTGTAAGTGCTGTTGGCGCAGATGAATTTAACCAACAACCTTGGTCATCAAGCCCAAATGCGCTAGGAGTGAACGAGTGAATCTTGTATTTCTGTGCAAGACTTAATCAAAGATCCATGTCGGTGACCACGGATTACGACCTCTACTTTGTCATTGCTGTTGTCGTAGACCAGCAACAAGATATATACTGATCTACAAACTGTCAGTTATGCCCGAGCGTAGCAAAGAGCTATGTAGACTGCCAGGACAATCCACAAACTATCAGTTGTGCCCGAGCGTGGCAAAGATCATGTTGGGAGCAATGTAGACTGCCAGTACAATCAACAAACAGTCAGTTTTGCCCGAGCGTAGCAAAGACCATGGCGGGAGCTACGTAGAATGCCAGAACAATCAGGGGGTTTACATATTGTTCTGATGGTACACCTGATTTCACCTCCTAACACAACACCTGATTTCACCTCCTTAAGGCCATTTTTTGGGGGGAAGGGGGGGGGGGGGGTTCATAGTTTCCCTGTCATTTTTGTTTTCTCTCACTTCGTATGCCTGTTTTGCACTGTTTTGTTCGCTCTGAATAGTGAATACCTAATACATGTACTGGGTATTAATTCTACGTCTATTATTCCCAGACATGTCATTGCACACCGTTAAAGGGTCAATGAGTGTGAACCTTGTTGCTGTCTTGGCGTTTTTTTGTGATACTGGGAAGTCATGTCAGTTCAAGGGTTAACACCACATGGACTTAAAATTATGGACTCATTTATTTGAGATAGCCCAACAGTAATTCGTCTCCACGATAAATTATAAGTACATGAACTTCATATTCAGGTAAGTACATGAAGTTCATATTTAGTAGACACATGAGAAATGATCATATAATAGATAACGCACTACTGATAAACAGTGATCATATAGTAGATAACACACTATTGATAAACAATGATCATAGAGTAAATAACCAACTACTGATAAACATTGATCATATCCTCGATAACGCACTACTGATAAACAATGATCATATAGTAACCCACTACTGATAAACAGTGATCATTGAGTAAATTACCCACTACTGATAAACAATTATCATATAGTAGATAACGCACTACTGATAAACAATGATCATATACTCGATAACGCACTACTGATAAACAGTGATCATATAGTAAATTATGCACTCCTGATAAACAATGATCATATACTAGATAACGTACAATTGATAAGCAAAGGTCATGTCGCCGGTGGAATGAACGACTCGATGTGGTGTTCAATGTTTATTTACAGGCGTGCGAATAACTGAAATATATACAACGATGTGCCATGTAGTGATGATATGTACGAAGTATGAGGAACGAGCCGATGTTCATCCGTCAGTTGTTTAGAGCAAAATACCATATAGTTATATAAGAATATAGTGACGGATGACCATACTAAACTAACAAGAGCAATATAGACTAAGTTGGAATGAAATCTACCTGGAGTTACACAGAGAAATATAATCACCCATATATGCATAATAATCTAGGAGTAGTTACAGTCACTAACCTGAAATATATACAACGATGTGCCATGTAGTGATGATATGTACGAAGTATGAGGAACGAGCCGATGTTCATCCGTCAGTTGTGTAGAGCAAAAGACGATGAACATGGCGTCAAATTGCTTTTATACTAGGCAGCAATAAACAGGAAATGAAGTAATATTGGCGGGAAAAACTATAGGACTTGGCATTTGTGAACTGTAGAATTAGTAAAACATGTTATTTATGGAATGAAAATAAAATGAGTATGTACTTGTGAAGATGTATATATACAAAGGTCATATAGTAACCCATTACTGATGAACAATGATCATATAGTAGATAAAGCACTACTGATAAACAATGATTATATACTAGATAACTCACTACGGATAATACAATGATCATAAGTAGATAATATACTTCTGATAAACAATGATCATATAGTAGATAACTCACTACTGATAAACAATGATTATATACTCGATAACGCACTACTGATAAACAGTGATCATATAGTAAATAATGCACTCCTGGTAAACAATGATCATATACTAGAAACGCACTACTAATAAACAGTTATCATATAGTAAATAACGCACTCCTGATAAACAATGATCATATAGTAGAGAATGCACTTCAATTCAATTCAAATCAGTTTCTTCAATATTCAACATTCATAACAGTGCAATACAATACAATGATAATACATTTGAATAATGAAAATCAAATTGTTTGAAGCTTATGAAGTAACAATTCCCCAATTCCCACCCGAAGTATTACATCCCACCCAACCATAGAAATTACTATACTAGTATGTTAACAAACCAAAAAAAAAAAACGATAATAAAAAACAAGAATGAACAATATTGCTAAAAATTTTTTTTAAAAACTGACAATATTGTGAATAATTGTACCATTAAATTCAAGATTGTTCCAGAGTTTGACACCTTTTATGCTTATGTACATAGATTTTGCAGCTGTTTTTACACTTTTGCAAGAAAAACTACATTTGAAACTAGCTCGTGTATTATAATTTTTAGTTTTGTTAGTTTCGTCATATAGTGATGGAATATTTGCTGGTAGAGTACATGATTTGGCCCTATAAATAACAATTAAAGTTTTTAGATCTATTATATCCTATAGTTTGAGACACTTATATTCCTGAAAAATAAAACTAGTTCGAGCTCTGTCGTGAGCACCATCTATTACATGCATTGCTCGTTTCTGTAATATGTAGAGATTATTCAATTTTGTTTTGTAATTATTGCCCAGATGTCATATGCATATGATAGATGTGGGAGTACTATAACGTATGCAATAATATAATAATACATAATAATACATAATATATACATAATGTAATGTATGCAAACTTTTACAGTTAAGCAAGTATTTAATTTTACACATAATGGCAACATTTCTTGATACAATACGATGAATAGCATTTATTTGAGTATTCCATGTCAGATTTTCATCAACCATCACACCGAGAATTGGGGACATGTATTGTTCAACTTTAAAGCCATATTTTTTATAGTACCCTCAGCACTGTCCTTTTTTTCTAAAAGCCGTGTAATTAGTTTTGTTAACATTAAGTGATAATTTTTTGACTTCACACCATATACTAAGTCTATTCATTTTCAAATTTAGGACTTCAAAAACTTGGGAGCTATCCTTGTTTGAATAGAATACATTTGTGTTATCCGCAAATAGTATGAATTTAAATTTGTGTAAAATATTTGGTAAGTGATTGATATAGAGTACAAAAAGTGTGGGACCTATAATAGAACCCTGTGGAACTCCACACAACAATGTTCTAAAATCTGATCGTACACCATAATATAAAACATACTCTTTTCTATTGCACAAGTAATCATTTACCCAGTCAAGTGCTACCCCCCCCCCCCACCCTTACCACATAACGATACTACTGATACACTGCACTACTGATAAACAATAAGGTATATAACACACTCCAGGTAAACGTGATGACTGACTTCTAATATCACCCATAGGGATGTAACATGTAAATAAAAATGATTCATTGTTGGTTGTGATTTGCTTGTATAATTAGCACATGTGCAATGAATGTATGGATCAGTACCGGCTAAGTTTGATTACAACGTACTCTTTTCATTACCGTCAAAATGAAGAATCAGTCATGTAATTAATCATTTCAACTCATGTGATCAAGACTTGCTCACTATAGAAACAAAGGAGAAGAAATTAGGACTTACAAGGAACGCCGCTATGTACAAAACTCCGGTATATGCAAGAACCGTTTTATGCTGATGACACTGTACTTTCCAATTGACTTTTCCATTTCTCTTAGAAATGCCATGTGAGAAGTTTTGTAATATTGTGTAAAACACTTGTATCTAACATGAATTTGTCACGTTCGCAAACCACGGGCTGAGCGTTGTATAACAACATATTTGAATACTCAATGTAACACTGCATATTATCAGAAACGTATTGAATCTAGTGTATAAAATGTGGATTTTTCCATTGTATACTTGATAAAAGTCGTATCCAAGTATTATAAAATATACATGCATATAGCCCACATCCACTGGTGAAACCCTCTGTATGATTCAGGTGGATGTTTTATTTGTCGTGGTGAACACACTTACATGCATCGTGGTGTTATAGCCACGTTTGAATGTTATCTTGCCACAGTATCACACCACAACCTTCTTGTTAGCGGAGCAAAAAAGGTATTCAAATGAGCTAGAACGATAAATAGTTTCTAGTCCAAAGTGTGACGATACCTATTGTTGAGATGCATTGTTGTATACTCGGTAATTACAGTAAAACCGCACATAAACTTCAAAGAGAATAGTCTGTTCGTAAATTTCCTATATCATGAATGTGTCCAGTTTGTAGGTATAATACTATATGTATTATACTCGCCTACATAAAGTTGCTACTAATAGTGATGTATGTGTTCGTGGGTCATTATGTGACCACCCCATTTGTCAACACAACTTGATGTAATGCGATCACTTATGTCCCACGAAGTCACTTAGTGGCTCATTATGCGTACAAGTCTCTTGCTAAAACACCCCATACTTCAGCTTAGATAGCCCGTCAATAATCATTTTCACGTCAAAAAAACACACAACACCATAACAGTTGCTAATGAACAGTGGACTAGAAGTTAATACACAGGCATGAGCCTGATGACAAGGAGGTATCGTCCGAATGTGTTTAATTGTATCGTATTGTAACTTGGCATACTTCACCTGGAGATCAAACGGCATTTTTCTGCAAACTTCTGCTCATAGAACTGTGAGAGTTAGCAATCTACTGCAATGACAAATTTTCCCTGAAGTCCTGTCGTATGCATGTCAACAAATATTGTTTTCCTTTGGCACGTGATAGGCGATTCTGTTCGGATAATTTGCATAGGGGCGAGGGTTAGGATTCGGGACCACCCACGCATGTAAACTGATTTGAAATGACTCGCACGTGCAGGCACCTTGACGACAACTGACAACCCGATCCCCCTACTATGACTAAGTTGAACTTGTCCATTTGGATTCCGTCATCAGTTGTCGAGAATCAACAATATGTCGGCGCCCATGGTTCGGGCAAATCCTCGCTTGAATAAAACTTTTGTGTTTTGAAAAAAATAGATAGCGTTCCGGAAGGCAGGTTTGTGTAAACTAATTGCCGTTTTTACCATAGACATGCAATATTCAGTTGAATAGTTCGCTCGAAGTTACTTGACTGAACTGAAGGCAAAAAGCGGTGTAAACGAGTTAAAAAGAATCAGAGTATACGTGTCTTCTAATATAATAAAGTATACATGAGTAAGGTCCCTTAGGATAATCACATTTTCACATTCAATGTCTTCTATGTCAGGCATATAACATTTTCCATTCGAAATTTTGGCAATGTGGAGATCCTGCTGGGTATGTTTTCAAATCTCTTTTCAATATCTGATAGAATAGCATGTACCATATACACTTCAGAGTTTATTTTCTTCAAGCAGATTCCTCGAGTTAAAAGCCTTGACATTTGGTAACCACCAATGTAGAGGTGAGAACAGTGATCGGTGTGGGCAATACTTTTCTGAGCATGACACTAAATGGTAATTGTTATGAATGTAAGTATCCATCTAATACCACCAATTCAACTAGATTTTGATTATGATTATAACAAACATAAAACAACATTTTGCAATAGAAACAAAGCCTGACCGATTAGTTTATCCGGAGACACACTGGCGTCATCAGGGGCAGACAGTGTGTGAAATGTAGTTGTTTCTACTGTATACCTGATGGAGTAAGCTGGTAAGCATACAACTTTCAAGAACCTATGACACTAATTTAGAAATCCGAAACAAACCCCATGGAATACATACATGACAAGTACATAAGTACCTAATCACAAGCCAATAGGCTACCGAGTTGATGGTACTGAATATTATATGCAGCAATATGGCCCTCGCGATAAAAATGATACTTTAAGAGGAGCGAAACGCCAAAAAAACGACAATTGGACCGTCGTTCCCAGTGGTTGATCAGTATGAAGATAGAGAAGTAGAAGTTAGTACTGGTTGGATTAATACAACGGATGTCTGATGGATTTTATCAACGGGTTTCCTAGATATAGTGAATAATTAGGGATAATTTTCTTTACTAGCGTCGGGTGTGAAATGCGGAAATGAAACGCAGGTGTGGGAACGGATGTCTGAAATATTATATCAATATCTTTCCTAGATATAGAGAATGTAGGTATCAATCGATTACCACAAATACAGCTATCAGGGATGATTTGCATCCTAGCGTCGGGAAATGAAACACAGGCGTGGGAATCGTCATTTGGGGAATGAAAAAAAGCAGTGTGTCTCAGGGTAATACATGCAATACATGTAATAGGCTACCCAGGTCAAACAATATCTATTTAGAAGTGCAGTGAAAATATGGTTCTGGACTGATAGGGGTTCAAACGATCAGACCAGACATAGATTCATAAACCAGTGATACTGGAACTGAATAGTTTGCAATGTGGATTTCAATTCACCAAGAAATGTGTTCAATTGTTTCAGTACAGAGCGTATTCTTTATCCAAGTACGTTGTTCTTGGTGTTGGTTCTGCTATTCCATTCTCATGGTTAAAACAAAATCTATGTCATTTGTCACTCACTGTGTCATATCCCACTCAGCTATTTCATTCTGATAAAATAAAATTCTGAAAAAAAACTAACACAGAATATATTGGATGAGAAATGTGGACGCGGAGAACTCCGCTGGTCGGGTTACAAAAACAAGAGGTTTCATATTGCTCCGAGATACGTTATTGTGATAGATGTCTGGTGCACCGTTCAAGGGTCAATGAGTATGAACCTTGTTGCTGTCTTTGTGCTGTTTCGTGATACTGGGAAGTCATGTCAGTTCAAGGGGTAAATCACATCCAACAATTAGATACATTTGTTTGATATAACCCAAGAGTAAGCAGACTCCACGATAAATTGTAGGTACATGAATTTCATCGTTAGGTAGTACTAATAGTGGTTTATGAGTCCGAGGGTAAATATATGGCCATCCCATTCATCAACACCACTCGATGTAAAGCGATAAATTATGTCTCACGAATGACTTAGTGGTTCATTCTGTGTACCACTCCCGTCCTCAAGTACCCGATACTTCAGTGTAGGTAACCTGTCATTAATCATTTTTTCCTCAAAGAAACATACGCACGATCACAAACACCATTACGGTGCGGATGATCCAGTGAACTAGAAGTTAATAAGGAATAAGCGTGATACTATGGAGTTTCGTGCTGATATGGAGATATGTTCTTCTGTGCAGGTTCTCTTATATGCACAGAAAAGGCAGTTTTCATCTTTGTGCGTGATTAATGTTATTATGTCTGCAATTTAAATGAGCACGATTCCTCGAGTTAATAGCCTTGACATTTTGACAACAACCAAGAAAGAGGTGACAACAGTGATTACTCTGGGCAATGACACCTTTTATTGCAGTTGTTATGGATATGATATGCAGCAGAAATAACTGCGAAGTTCAACGTTTCCATGATATGACAAGTATTGGAAGAGGCGAAACACCAAAAAAGTTTCACATTCAGAGAGTCATTCCTAATATAACGTCATGTTGCAATGATGGAAGGTAAATATGATATAATTTTAATTCTGTTGTTGCTCAGGATGACGATATAAATGTATTGTAATATATGTATGGTAGGTGTTACTTGTATGAGACAAGTGTTTTCAAAAACATGGAATAACATTGTACCCCAAAATGATTCGACATCACGATAAAACTTTACCAACCTGCACAGTAAACGAGTATTCTGATATAGATGTTTTCATTGCTCACTAGACACTCGTCTACACACATAATTGATCACATAATGACAAACCAATTATGCATATCTTATAAAAAAAAAATAAGGTCATGTTCAGTCATCTGCAAAAATTGTCAAGATGTTGCCGTAGTAAACCTTTTAGTGTGTGACGAAAATATGCAATTAATGCTATTCGTCTTCTGGTAGACTCGCGTGTCTGAATTACATCAATTTGAAATGTAATGCTATGTTCTTGCAGTGGAATTCGACTCGAGGTTGCATCTATCATTTCCCTGGAGAATTCACACCATAAAATATAAGCTAATCACCTACAGGCATCATATATCAGATGCACGCAGAAATAATGACATGATGTTGAATCAAATACACGTCAAGAAGGGAATGAATGTATGTGCATTTTCAGGCGATGTTCATTCATCTGCAAAAATTTTCAAGATGTTGCAGCAGTATTACATGTGTCTCTGATGTGCATGGTATATTTAAAAATTAAAAAGCGTCTCCGTGTATATTGTAGACAAAGGGAAAGTCTTTCTTTGGCTAACATTGATTAGCGAGAGTCACTTTCACAAATCAGTTTATTAAACGTCATGTACATGGATATCACTTCTGGGATTATTGCACATATTCACAAACTATTGATTAGAAGTAGTTGTAGTCTGACAAGTATCTCACGATTATATCATCATAGTGAAGACATACAAGACGTGGAATCGATACCCAGTGTTAAATATTCTGAGCAAACAAAACAGGGTCCGTTTTCCAATCTCATAGTCCGGGGACAGAAAGTATCCGAGCTATGTTTATCTACAATAGAATGAAATATTCACGATATATTTACCGTGGGAACAGACAAATTGTAGAGTGATGTGTGTCAAGAATCCTGTATTCCAGACTATGCCATTAATTTGACATATCACGATTCAGAATAAACATCAACTGGATTATATTTCAATGGTGTAAGGTAATTTGTCTCTGTGCCATTTTGGTGTTACTCTACCATATTGGATATACAATATGCATGCTGAAATCCATCCAACAATTTCACCCTAATAAAGATCAAATCGTTGCTCTAAGAATACGTTTGCAATGCAACACCACTCTTCCGCAATTATCATCGATACTCCTGCTAAATTTATTTGGTCGCCTTCTGTTCCCAGAGATGCTTTTTCCGGGCTTTGTCTTTGTATTATTTCAAGCTCTTCGAGGCATTTTCTCGAAGCAACTCGCCTACACTGACTTCCTGCTCCTCGCTCAGGACCAGTGATTCCCCCTAATGTTTTTTTTTTTGCGCCATTGCTGTCACGTTTTCCACTTCAGATGAGACAACGATTCTGTCTTCTTCTTTTCTAGAGACACACTTGGCAGTTCTCCCTAGCTTCACTGAAAGTTTCTTCTTTGACAGGAGCATCTTTTTGACGTCTTGACTTCTTCAAAGGTATGTGGGAAAATGATTTTTGCTCGAGAAACCACAGTTTATATAACCCATCGGGATAGTCCATGTTGGCGCTGTGTTGGGTCTGGGACGGTGCCGTCCATACTGATCCATGTTCGTCCGTTTTGACACCATGGATCATGACAGTTCGTGTTGGGTCTGGGGTGATCTATGTTGGCACCGGAGCCCTGCCGGTATGGTCCATGTTCCCACCGTGTAGAATCCGGGTTGATGGTCATTGGCCATTTTTTCCTAAAGCATCCTGAACCACCCAGGACGATGTGATTTCGTGATCAGTGCTCTTCCGTGTTCGTTCGTGGTTGTCCGGCTTCAAATGGGACTGGGGCTTTATGCTTCTTCGCAACACACACATGTAGGAATCAAAAAGATCTAAAAGCCCCACAAAAATGTAATATGTGATGATAACCAAATTTGATAATATGACCGTATAGGCACAGACCAACAGTAGACTGGCTATTGATACCCGTACACTAGGTAAGCTAATTACAACTTTGGTTTCATGGACATGCCTACTTTTAGTAACACACATAACACATTTGACACACAACACATTTGACTTGAGTAAAAGTAACCTGACACATTGTGATTCCCCAAGGGGTGCGTTCACACCCATCGCAACCCCTTGGATACAGGCCTGTACTTGGATAAGGACAGGTCTGTAATTGAGCGATTCACCATGCCATTCATGGCCGAGGAAACCCATGGTGAGTGCAAAGCTGTCTGACACAGAACAGCTGTGACTACAATTCAGAGTCTAAATCTGTTGGAGGGAAATAGGTCTGTGGGTTGGGGGTTTCCGTGAAATATTGAAACATTCATAACTTAAAATAACAGAGACACAAACAAGTAAAACATTTTCAGAATAATTTACATCCAGAGCCACACTTCCTTTATCAGGGACATATTGTGAAGTAATATAGGGTTTTAAAGTATACTAAACGTAACTAGTGCTCATATGTATACACCTTGTTTGTTTATATGCGTTCACACGGTGCATTGGGCCCTGAGACCGACGAGAATGGTGATAACCTCAACATGTTCGAACATTTCCCACTCAATGGAAACTCGTGATGAAATCACTAAGAAGAAGGCATCTGCTGGACAAAACGAGTGAGTGTATATGATTGGTGTGTACATGTATGTGTCTTATTTGTGTCTCCCAGTGGCACTTCAAATATTTCCTGGTGGATAATTCAATGACATTCTGTGAGTAGGCTCGTTTTTCCACTATGGATAACATTACATATATGAACATAGAAAAATCAACATTGCTTTCAATTCCATGTGGATTCAATTTATACCACCTGCAATCATGCCCGTTAAACTAATGGATATGTTCGAACCTACTCCATAATTAATTACTGCTTTAGGTATGAAGACAACGTAAATGACAAAGAGAATGAATTTACTGAACCATACAAAATCATAATTACCAATGTGAAAGTCAAAAGATGAAACTGTACAAAATACCAGAATATATCACAATTTCCCCCACCGTTTTAGGTTCTCTCCTTAACCCCCCCCCCCCCCCCCCCACGGCTATTACAAACAGAGGAGCAAAGAGAAAAAACAAATGAATTTTGAATAATGTCATCGGGAAATTACCATGGGTGGTATATTCGTGCAGTAATATATTAAACAGGCCACGTCCACATGTAACAAAACCTATATATCGTGGACAGCGTTCTGACTCCTCGTCCTATAGATGTACATTTGATGATTATGACACTGTGCTATTTGGTGTCTGGGGTAATTAGTGTACATTTTGTGCTGTAAACTGTAGTCTCCAGAGTGGGGTAAATGTCAAATTCAATTCTCGGATACATAGCATCGTGCCACATCTCGGCACAGTTTAGACACGCTACTCTTCTGGGAGCAGCTGAGTAGAATCTAATGATGATGTGTTTTGATGATTATGTTCTTTTCAAGATGTACACATATTTTATTATAGCTAAAGTTGGGTTTACAGCTGATGGTAGTATACTAGGCACATTTCTTCTGAATGTTCTGAAGGCACTGAGAAGCCAGAAATTATTATAACAGGATTTATAAAAACGAACAAAATATTCAAGGTTAAATAAAACCAATATGGAGTTTGAACAACAACCGCAAGACTGGCATTCATATGGATTGGCCAATACACAAAATGAGAGTAAACCATCTAACTCATTGTAAATGAGTTTCAATTGACCGATATGCTGACAATTCATTGTAAAGGGATGTCCAATATGGAAGGAAATCGTCTGTTTGATTGTGCGACATGTTGACATGAAACAGTAATACGTGTTGTATAGGGTTTGGTTGCAGCATTTTTGCCTCGTGCGTCTGTCATTTTGGAGCAATGACATTTTTCGTGTCTCAAATTGTACCCTAGCAGCAATGAAGATAGAACAAGAACAAATAATAAAAGGTATTGAATTAGGTCGTGCATATTCAACAGTATGGATGTTCTAAATAAGCTGAATTGATAAGTCCGAATAAAAAAATATATATATAAACAAGAACAGAAAGTCTACATGATTTAATTCCCATGCGAACTTTTGACATTGGATTATTTTCATTTACTGGTGAATAAACACTGGTTTTGACATATTCATACACATTAAAGTATCGAATCCTTTTTTGGCTCGATGGTAAAAGCACGCATTTGTGATTGATCATGCCCAGTTTCACTCGACCAATTTCAGAAAACGTTACATCTTTGAAATAGCTAAATGAATTGAGTGCGAAATGCTAGGACCAACACTTCAGACGTTCATTGAAGTGATTGATTATAAGCAATTGACGTTGTTTGTTTTGGAATATAAAATCAGAAGCAAACAACAATTCGTAAATATTTTTCCTGACCAAGTAAAAGTGTAATATTCAAATGAGTAAAAAGTCTAATATTTCCCAGCCTTCATCTTTGGAATGAGATTTATTTTTGATACTATATTCAATTTTGAGCAATTCAACATTGATTTTGTTCGTTTGAAAAGGAGAAGCAAACTGAACTTGTTTTCTGTACATCATTTCAAATATCTCAGATTATTCAAATCTACTATTTCGATACTTAAAACCTTCAAGAATATTTAAACCAACTCAGCTTAACTGACATTCTATTGCAATTTGGAAGAAAGACTGAAAATAAATGAACGGTACTTTGTTTAGATTGAAACACACACTGTCAGACAGACACATTACCTGTCAGTTCTGAAATAGTAGTGAGGTAAAATTAAAAAATTGTAGGCCAAATTTATGGCACTGTCTGGAAAACAGGACTGCTGACAACACGATTCTATCATTCATCTCTTTCCACGGAATGAAATCGTAAATATTTGATCAGTTTATAAGACAGATTAAAACTGCATTTCTCAACTTTTGGTGACAAAATGACAGCAGAACCGCTGCTACAGTTCATTTCAGCAAAGAGTTAAGACCCCCAAGTCGTAAGCCGCGTTACATCCGTAACGGAATGACGACGCATGTTACATTATCAAATAAGACAAAATAATCCGGATTATTCACACTACGGCCTAGGCCAAAACGAGAGATGAAATCCTTGTAAAAGCCGGAACAAGGGAAATTTTCTAGAAAACATGTATCCAATGACAAGCAGTAGGCGACAATGGACCTTACAACTCCGGTCCCCGGTCACACCCAAATAGATGTGGTAAATATGGTTAATATTCTGATTGATAATATTTTTGTGGAATTTGGTGGTCGGATATTTCAACAAACTATTGGTATTTCCATGGGGAAAAACTGTGCACCATTATTGGCGGACCTGTTATACTCATATGAATCAGATTTCATCCAACATTTACAACCAGGAGGTTCTAAGAAACTAACATGTAATTTTAATTTCACTTTCCTATACATAGATGATGTATTGTCGCTAAATAATCCCAAGTTTGGTGATTATTTGGATGTCAAATATCCTAGGGAACTTGAAATTAAGGATACTACAGACTCCGCTAATTTGTCCAACTATCTAAACATGAGGTTGGAGATTGATAATGATTCTAACCTGTCAACTAGATTATATGACAAACGTGATGATCTCAATTTTTCCATAGTCAATTTCCCTTTTCTAAGCAGCATCATTCCTATGTCACCGGCATTATGGTGTGTTTGTTTCTCAACTATACGCTATTCCAGAGCTAGTTGCAAATATGAGGACTTTGTCTATCGGAGTGCCCAGTTAGTCTCTAAACTGCTGCGACAAGGATATGTTTTACCAAGACTTATAGCTGCGTTTGGGAACTTCTATGGACGTCATCATGATCTGGTTGATAAATACACCAAATCCATGTCTGCCATGCAACTAGATCTATTTTCATGTTATATTTTTGGGTAATTTATGATATACATGCAGTGGCCGACACAAAGTCTTAGAATAAGAACAAATGACGGCCAATGCCAAGGAAATTTTGAACTGTTAAATCCTTGCCGCAGTGTATTATTTTTTAAATCATTGAAAAATGTAATGCCAAAGGCAGTTATAAAAGGCTTGAAAGTCCTGGAAGTACATTCTTTATCCAAGTACATGGTTCTTGACGTGTGGACGTCCGCTACATCATTCTTGCGGTAAAACAAATGAACTAAGACAGAATATGATAGATGACAAGTGTGGACATAGAGAACTCCGCCGGTCAGGTTACAAAAACAAGAGGTTTTATATTCAAGGGTTAATGAGTATGAACCTTGTTGCTGTGTTTGCACTGTTTTGTAATACTGGGAAGTCATGTCAGTTCACGGGGTGACATCACATCCAGCAATTAGATTAATTAAAATAGTTCGTCAACACGTTATGATGAAAGTACATGAAGTCCATGAGCCGCGGTTTCTATACCATGCCATTCACGTCAGAACTGAATGCTAAAATCTTGTCCAGTTATACATTATATTATAAACTTACACTATGTAAACTTCCCACCCCGTTATCAGTATTGTTATGACATAATCTGGAGGAACAAACGTAACTGAAAGTGATTACTATGGAACAATTTTTATTTTGAAAATAGAATGAATGAGAAATATATTAATAAGAAGGCAGGATAAAAGTCGTACAAGAATAATACTATGACAAGTATAAAACTGAAATTTCAGTCTTGCAATCTGCAAAACATGGGAACAACTGGTTATTTACTTGAACATAAAATATATACATACACTCAAACTGGTTATTGATGACATGATCGAGATTCACCAGTGTCCGGTCGCACTTTCGCACACCTCGTGTCCTTTTCGAGGTGACATTAACCTGGTCCACCAATCTTGCTTGTTTCTTCTTTTCAGCATTTGCAAGAACCGCTGTAAAAGCACGCAATCTCTGTGTTGAACAATACATGTAATATGCTGATACTTATGTTCCATACATTAGTATAAAGTGAATCAACATCTCCGAAATTAATATGTAATCGATGTTAGGTAAATATATAGGTCGGATTTCTTAATATCTGTTTACAGAAAATATGACAGTTTTACTTGCAATTTGACCATCAATCAATGAGAGAGCAATACTATTATGTTATTTTGGGACAAAGGTTATGTTAAGGATAGTGCTTTCGTGTTTGTATTGAAGCAAGATGCTACCTCGAAATACAGTTTTTATCTTTATACATTTACAGCGTTAAAAACCTAAAATGACTGTTTTTTTTTAAATTTTCTGTATGGATAACATACAGCTACAGAGCTTGGATTATAGAATTCCAGTAATCTCTTGTACTATTCAGCATCTTGCATCGCTGTTAATTTCATTCCAAAGGGTTACCGTTTTAATTGGTCTACAATGAGTTTGAACTTGGTGTACAATGGTTCCTACCTTCACTGCAAATGAAAGTATTTAATTCAATTTGTTTGCTTTCCTTTCACGCAGACTCACGGAAACAAATCGTGTATATGGACGAATAGTGCACACCTTTGTGTGTGTCAACAACAAATTATAACCCCTCACCCCCCCCCCCCCACTGGGGCCCTGAGTGGGTCCAAGTGAAGCGTCCGAAATGGTCATCTTTTTCGATGAAAATGTCAGTTTTGACCCAATGGCTAAGATATTTTAACAGACAGTTTTGGTTTTAAGCATTGCAGATAACATATGACTTGAGATTTACTAATCAATGTCATCCTTGTGAACTTGAATGTCATCATTAGGTGTGTTGCATATATCTTCCTATATGTTCATAATACAAACATAGGAGGCTCTATCAACAAGTATTATGTCTGTAGCGGCCAATTTACACACTCCAGGTAAAACCTGAGCTTGAAATTTAGCCTTCAAGGTTGCCTGCTATCAAGTTCACCAAAAGATGTTATATATACTTGACTTCTTATGAGCTCATAACACATGTCGTACGGTCGACCTCTAAGACAGGCTTTGTCAAATATATTCCAGTAGTGTCTCTGTACATTGACGCATCTGGATGTACTCGGTTCATACTTTGTAAAATGGATTCGAGACGATGGCAACTATTATAATAATTATTATGTGTAGAAGCGAAATATTAAGACAAAAAAAGTACATTTAACACACAAAAAGTACATTTAACAACCACATTTAACACACTGTCTGCCCCTGATGACGCCAGTGTGTCTTTGGATAAACTATTTGGTCGGGCTTTGTTTCTCTTGCAAAATGTTGTATGTTGCGTTTGTTACTGGCATCATCAACTTCTGACTGTATTGGTGGTAATAGACTGATACTTACATAAACCAATTTGTATAATTTTATACTGACTAACGCGTTTCGGATCTATAAGGGTGCGCGAAGCGTGTGTTGGTTTTTGTTGGTTTTTGTCAAATATATGTAGCTGATGGTACCACGATATTAACGGGATGCAGTGTGACATATCACAGAAGGACATTTCCGTTGATTTATCGGTCACATAATGGTCATAACTCATCGAGTTTCCTTTTATATGCCCCATTAACATTATCCATGGCTTTCAGCAATTGTGCAGATTCCATTTACAACCGGGAAAATGTATCAACGACACAATTGTTCATACAGTTGTTCGTCAAAACAACATGCAGGAATAGTTTAATTTGAAACATATTTGATTCGCTTTAAAACGACGCGAGGTTTTACAGACCAAAGTGATTTTCGAAAGAAAACACACATAGAATTTCAAGTGAATACAATCTTGTCTTGAGGAATCGAAGTAATAGTATGGAAAAAATCTTCTCAGGGCTTTAAATAAAAGGATGGGTCATCGAATCATAACGTACAAACTAGTTCACTCAAACTTCTAACAAGTATTTACGGACCAAACCGACTTTATTGGCTTGTCCTACAAACGACCTGATTGCGAATTCTGCGACAAAGATCGGTTTCACAGACACCTGTTTTATGACATCTGGCCCGCCAGTTCCCGAGAAAACTCCTTAATTTCCATGGATGACGAAATTTACATTCCCAACATATAATTGTTTTTTTTTTCTCAGGTATAGAGCGATATCAATAGTTAATACTTTAAACAACAAGCAGCCAATCAAAACATTTCAGACAAGCACCCAATCAAGAGCCTACAGGCATATGAGTTGATAGATATACTGTTCGATTGATTTGAGAAACAAGGCTGTTTTTAACACAACATTTAAACTGAAAACTGTCGTGACCAGATGGGCGTCCCAGAACTGATATCTGCAATTGTCACAATACGATTTCTACTCATTAACCCATCAGCCACCTGTCAGTCCACTGTGCAGTTAATTATGGCCAATTGGTGATATTCTGATGAAAAGGCTGTTCAGATTAGACGGAATGAATCTCTTCGGCATCCCACATTCGTTTCTCAAGTATGAAGTAGACACATCCCAATGAGTCCTCAGGCTTTTTACATCAATTACGGTTGATAATTTTGCATTTAGTTAACAAAATCCACGTGCTGAAAGTAGTCGACATGAGTTACGAACAATGTCAGAGTACTCAAGTTTCCGGGCTGAACCCAATGAGCGGTAGCACCATATTCACATAACGTGATGCGATCTAGAAAAAAATCGATATCGCAACACTTCTCATCAATCAAATCCATCAACTCTGCAACGAGTTACTGTAGTGCATTGTATATTCATTCACGGATTGAAACAAAATAACAAAATATGAGCAGATATGCTGCTAGATTTGATCTGAGATGCTGCACATGATCACATATACAGGTCATGATCGGGCAATCTGAGATTTATGATATGGGTTCATGACCCAGACAAGAGAGCTATATAATGTAAGTATCAACCTATACCCAACAATCAGATTTTGATTGTGACAATAATAAACATCTTACCTGTACCGGGTTTAGAACATGATTAAGAAAACCTGACCTGCAAGAAAATCATTTCTCACTAGTCGTTCGGACAGGAGGTATGGATGTTCCATTTTTGTACGTTCGTGAAATGTTGATGATCAAACACAAGCAAGACAGTTCACGGGGCCAAAACCTTATTTACCACAAGCTTTCAAATGACTCTCCATTATCCAGAAAATCAATGCCCTGTCGACGTAATTGGTCATAAATCCACAAGTAATCAATATGCCATCATTTATCGAAACTGTACGGTTGACAGTTTAGTGCCTTATGTTGAATAGAATGCATAATAAAATATATTTATATTGGAAGAACTAGAGATCCTATTCCAAACGTATTGAGGTCACAGGTGTTTTTAATATCTCTAATTCGTCTGCAGTGCTTTTCAAACGCTTCCCTAGTGGCAACAATTCCT
The DNA here is from genome assembly GCA_949152475.1 of Terebella lapidaria. NCBI lineage: Eukaryota > Metazoa > Annelida > Polychaeta > Terebellida > Terebellidae > Terebella > Terebella lapidaria. The sequence continues at coordinate 2,377,748 of OX424570.1, read as the reverse complement.
CTTTAATATTTATTATAGTACCACCTCCAATCTGAATTGCTGTCGATTATATTTTTCCGTTCTGCACAAAAAGCTATTTTGAGTGTGACCTTGCTGTGGAATTTGGAGGTTATGAGCGATCAAAATCGGCGGCGTCCATGAATCAACACCAGGAAGGATAGGACAACGCTGCATCCCTATGTCATGATGTTAACTGATTCTGAAATGCCCCACTGTATCTACTCAACTCCAGTCCCCTACCGCGATTGGTCGCGAAACTGATACTAAACAGTACCTCACACAGACTGTATCCTGCTCAAGCGGCACAATCTCCGGACTCGGCCCGCCAGACAGTAGGAGGCGAGAACTCCTGACTGTCAGCCGGGGCGTCCGTGGGGATGAGCTAGTGAGAGCACTCAGCTGTTGGCTGCAGCTAGCACAATCACGACATAGAATCGACAGTGCTTTTTGTCGTCAGAATCCCAGAAGGTAATCACCACTCATGTTGGCATTTTGATCCGAGCTCGGGATGTGTCGATATCTTGTCTGTTGGGGTTTTGTGCAGATTTTCTGACTGAATAAACATACACAGAAAAGAAACATCGATCCAACAAGAGACGCTAGCAGCCCTGACACACGTTCCTGTGAATTGATATAATAAGGAACAGTAAAGCGAATGAAGAACTGGTGGTTATCTATCAGGCAAACAATAGCTTGTGCTGCTGCATTATTAGTGGAATAAACAAGGAAAAAATATACATGCAGTTGTTCGGCTCAGTTCCATTCTAGCCATTTCTTGTCATTTGTTCATTGGATGTGACGATTACTCAAAAGTGACGTTTACTCAAATAACTACAGTGAACTCATCACAAGCGAAAAAAAGGGAAGAGCCAGCAAACGTTTTTCGCTACATGATCTGTAGATCGGGGTCAACTTGACTATGAAAATATTTCGCCTCAGTATTTTATTGGCATATAGTGAGATGCTGTAGTTAGGAACAAGTGTAAAAATAATGAATTGTAACAATACTCTTGATAATAATTTGTATGGTGCTTCTGAAATCGAGCAAAAATGACCACGTGGCAGTGTTTTTCACCACTGTGTACATGAATTATACGTGACATGTGAACGAGATTTACAGGCCCTATAACCTGGACGTGATGTACCATAACTTCACTTACAATGTATATGCTGCTACGATAGTATCAACCTCAGATGACTGGTAATATAAAAGCATGGTGTATATACGTTTATAATTACAACTACAATTAACATACAATTACCATATACACATGTGCTTCAATCAGAAATGACACCTGGCTGTCAGATATATATGATGATATCAGTACCATATACAACTGATAAAAAACACCCCACGTGCCACCTACGCATGATTACATTGACACTGATCCGATGTGGAGGACCTTCAGACATACTTCAGTGTTGTTGCGAGGCGAATGGTCGGGAATGTCAGATTACATTCAACGTATGTATTGGTTTGACCCCACAAATCAATATGCACATGTATTTTTAGGACATTATGTATTTTTTAGGATACTATTAGCGGCCTTCAGATGGTTCAATTTCACCGCTGTTTTAGTTATGGAGTCATAGTTATGGAATAGCGTAGGAGTCGTCAGACAAACACGCCATAATTGTGCTGGCGACAAAGGTATGCTGCTGCTTAGAAAGTGAAATTGACTATGGAAAGAATATACGAAAGTATAATATATTCCATTAATTGAAGTTTTTTTCATATAGTCAATCCTCAACTAGTTTGCCATTTTTGGATACATTTGCCGCGCCATTTTTGGATACATTTGCCGCGCCAAATTCGGTGACAATCTCGTCACCCTCATCAGCGTTGACTGAAAAGTGTTTGTGTGTCGCTAGTCACATGACCCGGATGTTGTGTTGGTCATGTGACTTTAGGATCTCACGGTAGATAACTGTTGACGTTTACTTGGATTATCTTAGAAACTCTCTTAAAAATCATGTGACATAAAACTTTCTTCTGATAATGGATACCCTTATTCTGGGACTAATATTATTGTTAATTATCTACATCGAGTACTGCCTTCTTCCGTACGTCCATTGAAAATATATACGTCTGGTATAAAACCTAGATTGGTTGATAACTTACCAGCCCGCCATACTACGCTACTTTATGTTCGTGTTAATGGCTGTTGTGCCTGACGAGTGATTGGATGATCAATGATGTTAGTTCTATCTGGCATAGATGACCTTGTCTCCGGGGAGGTGATAGAGGATACGAAATGTATTTGTGGCAGAAGTTCATCAATAACCCAACTAAACAATTTATAGTTGGGTTCAAATGGTGCAGAAACAAACCTTTGAACATTGAATTATGTTCTCAAGAGAGTGGTTTGCCTTGCTCCGATGTATTGTTAATTTGATCAGTCGACTGTGTTACTGGTGTTCCGATAAAGCTGTCCTACATGACAAGAATATGAAGCAAATAACCAGGCATGAAACTCGCACCAATTCACCGAATCCCTTCATATCAGTCTCAATGGCACATGCGGGGATATATCATGGTGTGTGCCTTGAGAATTATATGAAAGGATAGCTTCATATTGATTTAAATGTCTGAGGTAATAACGTCAAAGTTTCTGCCAACATATTCCTGTACACAATAACGAAAAACCCATTTTTAGATATGCACATTTTTTTTATAAATGTCTTATGAAATAATATAAACCAACTCTTAAGTTTGTCATAATTGCGTTCAAGGACTGCAATGGGCGTTGTCACGAATTTGTTGATAAGTACCCCCAAAGGTTATATATAAAATGAGTGTCGCTGGTAACTGATCAATGTGTACTCATAAACTGTAACCAGTTATCAGTGCCCAAGATTTATACCTGTTATGAGGCAACTAGAATGCTAAAGTACCTTTAGCAAAGTATATATAAACCAAAGAAAATATATAAATTGTAAAATACATATAAACATTCCTATACATACCCAAAATATATACCTGCTAACGTTCAATGGGATCATATTGTAAAAGCATTTAACTATGACATCTGGTAGAATTTTATTCTATGAGCAATTCTACAGACCTAATACTGGATATTTCACATTGTTGTAATAAGTTGTTATTAATTTATTAATATTTTTACGACAAACTGTTGTTGTTATCTTTCCGGTAAACAGTCCTGTTCAATACGGCATTGATTCCAGTAAAATTACCACCCTAGAGCGTTCATTAGTCACCAGTGCTGAAACCGCTGATTTTGTGAGAAGACATGCACATACGAAAAACTATCAAAATTAGCTCAGATTTGCGACCTGCAGAGCGTTCGCAAGAAAATATATATGGCGGCGAATGCAGCCGCGCAATGGACGCAATTCATAACATATACAATTACTCCTCAAGCCATCCCATTGAGAACATTTAGTGACACCTTTTTTGGTTGATCACTTACTATCGCACCATACAACTATAACTCACGTGATTATGGTGTACGATATTGGTCATTTTTGGATTTTCACCTATAAAACGCCGAGAGTTTGTGTCACGATATTCTGTGACTGGTCAGACATATAAAGCACCTCTTGGTACCTAATTCACTCGACTCATATATTGGACAAATAACTAACTCGGACAACCAAATATAACTTTTAAACGTTTAATAAGTAGACAATATGTACAATAAATGAAAGCTGTGTAATATTAAAATAACGCTTCGAGCAACACTGCTCCCGTTACAATAATTTCAATCTTGAACTGCTGTACTAGACGCTCCCGCGTTGCTTGGAGGTTAGCGGCAACCCGACTTGAATTCTTGAGTTTTCCCACGTAGTTCTTCCCCGTATGACTGTTGTCGGCTCTCTAGTTCAGCCCTGTTCTAGGCGTCTGTCACAACGTCTGTTACATCATATCAGGTTCCCGACCCTGAAGCTAAATAAATCAAACAAATAGCACAACATGTCCTAACCCACCTAACTATCTTACCCTATCCCCGACCTATCGATAAATTCCAACATATATACATGTACTCACGGTGAAAGTGTCAAGTCCTCCACACAATTTCACATAATACTGGTAATATCACATAGCACTACATCGCACTATCACTACTGCCTCTGTCTGGTGCAGTCGCTGAGCCACCGGTTGCATTGTAACAAACACAAATTAGCCTCGAGTTTATATACCCTAGTGAGCGTCTGTGGTCACCAGGCGTGAACAAGCACAACAGGATTAACCAAATGAATGCAATAACATATATACATTGCTCTGCCACGAGAGTTCCACTGAAATAATATACATATAAGTAAACTCAACTCTGAAATAACACACACTATAATACTTCACTCTTCGGGTACTACTCGCAATGGGACTTGCCACTGCTCAACAATAACGTGAAGCCCGGTACGGGAATAATCTAGTAAACAACATGTCACATATTCGTGACAGTTTGAAGCAAAAACTCAGAAAGACGAAGTGAAAACTCAAGTCTGAAAACGGACGAGGTCAGGAAATTGATAACACTAAGGCATCACACCTGGTAAATCTCCGATGAACATTGCATTACATGTCGTTTTGACAAAACATTAAATGTCTGGTATTCCTACGCCGAACATACACGTTCGAAGGCACCTCGACTGTGAGACCCTCGTCGGCAAAACGGTCGGAAACTGATTTTTTTTCATTAAGACTTAGCGAAAGAACGAGCGTGTGCCCATATGACGAAAATATGTAGCTGCCAGAAAAAATGAACGATATGTTTATTTTCTACCCCTTTCATAGAGAAAAGAGGGTGCGAAGTGGGACAATTTACATTGACTTATATAGTGCCTTTTAACCCAAGTGTGCAGCCTTAAAAAACATTTTACATGCTAATCGATCATATTTTCTCTTGATTTAATATTTTGGCATGTTGAGTTCATGCATTGCATGACACTCGACTAATGTCTGCATCACTTATCCAGCTGAATCGGCAAAAAAAATCACGAAAAAAGTATTTCTGGCAAAATTCACAGAAACTGCTCTAATTTGAAGTCAAAAATGACTGAATCGGGTGCAGTCAAGCATAATTGCCATGGCAACCAATATATTTTTTTTCTTAGCGATTTTTTCCGAGGGAGGACTTTGACCACAGCACATCATTTTTCACCACGACTTGTTAGATAAAGCTAGTACTGCAGGAACAAGTTAACTGTAACCCAACCCTTTAAGCAGTCCTGGCAGTCGAAGTAATTTTTAAAGACTGGTCTGTCCTTGGTATGCAGTTCAGCAGGTCCCACGTTCCTTTCACTCAAACATAATAAGTATGAATATTAATGAAAACCCTCCTATTGGGTAATAAAGTCGTACAATAGGCAATGGGACATGAACAAATCCGAAATTTGACCATAAAATCCAGAGTTTTGAAGATATTCAGAGATTGTAAGACTGTAAGAATCAATCTATTACCACCATTACAGCCAAATTTTGATGATTTCAATAACAAACGTAAAACACAATATTTTGCAATAGAAACAAAGCCCGACCAAATACTTTATCAAATACTTTATCATGATGATAACCGTTTCCATGGCAACTGATAATGGGTTTTATTATCAACGGATATCTCGCTGCGCATTTCGCAATTGTCATATATATGTATTATATTGTTCAAAGTAGCTACTAGAACGAAATAAAAATGAATAAAATGCTGCAGCAATTCTACTCAATATTTGACTTTATGTTACAAATCACGTGTCGTTCACCTCGCTTGCGACGGAATGTAGGACAAAAGACCTCATATCTGAGGACCTTTTTCGAAATGAATTATACTTAATTTCACCCAGCCACTTTTTCTCTTAACTACAAATGCTACTTATTCTATGTAGTAGCAAAAAAAATAACAATCAGGACAAATTAAGTTTCTTATAAGGCATCACACCTGGTATTCCTCTGATGAACATCCGTGTACCCAATCAAATAGTGCCTAAAAAAAACCTTGGATTTCAGGCATGTATGCAGTCTTTGTGGATTTTGAATATAACTAGTGATGTTTTGCAGCTAAAAAGCTTCGAAAATTGCATGACTTGTCGTTCTGACAAAACATTAAATGTCTGGTATTCCTACGCCGAATACACATGTTCCGAGAGGGCCTGGACTGTCAGACGATCGTCGGCAAAACGGTCGGAAACTGGTGGTTTTTTTCATTTAGACTTAGCGAAAAAACGAGCATGTGACCATATGACGAAATGGCATTTTTATTACTGCCAAGTGATGTAGCTGTCAGATAGAATGAACGATATTATTAGTTTCTTCCCCTTTCATAGAGATAAGAGGGTCCGAAGTGGAACAATTTACATTGACTTATATAGGGCATTTAAACCCGAGTGTGCAGCCCTAAGTGAAAAGTCGAAAACACGAAACAAAAACACAAAGCAAAAAGTCAACATTGAATTTCGTTTATTTGCTTTGTAATTTCGTTATTTTGCTTCATATTTTTGTTATTCCCACAGTGATTACCAGATAGTATGTGCGTATGCACAGTATTACGCAGAGAGTCAACGTGACAAAAGAGAGTTTAAGTTTGGTGACGAACGTAGTTATGAAAAGCAAAAAAAGACGAAATGACGTTTTCAATCACTGGCACGTTGGAGAGCTGTTCGTCAGACGTCAGATTTCAAAGAGAAGATCGTTGTGCACACTGATAATGGGTTTTATTATCAACGGATATCTCGCTGCGCATTTCGCAATTGTCATATATATGTATTATATTGTTCAAAGTAGCTACTAGAACAAAATAAAAATGAATAAAATGCTGCAGCAATTCTACTCAATATTTGACTTTATGTTACAAATCACGTGTCGTTCACCTCGCTTGCGACGGAATGTAGGACAAAAGACCTCATATCTGAGGACCTTTTTCGAAATGAATTATACTTAATTTCACCCAGCCACTTTTTCTCTTAACTACAAATGCTACTTATTCTATGTAGTAGCAAAAAAATAACAATCAGGACAAATTAAGTTTCTTATAAGGCATCACACCTGGTATTCCTCTGATGAACATCCGTGTACCCAATCAAATAGTGCCTAAAAAAACCTTGGATTTCAGGCATGTATGCAGTCTTTGTGGATTTTGAATATAACTAGTGATGTTTTGCAGCTAAAAAGCTTCGAAAATGGCATGACTTGTCGTTCTGACAAAACATTAAATGTCTGGTATTCCTACGCCGAATACACATGTTCCGAGAGGGCCTGGACTGTCAGACGATCGTCGGCAAAACGGTCGGAAACTGGTGGTTTTTTTTCATTTAGACTTAGCGAAAAAACGAGCGTGTGACCATATGACGAAATGGCATTTTTATTACTGCCAAGTGATGTAGCTGTCAGAAAGAATGAACGATATTATTAGTTTCTTCCCCTTTCATAGAGATAAGAGGGTCCGAAGTGGAGCAATTTACATTGACTTATATAGGGCCTTTAAACCCTATATAAACCTTTAAACCCTATATAAACCCTTTAAGCCCTAAGTGAAAAGTCGAAAACACGAAACAAAAACACAAAGCAAAAAGTCAAGATTGAATCTCGTTTATTTGCTTCGTAATTTCGTTATTTTGCTTCATATTTTTGTTATTCCCACAGTGATTACCAGATAGTATGTGCGTATGCACAGTATTACGCAGAGAGTCAACGTGACAAAAGAGAGTTTAAGTTTGGTGACGAACGTAGTTATGAAAAGCAAAAAAAGACGAAATGACGTTTTCAATCACTGGCACGTTGGAGAGCTGTTCGTCAGACGTCAGATTTCAAAGAGAAGATCGTTGTGCACACGTAAGTTATACACTTGTTCACGGGCGCAAAAATCTGTGTTGGAAGTATATTCGAGTAACAAGAAGTTATGCAGTTATAGCAGTGACATTGCATAGTATCAACATATGAGATAACTTTCAGCCAATTCCTTAAATTAACTCTATTAAAAAAAAGACCAAAGAAGGCCACTGTGAAAATTCTGGCGGCGAATTAATTGGCGTTTTACCTGTAACATTAATTACATGTTCGACGCTGTTCTTTTTATTCAATTCACAAATTGAATTATTACTTTGAAACTTTCAGTGAATCAGCTAGTCGCCGACTGATTACTTTCTTACTCAGTGTCGGACGGTCCATCACTCTAGTTTCAGTATGTCAAAATGCCAATAATGAAATACACAGAACTAGGCCAGTGAATCGCAGTAATTAAGTAGACTACATGTAAATTGATTCAATCATTTTGTTTGTTACAGTAAACCAATGCGTAAATTCAATTTCGGCATCATGTCGGCTCCTGGGAGAAAACCGTTTCGGTTTTCTGCTGTACACGATATATCAGTGCTGAAGGGAAAGGTGGCTGTCAAACCCACGAACCTGGACGAATCAAAGCGTGTGGTCGAAAATCTCAACGGTCATGATAGACCGTCTTCCACTGATGTTGTTGGTCATGTGACTTTAGGATCTCCCGGTAGATAATGGTTGACGTTTACTTGGATTATCTTAGGAAAATATTTTTAAAATCATGTGACCTCAAACTTTTCTCTGATAATGGATACCCTTATTCTGGGACTGATATTATTGTTAATTATCTACTTTGAGTACTGCCTTCTTCCGTACATCCATTGAAAATATATACGTCTGGTATATCCCACAAAACCTATTTTGGTTGATAACTTACCAGCCCATCATACTACGCTACTTTACGTTCGTGTTAATGACTGCTGTGCCTCAGGAGTGATTGGATGATCAATGATGTTAGTTTTATTTGGCATAGATGACCTTGTTTCCGGGAAGTGATAGAGGATACGAAATGTCTTTGTGGCAGGAATTCATCAATAACCCAACTGAGCAATTTATGGTTGGGTTCAAATGGTGCAGGAACAAACCTTTGAACGTCAAATTATGTTCTCAACTGAGTGGTTGACTGCCTCCGGTGTATTGTTCATTTGATAAGTCGACTGTGTTACTGGTGTTCTGAGAACAATAAAGCTGTCCTACGTGACAAGGATATCAAGCAAATAACCAGGCATGAAACTCGCACCAATTCACCATATCCCTTCATATCATTCTCGAAGGCACATCCAGGGATTTATCATGGTGTGTGCCTTGAGAATGATATGAACGGATAGTTTCATATTGGTTTTAAATGTCTGAGGTAATAACGTCAAAGTTTTTGCCGACATATTCCGGTAAACAAATAACAAAAATATATTACCAGGACTAATAACTGCGTTTAGGAAATGCCATGGACGTTGTCACGATTTGGTTGATAAGTACTCCAAAGGTTATCTATAAAATGAGTGTCTGATCAGTGGTCACTCTTAAATTGTAACCAGTTATCAGTGCGCAAGCTTTATACATGTTACGAGGCAACTAAAATGCACTAGCACCTTTAGCAAAGTATATATAAACCAAAGAAAATATATAAAATGTAAAATACATATAAACATTCTTATACATACCAAAAACATATACCCGCTAACGTTGAATGGGATCATATTGTGAAATCATTTAACTATGAGATCAGGTGGAATTTTATTCTTCCTAGCAATTCTACCTAATACTGGATATTCACTGTGTTGTAATGAGCTAAGTTATTAACTAATATTTTTTCGACAAACTGTTGTTGTTATCTTCCCGATAAACAATCCTATCCAATATTCCATTGATTCCAGCAAAATTACCATCCTAGGGCGTTCATTAGTCACGTGTGCTGAAACCGCTGATTTTGTGAGAAAAGACATGCCCATACGAAATAGTAGCATTCACAAGAAATTATATGTTCGGCGAATGTAGCCGCGCGATGGACGCAATTCCATCACATCCGCCAAACTTTGTTCGAGGGATGCAATTACTCTTCAAGCCATTCCATTGAGAACATTCAGTTACACCTTTTTCGGTTGTTCACTTAATATCGCACCATACAAGTATAACGCACGTGATTATGGTGTACGATGATGGCCTTTTTTTGGATTTTCACCTATAAAACACCGAGAACGCGAAGCCACGAAGCAAAGACACGAGAGTTTGAATCGAAAACTCAAAAAGACGAAGTGAAAACTCAAGTCTGAAAAAGGACGAGGTCAGCTGTAGCTTACCGGCAATCATGAGAATTGCACAGAGTATTGATTTTCCAACATGTAAATTGTTACACTGATCTTGGACTCTATTGTCAAAACATGTTCGTAAATGTAGCCGGAAACACATTTTCTGTATAGACTATAATAAGAAATCAAGTTACATCTCGGAAGATTTGTTTTTGTTAATGACATATATTCACAGACTGTCGATTCAAAGGCAACAAAACTTTCACACATCAGAAAGGTACATAGGGGGAATCCTATGCATTTCGAGGATTTCGAATAGGATTTGAGAAAAGGACCACCAGAGACCAAATTCATCGGGGTTTTTTTCGACAGAAGGAGGTCGTTTTTGACCTTCCAAGGTCATTGAAGGTCAAACTCAAGGTCACCACTCAAACCGCAATAATGATTTCCTATTTGAATGTGCCAATACTTAGGCTCTATCTTGGAAGTGTTCTATGAGTATACTCCGCACCGCTCCCATTATGAAGGAAAAATTGGGTGAAATTTTCTAAGTCCAAAACAATTTTCAATGGCCAAAAAAAAAAAAAATTCTTTTTGCTGGAAATGGCTCGAAACGAATAGTGACTCCATTTGGGACGAAAATTTATTTTTCGTCTACTGGTCAGAAAATCAAAATGGCCGCCACACGCAGACCGTCATTTCAAAGGCAACAAAACTTGAACACATAATAAAGGTACATAAGGAGAATCTTATACATGATTTTGAAGAAAAATGTCTGAACGGACTCTGAGAAAAGGGCCACCAAAGACAAAATTCATCGTTTTTTTGACAAAAAAGGTCATTTTGACTTTTCAAGGTCATTGAAGGTCAAATTCAAGGTCACCACTCAAACCGCAATATATGATTTCCCATTTGAATGTGCCAATACTTAGGCTCTATCTTGAAGTGTTCTATGAGTTTACTCTGCACAGCTCCCATTATGAAGGAAAAATTGGGTGAAATTTTATAAGTCCAAAAAAAATTTCAATAGCCAAAAAAAATTTTTTTTCACTGGAAATGGCTCAAAACGAATAGTGACTCGATTTGGGACAAAATTTTTTTTGCCAACCCGCCAAAAAATCATAATGGCCGCTACACGCGAACCGCCGATTCAACGAAACTTATATATGTCGTAGAGGTACATGAAAGGAATGTTTTGAAACAAAAATCTCAAAACTGATCAGACAGTTTTTGAGAAAATGGCCACAAAAGTCCAAAATTTGCAAATTTTCGTCAAAAATGGCCGCCAAATCGGCAAAAACGATTCAATTAAAAAAAATTTAAAAAACGTCTCTAGATACTGGCCCGAGGGATGTTCTGACAAATTTATGGGGAAATTCATCATGTCAAAAAAAAGTTACTGACCCGGACGGACGACGGACGAAAAACCATGACAATAGCTTATCGGCCCAAAGTGCCGGTGCGTTAAAAACACAAAGCAAAAAGTCGATATTGAATCCTTAGTGTTTTCGTTATTTTGCTTCATATTTTTGCTATTTCGACAATATGTGCGTATGCACAGTATTCCGCAGAAAATCAACGTGACAATAACTCTGACCCATCAGGGGGGACTGAACGGATTGGAGTTAGATTACTTATATTATACATGATTTTATAGAGCGCTATACACGTACATTTCAGTGGCCTGACACCAATGATGTGGGACTGCTAATGGGGGACTGCCATGGAAGACCGCTAATCATGGATGATCGGATACATCATTACCGACTCGTCACCTCATATAATATACAGCATTACGTACACACGAAACATTCACAATCCTCTAGTGATTTCCGCACCAACTAATAATAACAGCCGACTGAACAGTTCGAAACTAATAGGTCTGATGACCTATTGCCATGGTGTTGCGTCCGTAATCATTCAACCTTCTGTCTATCGTCCGTCAAAATTTCCTCGACAAAATTTTAGAAAGATTTGATCGTAAACTTTAAAGATAGAAATGTAGACGGACGACGACGATGGACAAAGGATGCAACGCCACGGCAACAGGTTATCGAACCAGAGGACTGGTGACCTAAAAAGGGCCAATTTTGGACTTTGACGGTCGATTCTCAGAATTTGTTCAGTAACTTAAGGTTCGCCATTTATATTTAACTTTAGATACTGGCCCGAGGGATGTTCTGACAAATTTATGGGGAAATTCATCATGTCAAAAAAAAGTTACTGACCCGGACGGACGACGGACGAAAAACCATGACAATAGCTTATCGGCCCAAAGTGCCGGTGCGTTAAAAACACAAAGCAAAAAGTCGATATTGAATCCTTAGTGTTTTCGTTATTTTGCTTCATATTTTCGCTATTTCGACAATATGTGCGTATGCACAGTATTCCGCAGAAAATCAACGTGACAACAACTCTGACCCATCAGGGGGGACTGAACGGATTGGAGTTAGATTACTTATATTATTCATGATTTTATAGAGCGCTATACACGTACATTTCAGTGGCCTGACACCAATGATGTGGGACTGCTAATGTGGGACTGCCATGGAAGACCGCTAATCATGGATGATCGGATACATCATTACCGACTCGTCACCTCATATAATATACAGCATTACGTACACACGAAACATTCACAATCCTCTAGTGATTTCCGCACCAACTAATAATAACAGCCGACTGAACAGTTCGAAACTAATAGGTCTGATGACCTATTGCCATGGTGTTGCGTCCGTAATCATTCATCCTTCTGTCTATCGTCCGTCAAAATTTCCTCGACAAAATTTTAGAAAGATTTGATCGTAAACTTTAAAGATAGGAATGTAGACGGACGACGACGATGGACAAAGGATGCAACGCCACGGCAACAGGTTATCGAACCAGAGGTCTGGTGACCTAAAAAGGGCCAATTTTGGACTTTGACGGTCGATTCTCAGAATTTGTTCAGTAACTTAAGGTTCGCCATTTATATTTTTTCGACAGGGCAACGAAAAAAAAGTTCTTCCCAAATCAAGTCACTATATTTTTAAGCCATTTCCAGGAAAAAATTCGATTTGTCCATTTTCAGGCTTGATTTTTCGTTTCGTACTTTCGAGTTTCCGCTCCGTACTTTCCTGTGCATCCCCGCCCTATCTTTTTAAGACGAAACCCGATGGCTGCCGTCATACACCATACATGATCCAGTAAAGGTAGTTTTATCCCAGACATCTCGGCATAGCTGGCCTTGAGGACATGCCATGTGGCATGAAGCGATCAATTATCTGGCAATCTTCATTTTATACAGCGTTCTCAGCAATAAAACGATGGTGCGATGAAACTATTCAATCTTTATATAACTTATCATTGTATTCTTTAGTGTCACAGGTTGTATATAATCTCCTACATTTGTATTCTACAGTTATGATATATTGTTTGTGAAGTGGTACTCTTATATTCTACAGTTTGTCAACTCTTACTATTGTGTTGCTACTGTTATCACAGATTGTATGTAAACTCTTACTATTGTAAGTTCAAAATAATAGGAACTTGTTTCAGTGAACTTCACACTATAATTTTTTCTTGACTATCCCGGATATCGTCAAGCATGCGGTTTATTTCTGAGCCCAGTGATCATAAGGTCAACATGGGATATGAATATGAACGGTTTGTGTCAATAATATCCCGACCTTGAGCAGAACCACAAGCTGAACACACGTCCGGGTGCATTATTCATCAGGTTCTCAATAAGTACATCACACAGCTGATGCCCAAAAATGATATGGCCGATGAACACTCGAGTTGAATATTCTGGTCTTTGTTTTTACTATTGAAGCCCACATACATTACACTTGTGCTACGTCGTCATTCATGTTGTTTATTTTCGGATTATGCATTGCGTTTGTTATCATTTGTGTTCTGTAATGAATAGACGTTCATGTATGCCAAAAAAAAAACACCAAACCCAAAGGATCACCCTTGGCAGTGGAAATTTCTATCTCTCTTGTTACCTTAATGTATAGTGTACGCCTGGTCTAAACTAACCTATAATTTATTTTCGAGCAAAATAGACAGCAATAAAAAACAACTTTATCACAGGCAGATATGTTGGTATCTGTTTTTAGTTCATCATCACAGATGATTTCACAACATTGTTGCAATAATAATAACATAATACCTACATTCTGTGTGAAAACAAAACTCCATCGAGTGGACATCAATCACGATAACGACATTTCTCTGAAAGACCCCATGAAGAATGGCCAGTCTGGGATATGGCAACCCTGACATTGCATTTGAGGTACACTAATTAGGTAGTCATAGACTGCTGAATATGTCACTGCTGAATATGTCACAAAGGGATTGACATTTCATGTTAAATAGTGAACATTTCATGTTCACTATTTTCGCGATATATTACAATGGTAGGCATATATTATACTGACCTACCATAAAAGTAGCCTTTTGGCTTGTGATTAGGTACTTGTGTACTTGTCATGTATCTATTCCATGGGGTTTGTTTCGGATTTCTAAATTAGTTTCATATAGTGTGAAATTAATGGTCATCTGTTGCGGATATCAAGAGTTGTGACCAGAACGTATGTTAAACCCAGACACACTACTTGACATTTCTCATATATATACCTGTTAGTTCAGGGGTGATTCTCAAACACCTGGGTAGAATTCTCAGGTATTTGTGGTCATAGTTGTCGGCTGATTGTGGTGTACCAATTAATATCTAGCTTGGAGAATGATGAGGTTTGTGGATTTGATGATTATTTGAAAGAATGTAGGTATCAATAAATCACTGTCAACAGAGATATTTCTAGCTATGAGGTGATGGCCTTCATTCAGACTCTTGGTTGTGAAATACTTCTAGCGAATTCAAGATGATAGTACTCTGGATAAGGGCCAGTACTCATACCAAGAGTCTTCGTGGTAAGCATCAAGAAGATGAATAGCGTGGGAAAAACTCACTCACTATCGTATTCCCATGATATTCAGCCAAGGCCCTTCCAACCTACTTCTGGTCTAATTTGTTATCCATTTAATCCAACAAAATTATTTGTTATCATTGCATTCCACACCCGCATAAATAAGTAGGGGTACACTTTTTTTCTGCAGATTCCATCACCACTACGGAAATAGATCGGGTTCTATCAAGCACGAAGTTTCCTTAAAGTCAAATTGCATCTCATTAGTGTGAAGACGAAACAACATTTAGACTACATTGATACTTACATTCACAAAATATGTTAAGCTGAATCCAAGTTAAAGTCAGTTTCATAGGCGTACGGACGCAATCATGCTTCAGGGCGAAGGGAAGTTTGGATCTCGGTCATATTTTCGATCTTTTTCAAGAAACGATTTGCCCGAATATCCCAGGTCTTCCCGATTTTTTTTTTTTGGGGGGGGGGGGGGATGCAGCCCCCACTTCCCCCACCTCGTACGCCTATGGCCATTTTTGGTTTTAAAACACACAGTTTAAGTGTGAGATGAGATGCCCCAGACAAGTAACCGTCTCTTGTCTCACATCGACAGGTGCTCGATGCACAGTGCTACCCGCCATTGATCACTACTGTTACGCCAAGGGCTGTGCCAACAAGGGATGTTATATGGATACTTTATATGCGTGCTCACCCAAAAATTAGCATACACAGTATGTGCATTTGGATATATACATGTAGTCTGAATAATATTGGCTGGGCTTTGTTGCCATCGTGTAAGCTATCATTCTGGCTTTTCTTTTGATCCCATTACATGTTCAACACATACAATATTCTGAGCTACAATATGTAAGTCAGGCTGATCTAATTCCCCATAAAATTAGCTGTGCTATTTGATTTTAAAAAAGTGAAAATACAGGTATGTTATCAATTTAATAAGTCTATTCAAATCATTGCATCATGATTCTTGTACAGTTTGTGATCGAGCTGATGGAAAGATATCCTGATTTGCAAGGTTTGAAAGACCAAAGAGCAACAACACGATTCATACTATGTTTAGCGCTGCATGCACATATGTATGAACAACTATTACGTCATCTCAAACAACAGTAAAATAACGTTGCAACATATTTGTAGTTTGGAAACTGATCCCACATGGTAAATTAACCCTGTAAGCAATGAAATGACAGTGCAACGTAGTAGTGTGATGTAACATTAGTAATTTAACAGATGATTCAAATTACTTACGTCAGTAATGTAACATTTTGCATCATCAAAATCTACTGTATTTGTGGTAATAGATTGATACCTACATAATCAAGGTTAGTTACGTGTTTACATAATCTCTACTCAGCGGTGTTTTTAATGGTGTCTCCTCTTTGTGACTTTGAATAATTAATAATGAATGTTCACAATGTATGATGAATAAATCTTATAGGAACCAAATAATACATCAAACACTTCTGTATCCAAGTGTATGTATCCACATATCACCGCTAGTACAACGAGATGATGAAAATAGTAAAAACTCACAGGCAGCACCTTGGAATAGAAGCCCAACAAAACCTCCGTGTTATTGTTCACACTGATGCCATCAGGGCTACAGAGTGTGTAAAATATAGGTGTTTCTACTTTCCATTTGATGGAAATAAACAACCTACTCCACAACCTACTGCAACATTTTGGCAATTTGAAAAAAAACCCATGCGATAGGAATATGACAAGTACATGAGTACCCAGCAAGTTTTTATCGGAGATAGCCGTATGTGACACACGTGCCACACGTGTACTCGATGGGGCTATTGTGTCTTTGGATGCGATTGTTATGTCAGATTCTATTCACGAATTTTTGTCCTATTTAAGTTTTTTATTGACGTGTACATCGCTCACCAGTACACGCGGTGAACACGTCGATAATTCCATTGTTATGAGCATACTACGTGTGTTCGCAACAAAGTTTCAATTGATTAAAAGAATCGGCCAAAAAGATTACCACAAATATTGCTCTGCTACAGGGTAAACTATTTTCGCTTTTGTAACAAATTTGGACATTATACACCTGTTGGTTTCGTGACATTCCAAAACAATGTCCATGTGAAAACTGTGTAACTGCTGATACTCGTATGAATAAACCAGCTCTCCGGCATATCAACACAAACATCTTCTGTCAGCAAGGCAAACATGGCGCATCTCCGCAGATATACACTTGGATTAACCTTCTTCGCTGGATTTGTAATAACACTCATCAATTACCGCTTAGTTCATTTACCTCCAATTGACACACGAAATTCACAACGGGAAGTTTATCCAGATGGGTTGACGGCGGAGTCTATATCGATGATTCAATGCAACAAAATGAAACGTGACTCACAGGCTGAACATCATGGAGACGTGGCCCTCAAACTAAGCGCAGATAAAGATATGATGAATTCCACGCATCCGTATGCATGGATAGACTTCCCAATCAACCATCCTGAGTTGTGTACTGATAAAGCTCTGAACTATCTGATTTACATCGTGTCAGCGCAAGACAGGATTGACAACAGGGCGTTAGTCCGCAACACCTGGGGCGACGGAGAATTCCTGGCCTCATACGGCTTCCGACGGGTCTTCATGGTAGGAGACATCAATGCCACTGACACTACACGGCAACAGAGACTTGGCCGGGAAAGCGATATGTACCACGACATCGTCCAAGCAAACTTTCAAGACTCGTACTTCAACCTATCTCTGAAAGGCGTGGCTGCCATCAAGTGGATGCACATGTATTGCTCACACATTCGGTACGCTTTTAAAACTGACGATGATGCTTTTGTCAACATTCCTGGCTTAGCACAGGCCCTGCTAGCGCATGACAACAAAGTGCGCACATTTTGGGGGGAAATCTACCCAAATGGAACACCAATACTTCGAGACACTGGGAAAAATTGCAAATGGGACGTAAAAAATGACACGTTTCCTGGAAAGGAGCAATACCCGACGTATGCTGCAGGTCTACTCTATGGCTTCTCGAGGGAACTTGTCCCGGAACTCTACGCTGCTGCTGCCAGGGTGCCAATGTTCTGGATTGAGGACGTGTATATTACTGGTTTTCTGGCGACTTCACTGCCCAATATCACTTTTGTCAGCTATCAGATGGGGATCCCGCAGTTTCACGGAGATCGCCTGCGGAAATTGGTGGCCAATAGGACAGTGTCCCATGTTTACATGGCTGGTCTGTGTGTAACTATCAATATCTGTATGGATACCTGGCGGGTGTTCCGGGATCGACTATTATCTGAAGGTCCAAATTACTTTGAACTGGTAGCTAACCTGGAAGTGTACGAATCTCACCAGCTACAATCCTGGTATGGTCCCGGGAGGGGATCAGTGGAGGTGCGACCTTGACTTGGGTAGAATGTTTGCTTCTAGGTGTGTGTCTGTGTCGAAAAATAACAACAGCAATACATGTAAATGGTCATGCCAAGTTTTCACTTCCAAGTGGCGATAATTCTGATTCAATATCCATACCAAGTAGTGTGCTTAGCTTTACTATTTGCATAAAAGCCCGCTTATAGCCGCTTACTATGTCCGCCAATGCAAACATGATTTCGTGACAATTGTATACAGCAGTACAACATTGCATCGTACGAACAAGAAGAAAGAATATACTTGTGTTTATCTATTCTTCGCTAACAGCAAACATTATTGATACTACACATATATTTTAATTCTATTTATTTTAAAAATATTTTAATTGTCTTTTTACACACTAAGAATTGTGCACACCAAGAATAAGACGTCATACTATGACGAGATATTGAAGTAAGATGTCATACTATGACCAGATATTGAAGTAAGACGTCATATTATCTCCGAGATATACTGGTCAAAATATTTTTTTTCTGCTTGGCCCTAATAATCTTTCGTATTTGTAGACACCGGTTTTGTCCGACAGCAATTTTTGTTGCACGGAACCGGTTTGACACTCTGGAAATTGAAAGGAATACTTCAATTTAAATAAGTCGTTAGGAAATCCCTAAAAATCATGAACCTATTGTTAGGGCATCTCACTTATATCGTTTGGGAATCCCATCACTAATTCTTTTTGTCGTTATATTTCAATAAAAAAGCGTGATCTGCTTAAAATAACCAGGCATGACTTGGACCAAAACGTTAATCTACCTCCGACATATTTATTCATCACAAATGAACCTTTCATTTGTTAAAATATGGTTAAAACCAAACTGACTGTATTTACTGTCCGCCATGGCGTGATTCACCAACGATTGTTAGGGCATCCAGTCTCGCCACAGTGTATAAATCCACCGACTGAATACACATCCCACCATCATGTTGTTAGTTATCACGTGATCAAACTTTGACACAAATGTGAAATGGATCACAATGAATCGCCTTTTTTATAGGGCTGGAAAGCGGAAGTACTGATCTACGACAAATTCCAATGAATTTATTCGGACTGGGAATAAGCACCTGACGCCTCCCTATCTTTTAACATGGGGGTGCATTTAATATGGTGATTTTAAGTATATAAACGATGTCTTTAGTGTATTATAGTATCCATACAGATGAAGATATACAAAAACTGTTGTGAAAGATGAAAAGTGTCCAATTCCACAGCATATTCTAGCTGTGGAAGTCACTAATAACGGCACTTCTAATAAAGACTTGCTCCACCAAAATTGCCGGCAGAAGGCCTGTTATTCTAACGAATTACGGCACATGAATACCTGCTTTGAACTTTCGCTAAAGTTATCTGACACAAGCCAGTTATTGCATGACGTTGTTAGAAATTGGGCGATGATAGGTTTATCCCCGGCGACGCCTTATTCACGAATATTTCACTGGAATTTATCACCGATCATACTTCCGCTTTCCAGCCCTATTATCCAGATATTGGGAGTCGCAGAACTCACATAACCAGTACCAATACAGGCAATAATGACGGTGAACTTATTGGTAAGGATGCGAATTTGTGTTGATTTGTGGCTGAGTTCGGTTCTTTGGACTCTCGCAGTGCGCATGCGCCACTTCGTCTCAGTCTCAGATGCTCAGGAACCTTACACATCACACTATCTTTGGTGATTAGATTACGAATTACAGACTGGTTGACAGCAGGAGATATTAGATTCTCTGCTCATTCATGTTGTACAGGAATCGACAGGCCACACAGGCTCTTGTTGGGCCATTCAAAGACTTCGGCAGAAGTAATTTTTGGACGATTTTTCGCCTTAGACTGTACAAATCCATCCCAACTGCTACCGTCCACGTGTGGTTGCTGTTTCTTCAGCAGCCACTGTTTCTCAGCTCACTGCGTCTTAAGATCGACATATACTACGCATAGCTTTCTCTGAGACTAGGACTTCGCGTGCGAGTCAGCACGGCTGGCAGTGGCAGTCCGATTGTCAAAAGTGGAAATATATCAACTGCCGTGTTTTGAGCTCGATTCCAGAGTGTCCCCTGAGGGGGAGCGGTACTCAGATTTGACGTCACCTGTCGGGGAGAGAAATGAATTCGTTGACATCAGGCAGAATACATATGGATGCTGATGCCAAGATTTTGTTTGTATTCGACCACACTGCCTTGAAACTGTAACTACACAGGAGAACTTTTAGTATCATGCAACATAGAAGTATCTGTATTTCTTATAAGTCTTTTCGAATGAGTTTTTGGTGAGGATCGCTCTATATCGCTCTTACAGCCCTTTGGAGAAAGGGCTGTAAGCACATTACGCTTATGTATTATTAGTGAGGCAGCCCCCTAGGTCATCTGCATAATCGGGCTGTTCCGTATCAAAAACCCAACCAACAGGCAATACGATTTGGTCACGAGAAAGCCCATGTTAAATCTCAATTCTCTCCATTTGAAATCAAATATTTTTATATTACAATGACCCATCGCTCTGCATTAACAACACATCATTAATCCTACTTGGTCAGTAGCTTGTTTTCAATCTGTTTTGGGTTTGATAAAATTAAAGTGCGTACAACTCGAAATATTACACAAAAGGATGGCGTCTTTTAAATATGAACGGACTTTACCAGTACGAATATGCGTGTCCGGCAAAGAGTCAGGGTATCACATATATATATTGTTTACTGATGCCCGGCTTATCACGCTCACTACCGATATGTAACGGACTCTCAATGAGCTCTCAAGCGAAGAAGCGTTATAAACTTGGTCACGACAAAAGGTGGCACTCCTGTCATGTTGTCAAGGTTTAAGAAGGGAGTACATTCTCTTTTTGCCGACCAGTCATTAGTCTACCGGTATGTCCAAGTTGTGGACATTAGCGGTAGATAATAACACTTGCAAACATCTTCGCTTAATTGATAATTCACGTTTGCGTTTGATACATTTTCAGGGACACACCCTGTCTCGCTTGGTCGCTGTGTGCAAATGCTGACACTTGACATAGGAAAATGTCGTGAGGTTAATATGTCGCCGTGAACGGAAGAAAACCAGACTTTTGGTAGCTATAGAATCCTGGAGTTGTCAAGAATATGTCACGGATTTTTAGATCGCTTGGGATAATTAGGGACACAGACTGCCGAGATAATGGTACTTCACCGGAAGTAACGAGTTATTGTATAGTTCTGTGTATTAGCCCGACTTAAGATATAGCACTGACTTTGGCACTTCAGTTTGTCAGACTCGAATTTACCCCATACCTATTCATCTTAATTTGGTACTTTGTCGACATGTAGCCTACACATTTTTGTATGATCAGTGTGGAAATCACTAGAATAAGTCAAACGAGCATCTTGCTGTCCACTGATCATTTCCAAGTTAATGTTCGAATGAGATAATCTTCACGGAGAGTGACAAAGCGGCTGAAGTCACATGTACTTGCCGAGAAAAAAATACGTGGATCCGTAAAAATATGGAATTCCCCGCAGGTATAATTGTATACATTATTCTCAAGTGATAAATCAGTGGGATTATGATAATGCCAATAGGAAACTTAAACTGGAGAGCTTGGAATGGAAATTATTTATAGTTGGAATGAAAACTACATTCATCATATGCGAATCATGTTTTGATCGCTTTTTCGCACACCCTTGGTTCATTTCGAACTACGGTGTCGTCATTTCACCTTGGTTCATTTTGGCAAGATGGCAGACTCATCATTCGAACTTGCAATCGCTCCCCAAAATTGACTGAAGTGGTGCATGCCACTGATCTCCACCCATAACTGACATCAAAAGCATAATACACAAGAACAATTTGTTAATAGTGCAGATGGATTCCATTACCAGACACCATCAAGCCGAGCTGCACCAGGAGTGGACAAGTGATTCTGAAATTTATATTTTCTGTAATCTGTACGAATGAGCCATTTTAATGGTCCACCACCTTTAATTGGAGATGATGCATGTACTTGTGATTCTACAATCGACGAACACTTCCCACAAATGATGAAGTATTTACCATACAGCCCATCATAGTCTGTTTGGAATGTGTTCAAACATGTTCAGTGAGTTCAAAATGAGTTTTGCACGAAATCTAGGCCGTTTGTGTATGCTTACAATTTCCAAAATTTCCTCCCTGGAGATCTAATGAGTGACGGTTTCTCGAACTTCATGACCAACTGGCGTACATTTTATTCATTGGTCATTGGTCAGACAACAAACAATATAAAGAAAGCTTAGCATCATATCCAGAACACATATCACAAGTAGTAAGGACCCCCTTTTGAGGTTTTTTTGGAAAAACCCATGGTTTTTGCTATGGTTATATGATGTCACTTCCGGTTTCTGTTTCGGTTATACGTCACGTGGTTTGAGTGGTTATAATCATGTGGTTTCGGTGGTTATACGTCACGTAATAGGTGGTTATACAGTGTCTATACGACGTGATAGATGGTTATGGAGTACATAATAGGCCTGGATGCGGTTATAGGACATAATGGGTTGTGTAATAGGTTATGCAATGCACTAGAAGGTTATGCAACATCAGTTTCGTTTTCTACATTATAGATTGTGTAATAAGTGACTTAATAAGTGATATAATAGGCCTAGGTGATGCAATGGGGTTATGACAACGTCCCGTTGGTTATAGTTGGATATGTGATAGGTCATGTAATGGGTGATTGAGTAGGTCGCAAAATAGGCTAGGTAAATTATGACGTCAATGGCGTCCCCCTATTCGAACGGACCAATAGGAGTCCCGGTATTCCCCCACGCTCGTCCCCCACGCTCGTTAGATGACGTCACTACCGTCACCCCATTCGAATGGACCAATCAGAATCGAGCATTTCGAAGGAGAAAACTATATAAGTCTTTGTACTGAGCTTTTGCTCATTCGCATTTCGGACGCTGAAGGATCAACATGCCCCTCAAGCCGTACCTTCCCGCAGTGGATGCCTGGAAGAAAGAAATATGACGCCAGTGTGTCGTTCGATAAACTATTTGGTCGGGCTTTGTTTCTATTGCAAAATGTTGTATTTTACGTTTGTTATTGGAATCATCAAAATCTGGCTGTATTTGTGGTAATAGATTGATACCTACATTCATACCACTGAGTCGGTGTCACTGCTGGCGGACGTTAAATCTGTCCCCGAGGATACCATCAACTCAGTAGCCTTCTGGCTTGTGATTGGGTACTTTTGTACTTGTCATGTATCTATTCCATGGGGTTAGTTTCGGATTTTTAAATTGTTTTCATAGGTTGTTGGGTAGTTGTATGCTAATTCCATCAGGTGTACAGTAGAAACAACTACATCTATCACACTGTCTGCCCCTGATGACGCCATTGTGACGTTTGATAAACTATTTGGTCGGGCTTTGTTTCCATTGCAAAATGTTGTATTTTACGTTTGTTATTGGAATCATCAAAATCTGGCTGTATTTGTGGTAATAGATTGATACCTAAAATCAATAGGAAAAGAAAGAAAAAAAGAGCCACACTGTCAATGGAAAGGCGGACAAGACAGAAAAAGTAGTGGTAAAGTTAGTCACACCCACACAACAGACTGTGGAACGGGCCAAGTTGCTGATCAAGCAAGGGAAGACATCATTTTGAAGTATACAACAAAAGTGGTCCTGAAGAGTATAAAATTGGCGATATCAGCTAGGAACTATCATTCGAAGAAGAGACGTTGAAGAGGCAACATGAATTCTTGTGCTCTCTGCCACAAGACATATAATTGGAAGCAAGACCTGAAAAGACATCAAAAATTGCACCATATGGATTATCCATCGCAGCCTCAGCCTCAGGCTTGGCAGCCTCAGCCACAGCCACAGCCTCAGCCTCAGCCTCAGCAACAGCCTCAGCCTTGGCAGCCTCAGCCTCAGGCTTGGCAGCCTCAGCCGCAGGCTTGGCAGCCTCAGCCTCAGGCTTGACAGCCACAGCCTCAGCCTCAGGCTTGGCAGCCACAGCCTCAGCCTCAGCCAAAGCCTTGGCAGCCTCAGCCTCAGCCACAGCCTCATCCTCAGCCACAGCCTCAGCCTCAGCCTCAGCCACAGCCTCAGCCTCAGCCACAGCCACAGACTTGGCAACCTCATCCTCAGCCACAGCAGCAAAAGCACTGGTCCGTCAATTATATGAATCCCCTGGTATTTCAACACCCCTTCACCCTGAACGTGTCAGGACCTACTGGGTGTGGGAAGACGGCTTGGGTAAAATCCCTCTTGGAGTCCGGTCAAATATTCCCCGCCCCTACCAGGATCATATGGCTGTACAAGAGATGGCAACCCCTCTACGACATCACAAGGTCTAGTGTGCAGCCTCCCGTGCAGTTCAAACAGGGGATACCTATCAATCTGGATTCCGATGACTTCGTCTCACCTACGGACAATAACGTCATCGTCCTGGACGACCTCATGTCTATTTCCGCCAAGGATCCGAGAATCACGGACTTGTTCACGGAAGGGAGCCACCATCGGAATCTGAGCGTCATTTGCTTGAACCAGAAGCTCTACTACAGCAAGGACCCGACTCAGAGGAGAAACTGTCATTATCTGACTCTGTTCAGAAACCCTATCGATCAGCAGCAAATCATGACCCTGGCCAGGCAAATGTATCCCGCCTGCCCCCAAAAGTTTCTTCAAGGGTTCAACAGCGCAACCTCTGAGCCCTACGGACATCTCGTCGTGGACCTGAAACTAACAACACAGGAAAATAAACGCCTGCGACCGAACCCGCTTCACAGCCAGTCGTCCGAGAGTCCAGCCTCGGACCAACCCGCAGCATCTCAAAGTAATACAAAATCTCTAGAATGGCAGTCGGACAAGACAATGAAATGTTTCAGCTGCGGAGCCCTGTTTTCAAATAACTACGAGCTACAAATGCACTTGCCGAGATGTCCCGCACACGATGACGAGTTCGTGACGAAAAGTCATCGGAAGACGAGTTCCCCAGAAAAATGGACGAAAGCGCCTTCAAACGCATGCTGAAGTCTGTTCAGGGCGAAATTGAGGAAAAAGGAGTGCCGGAAGAAGAGGTCGCGCAAAAAATCAAAGAAGAATTGATTAACACCTACCAGAGAGTGGCGAATTGCATCCATCTGCTCCAGAGAAGTCAGATTCATGCTGGAATTGAAAAGGCGGTTGAAGAATACAGAGCGCGAGGTGCTACATTCAAAGATGCGCTTAACATGGCTATCATGATGAAACATGACTGGTTCGATCAAGTCGTAAGCTGGTTCCAAAATGGATGCAAGGAAGTCCAGGATCATGACGTATGCGAAACGGCCTTTGAGTACCTGCTGCATCGCGTCATGGAATATACACCCGAGTTGCCCGAAGATGAGGTGAAACTGGAAAAGAAGACGGGGTTGATGGAAATGTACAAAACCATGGTAAAGATGAACCATTTGTTGCAAAGAAGCATGATCCACACTGAAATCATGAAAGCTGTGGAAAAATATATGGGACGGGGAGCCAACTTCGAGGAAGCGCTGAATTTGTTCATGGAGAATCTCAATCATCTCTCTGATGATGTTGTTCAGCCGGAAGAAGAGGACTCCATGGATGAGGACATTGAATATTAAGAAGAAAACCCTACCCCTATATGATAACTGTATATTGTGCATGCGTACTTTTTCACATGCCTTTTGATTGTATGTAGAAATTGTATGTATAGTGAATGTGTACTGTGAAATAAAGAACCCTGAAAAAATGTCATATACTCGCTCATTTTTTTTTCAGATTGAATATAGATTGAAAAAAGGGAAAAATCTAACAAAAATAGTGAAAACAAAGTTAAAGAAAATTTACCAATAAAGTGAATAAAAATGATTTCATAATGTATTGAAATATATATCATAATATTCTGATGCCCCATACAAATATACTGAAATAGATGTGGTAAATATGGTTAATTTTCTGATTGATAATATTTTTGTGGAATTTGGTGGTCGAATATTTCAACAAACTATTGGTATTCCCATGGGTACAAACTGTGCACCATTATTGGCAGACCTGTTTTTATACTCATATGAATCAGATTTTATCCAACATTTACAAAGAGGAGGTTCTAAGAAACTAACATGTAATTTTAATTTCACTTTCCGATACATAGATGATGTATTGTCGCTAAATAATCCCAAGTTTGGTGATTATTTGGATATCATATATCCTAAGGAACTTGAAATTAAGGATACTACAGAATCCGCTAATTTTTCCAACTATCTAGACCTGAGGTTGGAGATTGATAATGATTCTAACCTGTCAACTAGATTATATGACAAACGTGATGATTTCAATTTTTCCATAGTCAATTTCCCTTTTCTAAGCAGCATCATTCCTATGTCACCGGCATATGGTGTGTTTGTTTCTCAACTTATACGCTATTCCAGAGCTAGTTGCAAATATGAGGACTTTGTCTATCGAAGTGCCCAGCTAGTCTCTAAACTGCTACGACAAGGATATGTTTTACCAAGACTTATCGCTGCGTTTAAGAAATTCTATGGACGTCATCATGATCTGGTTGATAAATACAGCAAATCCATGTCTGCCATGCAACTAGATCTATTTTCATGTTAATTTTGGGGAATTCATGACGGGTGCCACTAGTGGGGCAGGAAATGCTCACTCTTTCCGGAACACCTGATTTCACCTCCTGATGGCCATTTACGGGGGTTCATGAGTTTCCCTGTCATTTTTGTTTTCTCTCACTTCGTATGCCTGATATGACTTTCTGTCCCCGGACTATGAGATTGGATAACGGACCCTGTTTTGTTTGCTCGGAATACTTGATACTGGGTATTGATTCCACGTCTATTCAACATATTCAACATAAAGTGAATAAAAATGATTTCATAATGTATTGAAATATATATCATAATATTCAACATTTATAGGTGTGTAATGATTGTCGATAATATATGGGTGCATTATGATTTTTTGAGACATGGGTACGTTATGATTTTCCAGACATAAATGGGTACGTTATCATTTTTCAGACGTTTATGGGTACGTTATGATTTTTCAAACATTTATGGGAACGTTATGATTTTCCAAACATTTATGGGACCGTTATGATTTTCCGAACATTTATGGGTGCGTTATGATATTCCATGGGTTGTACGTTATGATTTTTCAAACATTTATGTGAACGTTATGATTTTTCAAACATTTACGGGTACGTTATGACGAACCCTAAACCGAAACCGGAAGTGACGTCATATAACCACCGAAACCACATGATTATAACCACTCAAACCACGTGACGTATAACCGAAACAGAAACCGGAAGTGACATCATATAACCATAGCAAAAACCATCGGTTTTTCCAAAAAAACCTCAAAGGGGGGTCCTTACTACTATCACATACCTTTTGGGTTATTGGCAACCGTGAACTGATGACTTTGAGTGGTATGTTTCGTGTGAATTGGTCTCTGTAGAAAGAGCAATTGTAGACAGAACTGTCTCGGGACATCGCAAAATAATACACGTCACGTAGTGTATACAGTGCCATCCATTAATTTGGAGCCACTTTAGTAAGGTCTTGGTTACCACAATTTGGTATTGTAGTCACACGATTATGAGTGTATATTCTCAATTAACCCAGTGACAAAACGTACAGGCGACATTTGGGTTACAATAAGAGTGATAGCCGTAAAGATTTGACTGGATCTTTCACTTGTTCTGGATCATATATCACATAATCTTGGGGGAACATAAGTTCGTTGAGTCCTTTTCTTTGGGATTATATTCATTTTCAAACCATTTACTGCTCAGAATCTTTCAAGATGGATGAGGATATTGAATGAAAAACATTCATGAAAACAAATTGAGGTCCGTGCTCGCCCACAGATCAGGAATGAGAGTCCTAGATCCAGGCACGAGGATGAAGGACCACGTCGCCAACAGGACCCCACTCACGGCCGTAGGCGAAAACTGTAAACAACGGAATCATGACATCTAGCCCACGGACGTGAAGGTTCTAACCCGGGAGCAACACCTGAAAATCCGCAAATCCATTGATATCCAGGTAAACCAACCAGTCCTGAACCGCAACACCTGGTATGAGCTCCCAGCGATCTACAACCGCCTGTTGACCTCGAGCCCAACACCCGCGCCAGCTACATGCCTTCCTTTGTCACGTGACGGCCCTAGCGGCGATCATGTGACCTGAGAGTCTCTTCACAAGCACTTACGAAGTGGCCGAGATGGTCGCGAAAGCTCTGTATTTTCACCAATCACGACTCCGAAAGGTAAGTAAATTACGTTCATGAAAGGAATAAATGGGTACCCTCATCTCTGATGTAGATGCTTCAAGCTGGTACAAATAATACCCTTGGCCTACCCTTGGTCACGAACGAGCCAATAGTCAGCTTCGAAACTCCCAGAATCTTCCTGAAATATGAGTTGATCTCGACATCAAACCCAAGCAGACCAGAGACTGCTAACAACGCTGTCCTAGGCGCCTACAGGTAGCTAATAGCCTGTGTCATTCATACCTGCTAATACCAATAAAATGACTGTGTATTTGAGTTTTGTAATGTAAGGATCGATTTATTACACAAGGGTTCGAAAGTGCGTTAAATGTATGTATCTTACTGTACACTTGATGGTGTACTTCGAATCAGGTTGTACCACTAGCACTTAGCAAGACACTGTACGGGAATTTCGTGTCCACATTTACCCAATAACAAGGCTCCCTCAAGACCTGTTATTCGCGCCTGTCTCCTGACGGTCTGTGGTTCCATGTACTACCACAACACAAACGTCATCTGTGTCCTGTACAGGGGAGGCGTCCGGACATTCCTGATGACTGGAACTGGATGGAAATTCTACGTGGGTACGTTGGTGTAAAAACAGCACAATGCTTCATGACATTTCATCGGAGAGAGAATGGAATAATCTTAGTTATTATTAACATTTTAAAGACCTATTAGCATGCCGACGAAAGTACAATTCATTTAGTCTGTTATGAATAGTTTTCAATAAATTCGAACGAATTTAACAAATACAATTAATTGTTTTCGAGATACTGCATCAAATAGGCACTCCTTCCGTAAATTGCCGAAGATTTTGATCCAGATTTTAGAAAGGGTCACGTGGTTGGTGACGTCAGTTGAAGCAGAACTGAAAGTACATGTAGCCAGCAAGGTAAACTGCATGTCGCATAATCATTCCCGCGGTGCTTGTTTGACAATTCAAGTGAACGAGTGAGATGTCGGGGAAAACGACAATTCTTGCCTTGATATTTAGAATCAGTACTATTTATTCACCCAGAACGGAGGTTTGTTGAACTGCAAGATGTCCAGTATTTGTTGGTTTTAGCGTGTATTCAGTTGAGTCACATGCATTTTAAAGAGATTTTCCATCTTTGAGCTGACCGCCCAAATTACGTATTTTACGTTTCTGGCCAGCCATCAAACACATTTTGCCTCAACTGACGTCAAGATTACGAAAACTGCCGAAGCTAGTTTTTTCATCGTCATGAGAAGGTGATTGTAATACTGGCTCAATATACTCGATTACGCGTCGTAGTAATCAGTTACCAATTACGTAAACATATTTTTTTTATCACCAATAGCTTTATCTGAACAGGAATTAAACCATATAATGGGACCTTGCTACTATGACTTCAAGGATTTTTGAACACCTGCTGCTAAATTTGCAATACATGTATACCGAAATTCCAAAACAAAACAAGATAACTGGAAATAATAATATCATTGAGAATATCTAAGCATTAATAGTAGCATGAAATGTATCAATATTATTAATACCCGTTTTCATTAATATATATTCGAGAATAGATGTCAACACATAGAAAGTATATGACACGCCTGGACACTCGTCTGGCCCATCTGTAACATTATCAACACGTCATGCACTTTTTAAAATATTGCTCTTAACACGTACAGTATATTTTCCATGGTTGACAGCATCAGTGGCTGCTTTCTTATGACTGCTCTATAATTGACACTATATAATATATAACGCAGAAGGCTTTGAACTACTCTGTTGATTTTTGATATGAGCACACAAAAAAAACACAACATAAAATCATTTCAAATAGAACCTTTTCCCTGTCAGATCATTACTGAAATAGTTGAGGCTATTCGGACAACAGGCATCTGGAAAAAATATGTTTGTGTGTGAAATGAATTTGTGGAAAAAGGACTTTAGGTTCACCAAGAAAGAACTTTGATTTGATTTGATTTATTTGGCAATAATAAAATTACATACAAGTTTACATAACAACTTTTATGATAATTATTATCGTTATAAAAAATCCGGAGGGAAACATGGTGTGTCTTGCCAACTTGGGAACGAATATTCTGTTTCATGGTTATGAGACTTGGTGTTCTTATGAAGCTGGTCTTAGGGAATTGGGATAAAATTGAGGTGAAATGTAATTATTCCTTTCAAATGAAATGAAACAAATGTTGATTATTCCCTATTTCATTTGAAATCAAGCTGAAATGAAGTATTTGTTTGGGTATCTCAATTGAAATGGTGCCGAAATGGAGAAATGGTTTTCGCATATATAGTGTAACATGGAAAGCTGGCTTTTCCGTATTAAACTATAACCTAACATGAAATAGCTAGTCGTACATTCCCTATGGGGTTAGTCTGACAATAATGGGAAATATATACATTGATATCATTTTACTTATTGTTATTATTGCTATTATTAATATTGCTATTGATACAAACACTTGAGATATCACCTCGTATTTGTTTGGACACTCCTGTAGTCTAATAAATTATTGATATCATTAACAAGGGCCCATGGGGCGCCGTACTCACCGAAGATGGGTACATATGGGTACATTATGACGGATTCTAGCATATATTATTGTACCCATTATGACGTGATGCAGCCTATCATAATATACCCCTATGCAAGCTTACAGAAATACAAATTACAAAAAAGGACCAAGTTTCCTGTAGCATACCAATAATCCTCCTAGGGACAAAATTCATGTTTCATACACCTGTGGCAGTTTTTTTTACCGAATAAAATACAGTGTGTCCTACAAGTTTACAGAAAATACCTATAGAGGCAAATATGGGCATTTTTCGACCCCAAAATGGCTGTTTTGACCTTTCAAGGTCATCGAAGGTCAAATTCAAGGTCACCACACAAGTCGCCATATATGACTTCCCATTTGAAAGTGCCAATTTCTAAGCTGTATCTTCAAGTGTTTTATGAGTACAGTCCTGACAGTTCCCATTATATAGGGATTTGGGGCGAAAAAATTTTTTTCGCAGACCCGCCAAAAATTCAAAATGGCCGCCACACCAAGACTGGCGAACTCAAGGCCAACCAAACCTATACATATCACAGAGGTATATGAGGGGAATTTTTTGAAACCAAAAACTCAAAACTGATCAGACAGCTTTTGAGAAAATGGCCATCAAAGTCCAAAATTGAGCGTTTTTCGACAAAAACAGCCACCATTTCGAAAAAAAAATGCGAAAATCAAAAAACAAAAAAATACCTCCTTCTCAAAATATTTTTGGGCATTTTTGTGCAAAAAAGATTCGATCGTAAATTTTAAAGATAAAAATGTTAACGCCGGACGGACGGACGGACGGACGACGGACGCAACGCCATGCCAATAGGTTGTCGGACCAAAGGTCCGGTAACCTAAAAACTGGTCGATCAAAGGCAAGGATTCCTGGAAAACACTACCGGCAGTGTTCATGCGCTGGGAATGTCTCTAAATCTGACTCCATATGATCATGTTTTGGGCAGTTGGTTGCAGTGCCACAAATACTCCTTTAAGCGTTTCATAATCCTTGAATCCAGTGTAGAAATTTATCATATCAGGATCCGAAGAAGATCTTTTCCGCCTCTTTGTTCAATAAACTCAGCAATGTTATCTCAGCTGACCTGCATCAGTCGTGACTGACAAGTTACCTACACAATATTTCAGTCAATGAAATGCATGGTGTTGTTAATAACTTGTTATTGTTCTCTAGATCCAAATTTCTTCCTTTCAATCATCAAATTATATTTAATTCTGATATTAACAATAACACAGTACTGTACAGTATCGCTTCGTAACCGGAAAACAGCAGCCACCGTATCTCGCCTATTTATTCGGCACGGGTTCGTTCGGTAGATGCGTTGCTATGCAACATCGTAAACATGCACACGATCTGAGAAACCCGCGCATGCTATTGGCTGACTTCGTAATTTGCATAATTTATGTACATACAAAGTACTGATGTGTCATCCAGCACTCGGAGTCTCGGTAAATCAATGCGGTGGTGAATCAATCTTGACAGGTTGTGAGACAAAAACGAACACATTTTTTTTTAATAATATGTCTCAGGCTAGATGATATGGCCGCAAATTTGTGGTTGCCCGTCGGGCGACTGCTTGTATTCTCTCACTCGCCCTCATTGTCCTTAGTGTGGAGCCCTGCGTTCGCCCATCTCAGAGCCCATCACCAGAGGTTAGGTTCTCTGCCATCACACACGGCTGTCACGTCTATCATCTCCCTCCCTCCGATCTTAGATACATGTTGGCGACTGGCGTTGTGTGCGGAATTTGTCCGACTCGACAATGCCTCGGTTCCGCTATTTACCAATGCGGAGCCTATTCGATAGGCGGCGCCACCGATATTCCTAGGTTCTGGGGCGTTCAACCTAAAAACGAGAAACGCACTGTTCCGAATTTTGTTTCCGTGATTAAACAGTGGAAACGTCATAATAAGCCTATTAATGTGAGTATTATATACAATAATCATCTTTCGATCCAATTTAATAATTTCATTTCATCTTAAATTTAATATGCCCTAAAATATCGAGTGTTTATTCACGAAATTCCCCGATTATCGCTCATTTTGACCGAGTGTCGTATGATAATAATAGACATCGGGTGATTGGTAGTCAGTCATTTAAACGGATTTCGAATCGACGAATGATGTTGTTCATGATGCATTTTCATTGGTACTAAGGTGGAAACAGTGATGAGTAGTGGGGAGAGCTCTGATGTCGACGAAGGCATCGTTAGCCTTGCAGTCTTGAGGGGTTGGAAGGTCAAGGAGCTGAAAACTTGGCTCGAGAAACATGGTCTGCGACGAAGTGGCAACAAAGATGTGTTGGTCAATCATGTACACAGGTGAATACCAAATTTGTATTTTTATTTTATGTAATTGTTTGCATGTCACAAATATGCTATAATATTGTGGTGTACTTGTGTTTTGCTGCCACAAGTGGCATTTATTGTGTAAATTTAGCAGCAGCCACCCCTCATCTGTAATTGTTATTAAGCATGGCTGGGCTCACTCCAGTGACAAATTTTGCTTATCAAAAATTGCTAAAGACTTCAAATTTCTTTTAGCATTTTATAATTTCTTTTAGCAATAATTCTTGCAAGTAGACCGCATTGTACAAAGGACTATTCAATAACTGATGAAAGTACTTCAATGATTATGATGATTGAAAGAAATGCGAGAGTCAGACTATTAATTATTATGAAAAAGTATAATTTTTTATGACAATGCCAATTACACTTTCACAAATTTTGCGAAAGCAAGCTATTTCTGTTTAGCATTTTGAGCCTTTTATTAGCAAAATGCTACAGTGCGATCAGCTAGAGTGAGCCCAGCATGGAGATGTGTTAATTGAGGGTTAATAGTAAAAAAATCAAAATGACTGTTTATGATAAAATTTCACATACACACACAGACATACACACGCACACACTTATATATATTTAAAAAATAAATTGTATATACAAATCAGTAAAAAAATATTCCTCCTCGCTTCTACAAGTATTTCATGTGTCCCAGATTTGTTCTGACAAGTTGTACAATATTTTGTTTTAGGGCTATGGAAAATCTGGAAGATTCTGACAGTTGTTGGAGTGAAGATGATCAAGACAACAAGAACAACAAGAATGTGTTTGACCAATTGGGCGACATGTGGACGGCTGTCACCGAGAATAATATCCCTAACATCAGTGATAAAGACATTGAAAATTACTATGTTTTCCGAAAGAATCCATACTCGGGAAAAAGAGCAAAATTCCAGCGTCACCTCAAAAAAGCACGCAAACTGTGTTCTGAAAACTTTCTGAGTGACATATTCTACCATCCTGTGTCAGATGAGTCTGATGTTTGTTTTCTGAAGTCACAATGCAAGCCGTCAATGCGGAGTGTTGTGCTCCGCATTGACTCCGCATTCACATCAACATTGTACAGTCTCCACGTTTGTCTGGCAGTTTCGACAGGTCATGTTGTTTCTGCATACTGCAACTGTAAAGCTGGCGAAGCGGGTTTATGTGCCCATGTTGGGGCTTTACTGTTCACGTTGGTACGGATGAAAACCTCGTGTACAAGTCAAGAGTGTAGGTGGGACAGACCTCGTCCAGTACTGAGAAAACCCTCTCCGAAAAGATTGTG
Organism: Terebella lapidaria; assembly: GCA_949152475.1. Classification (NCBI taxonomy): domain Eukaryota; kingdom Metazoa; phylum Annelida; class Polychaeta; order Terebellida; family Terebellidae; genus Terebella; species Terebella lapidaria. The sequence goes on along the minus strand of OX424570.1, from coordinate 2,342,971 downwards.
TGATATTAAGTTGCACAACACAGACAAGTCTGAGGGTACTGATGACAAAACCTGTCCCTTTCCAGGCACATTCCAGGCATCAGCATGCAAGGACCCTGATGTATTTCTGACAGACTTGCTTCAAGGTATGGATATTATCAACCCAGGATGTGCATTGTACAAAACATTGAATGCTTCTGTTGCTGACATTTCATCCTTTCTGAGCTTGTTTGACCCTCCATTTTCATTCGCTGATTTCGTTGACTTGAGACAACATACTGTTGAGTTTGAGGCATTCATAGACAATATACTGGTGACTGAAGACCTGGCATCCGATTTGGAAAAGGGTACCAGAGGTCAAGCACTCAACAGCAACTGGATGGAAGCCAGGAGTGTACTCATCACCGCTTCAAATATGTCCGACGTATGCAAACGCTGTAAGAGTGAGCCAGACAAACTCGTGGCAAGGTTAAGAGGTTATAATCCACCACCTTCAACAGTTAAGAGCCTCAAGCATGGTCGAAAGTATGAACGGAAGGCACTGAAACACTATAGTAAACTTCATGCAAGAACGTGTGGCGGAAATGTAGAACTTGCAGATCGAGGATTAGAAGTGAATCCAGACTTTCCCTATCTAGGAGCAAGTGTGGACTCTGTTGTGAGCTGTTCTAAGTGTGGTGTTGGTCTGGTGGAAACCAAATGCCCTTATGGTTCGAAGGGTAAACCATGGAGGAACAGGACACCGAAAGAATGTGCAGAAGATGCAGACTTTTGTTGTATATTTGACCAAAATTCACTGAAGTTGAAAAGAAGTCACAAATATTGGTACCAAGTCCAAGGACAAATGGGTGTATGCAAGAAAACATGGTGTGACTTCGTAATTTGGACCAAACAAGGAGTGGCGTATGAAAGAATAAATTTTGATGAAGAATTTTGGCATAACACTATGCTGCCGAAGTTGAGAAACTTTTATGTGCATGCAATGATTCCCGAGATATTCTCCAGTCGTGTCAAACGACATAGAAATTTGTATTAATTTATCCATAATGATGAGTCAGCTGTAAGCCTGGGGCTGAAAAATCTTGCCATGCATTGCTTACTAACACAAATGTAGGGCCTGTTTATGTGAGAAATCAGTATGCTATATTCACTGTACAATTTACAGATTGCACTTATTCAGTCATGAATAGTAAATTAATACATGTATGTGAATGCACATGTGTTTTCTTTTTGAATATTTGGATGTGATACTGGTGGGGTCACCAGGGTGCAACCTACATTCCATTAGGTCAAGGGAAGGACAAGTCCTAGTGAGAGCTCACACAGAGAAACTGAAGTGTACTTTGATGCCTAATTTCATATTGATGATTGTTCTAAAGTCTTAATATAATCAAAGGAATTTAACATTCTAGCCCCTGTGAGTGTGTCCTCCACAGAAACATTCCCTTAATATAGATCAAAATAGTTTTTTACCAAAAAAGTTTATTTGATACATACACAATTCAATGTACTAGCACTAAATAATGTCAGGCAACTTTATTTCTGATCAACATTAAAATCGAACACCAAATATTCTTACCCAATGCATCATTTATCAGTGAAACAACACCTTGCAAACATCTGCAGGTACACAGCAACACAAGTACAACAAAACTACACTGTAGTACTATAATAGCTATCATGGACAAAAATGAACATTAACACTCAGTGGAGATGTATAATCTGTGCAACATATTGATATACAAGTATCACAATTCATAAATTAACACAAATATGAACATATTAACCACTGAAGATATATAATATACATATATATATATATATGCAACATATTGGTACTGGTATGTTAGTATCGCCACTCATAAATTAAAAAGTAACAAACTTAACAACTGAGAAACATTTGATATAAATAAAAATAAATATCATAATATCGTCATTCAATTGCACTGTACAAGCTGTTTATCATTGAAAACCATATTCACACTAATTACAACACTTTGCTATTCTGTCAATATCATCATTCATGGTCATTAATTAATCAATTTGCACTGAATACATAAATAACATGGATTTCAATAGAATTAGACTAACTGCATACACATCATGGCATTGTACATGTAGGTACTGGCAACAGACTGTCATAAAAATACCGGTATACAGCAAACACAGCAATTCATCTTACATGACAAGTATTATCACTGTACATATAATTTCAAAACAACATGCCAACAAATGAAATAATTACAATGATGTAAATCACTGAAATAAATACAACATAAATAAACACTAAGGGTGCTGTAGCTTACCGTCAGATTATGATAATTGCACTGAGTATAGATTTTCCAAAAAAATATAAATTGCTTTTCCCTTCAACTTCAGTGTCAAAACGTGTTCGAAATGTTGCCGAACATATATTTTCTGTATGGACTATAATACTAAATTAAATTAAAATCTCAGATGATTTATTCTGTTAATGACTTTTAATCAAAGGGGTTTTTTTTGGGGGTGGAAATCATTCAGAAGCAATAATGACTTCATTTGGTGCCAAAATTTTTTTTCGCCGACCCATAAAAAAAAAAGCTACATGCAGAACCGTCAATTCGAGGGCAACGAAACCTATACACGTCCTAGAGGTACACAAGAGGATTGTTTGAAACAAAAATCTCCGTCAAATGGCCATCAAATTCCAGAATTGAGCATTTTTCGTTGAAAATGGCCACCATTTTGAGACAAATAAAAACATAAGAATTACCTCCTTGAAATATTTTAAGGTATCTTTTCCCAAATTTTCAGAAAGATTGGACCATAAACTTTAAAGAATAAAATGTTGACAGACTGACGGACGGTTAGATGGCAACTAGACAGAAATAGGCTGTTGGACCATAGGTCCGGTACACTAAAAAGTTATTTGTCGGATGGACGACCGATGGATGAACCACGGAAAAAACTCACGACAATAGTTTATCAGCCCATATGGGCCAGTAAGCATGGTAAGCTAATAAAAATATGTAAACAAGTGTAAAATATAGCGCCGACAGTACTTAACAATTTAGTTAATGAGTGGTGGCAGAAGATTTGTCCAAGCAACACACACGAACAACATCTGCTCTGCTAGATGTGCCTCAGAAAGTGGAAGTGTCCCTCCAAGTATCCTGTAGTTCTTGAACTGTTCCATTTTCATTTCTACGACTATTCTAGAGGAAGCAATTGCCTGTGTGTCATAGAATTCTTTGGATGTCATTTGGCGCTTTCCAGGTATTTTAGGCGGAATGTTCAAGGAGACGTCCGGTGGCAGTAGATCCTCAACAGTGAACCCTTTATCTGCCATAACCATATCTCCAGGGGACAGCTTGGCAAGTAGGCCATCATTGGCGGTGATGTGGCGGTCTGAGGCATTGCCACCCCATAGACGTGAGATGAACGTGACAAGTCCATTTGGTGCGACACCGATAAGGACCTTGAAAGTGTTTGAATGTTTGTATTCAGACCACGTCAGCCACTGAGCAGTGAGGGAGGATGGCTTCTCTGTAAAAAGCTCAGTGCAGTCGATGACGATTCTGCAATTTTGATAATCCTGAAATGATCTTGGTAGGTTACAAAGGATTTGTTCTCTTGTTGGCCATGGGATTAGTGATTGACAGTGGTCATACAAAAAATTCATCCAAGTATTGATGATGCGGGATACTGTTGACTTTGAAACAACAAACAAGTCCGCTAGATGTTCTTGCAAGAGTCCCAAACGTAACCTCATGCAGACCATCAAGAACTCGTCCTGTGTCCGCAAACCTCGCTTGCGGCCTGGCTTCTTGACATTTTTATGATGGTAAACTTTTTTTGCACTTGCGGAACGCTTGTCACCTTCCCAGTAATGAAGCTTGTCAGCCCCATGTTTGATCAAGGTGCAAAAGAAATGCCAAAACATGGCATATGACACAAACCCAGTATAAAATCTGGTCTTCTCATCATTGTCCTTCAGGTCTTCAGCTACCAGTGTTGGTGATGATGTCTGTACGGCAACATCCACATACTTCGGGGAATGGGTCCCAACCTGAACACAAACATTTCTGACGTCATGAACATCTGTGCCAACAGAGGCATCTCTGGACAAGTGTGTCAAAGCATATCCATGATCGAATGTCCGGATGTCCTCCACAGCACAAGCTTCACCTTGATCTCTTTGAATATCAGTCAAATCACGGAACAACGATGGAATATCCTCTACAATGGAATCCACTACAACACTCGCAGTGCAACGTGACGGTTCATGACGAATAAGCTGTCTCCTGGTTTTCACAGTTTTAGTGGTTTTTGAAGGAAAGATTGTTGGAACGGACTTGCTTGTGTAAGGCCCCTCGAAATGTTCAGAACAAACTCTGGTGTTATCTGTCACGACAAGATTAGCTCTCACATTTCTGAGTCGACGTATCCATTGAGATCTTATGTGTACCAGATTTTTCCGGCCTGGCAAACGATGTAGAACTATCTTGTCACCTTCAGCAGTAACAGTGTCCGAGGTGTTATGGCACAGTGGTACACAGCAATACTTCACTCCTTTTTTCTGAAAAAGAAACAACCAAAAACAGGTAAGCCTCACCCGCTAACTTTATAATATATATGTATATATAGCTCGGTACAAGTACAATCATGTAGTATTTCAGATTCAAAATGTTTAAATTAAACACACAAATTGACTTGACATTCGTCATATATATAATACTTTTAGAACTATCATTAAATTATTACTAAATTGCCATGTTTTACTGGATGAGATGCACAAACATATAGGCCAATGCTAGACGGGGAGCAAAAAATTACCACTATACTTCAATTTAGACTACAGTGTAAATTCATTATGGTGTTGGCACTGTTGCATATTTCAGTCTCTTGTCGTATTACGAAATGGTAAACACTACTGATGTTGTATTAAACTCAAGTTCAACACAAAACCTCGTATGATTTTTGGCGATAACTTCGTTTAGAATGGTCAGATCAATTTGAAATTTTATTTGGTTCCATTTGGCATAAAACCATATTTTTTCACCAAATTTCAGACTTCTATCTTGAAAATTCAAAAAGTTGGCAATCTACTCCAATGGTAAATTTCATATAACTTGAAATTTGCAAGTTTGAACAGAATTTGGCATGTTGTTCGATGTTCACACTGCACAGTACTTTGTAAGAATGATATTCTATTAGAATACACCTGTATGATTCTTCTAACTCAAAAACTTTCCTCATATTACATTTCTTAGCGGAACAAAGATCATGAAATCCCCAAATTTGCTTGAATTCCTGTGATCCGATTAGTGGAAGGTGAGAGTGGATAGTGGGGGGGGGGGATAATTCAGCCGACCGTCTCAGAGATATAATTATAACCAGGCACCAGTAGGCCTGTAGGGGGTGGAGTCGCCACGCTTGAGACTGTTCATTTCATCATGACCATGATCAACTGATCACAGAATGAACCGTCTTAAGCGTGTCAACTGGCATTGGCAAGGGCCCAGGGGTCGGGCCGGGGTGGGGGTCTGGCTGCCAGCATGACCAGTCCACTTCGAAGATCCAATCAATTACACTTTCGATCGTTTTCGGTAATACAGCACATCAAACATTATAATTTTATCATATACATGTAAACTACCATACTGATTTGCAAAACTATGCATCAGATCATCACTAATACGGCATTTTACCTTTCTGTCATTTCCTTGTGGCTGGCCATCTTCTGTTGACATTTTGAACGCCCCAGAAAGTGACATTTGACGCGCGCGCCACCTGGCGAAAGACGGCGTATTCGATTGCGGAATCGAGGCATTAAATTTGCAACTACGTCAACATGGATGCACGAAGAAATTCCAAAGTTGGCATATCGATAGAGGGAGCAGAAAGGGCCAGAACGTGCCCCAAATGGAAAAAATCCGTCCCCATACAACAAAACGTGCCACGTTTGTGACATACATACATCCAAACATACACACACGGTCGATCCCATATAAAAATGAGAATGTATGTCTCTTTGCATGATGCAATACTTTCCCATTATATTGTATTTTTTGACGGTTGTACATCCTACAACATTAACAAGCTTTTTACAACCTAAAAGTTTTAATTGACAAATTCTCATTCTGAATGTTGTTGATTGCTTATGACGTAATCTTGGTAGACATGTTTGAAAAATCACCTTGTATTTTTTGGAATAGATGCAACTCCTGAGCAAATTGTACATGTCGAATAGTGAATGAATGTTAGTCAGACTTTTTTCTTGTAGATCTTAGAATAACTGATATGTGTTAACTGAATGGATCATAATGAATCAGTCTGCGTCATTAAGTTATTGTTCTAAATATGTGTTGAATTCCAAACTACCACCCTGTATATATGAGTTCATTCTTGTGCTTTCCATTTGGTCTTTCTGCATCAATTACAAACTTCGAACTTGATACCAAAATGAATTTGAAAAAATTGTGTATCAGACTAACATCCGTGGTGTTGTTTGTGGATTGATTAATATTTTTTAGGAAAAGTGGTCTCATAATCAAAAATAACACAAACAAAAAATGGCTCATCAGCATTGCTAATTGTTATCATTGGTAATCGTTTCAAATCAAATATTTATGTAGTGTTGTGCAGATGTGACTTGTCTTTCAATAGTGTATTAATTAATAAATATGTTCGATTTTGATAACACAAAAGATGAAAACATCAATTACGAGGTAGTAAACGATTGGTAGTGAACATTCTATTGCACACTCTGGGATTATTATTTATTAAACTATAATAAATTAGGATATTTCAGGTTAAATGTCCTACTGTCACATATGATTTGCAATCAAGAAATGTATCTCACAAGACCAATCATTTATTGCTTATTGATTATTCACAATGATAGGAAATATCATCAAAATCATATATGCATTTTATTACTTTTGATTACTAAAAAAACATACAAAATATACATAATGATGCATATATATCTACAACAAGACACATGCATGTAAAACTCGTTACTATGTACCACTATCCAAAATTATTCTTGATGTTATAAGATACTATATTTATTTTACACAATAATGCTGGATAGATCTTATATCATAACAAAATAAATATATACAAGTAAATATAATAAATATACACTAAATATTTGAAATAAGTCATAGACTATAATGATAAAATATATGTTTCAAAATCAAGGATGTACTTCATCGGTAAAGATTAAGATTGCCAGATTGCCACACACTGCTGTATAATACATTATGCCTTTTTGAATATTGGTATACATTTTGTAACAACATGTACACACATTGTTGTCATGCCAAATTATTATACATTTCCTTTGTGTGGTGTGTGAATAAACTTGTTTCATGTATTATTGTCTGGTTGAAATTACTTTATAACAAGCAAATAGGATTGTTGGTAGTTTAGGTCTGAACGAGTTACTCTATGACCTACGTACACATAGAGACAAGACATGTGGCATTTTCCAATGCAAAGTCAGAAGTGATACCCAAATCTCGTTACTTTGAGTTAACTTTACGATACTGCACATTTATAAACAAACATGAATAAGTAGGACATTATAGATAATACCAAACCTTAGCTGGTATCCACCCTACCCAATATAATTGTGAAAACGTCATACTCGCAATACTGCACATCTCCGAGAAATTAACCAGTCACACTAAATTACACCATACATTGTTGATAGGGTTATCAACGACATCAACGTCCGCACCTTCCATACCAGATTTGTTCATCTCGTGCTGGATTTATGTACACTCTCGTAAACATCTGGAGCCTCGATATTCTTCTTTTCAGGGATCGGCCAAACTATGGTCACTGGATACATCTACTGTTGTGGCTTGTGCACTTTCATTGGAAGGTTGCTCCATAAAATTCGGCATCGGGTGTTATGTTGTCTCCATCTCTGTTATCAGACACTTTCAAGTTTGTTACATATATACAATGCCCTATCAATTTGGTATAATGATAAATTGCATTGCCTCTCCAATTCTCACCTCATAACACGAAAGATAGCTACAACAATACCAGCAATAACTGCACTACGGCAATGGTAGCAACGGCGGAAGTGGCGGCACCAGCACCTGATGAATACAAGTGAAAATGGTGCAAATGTATGATGTTGTATACAAACACGTGGTTCAATAACTCTTTCACTCCGTAATGGCAGTGGACCGCTACTCCTGCTAAACTATCTCGATATCATCTTATGATAGTTTCCGTACCATCATTCACTGTCTCCTCCGTTGACACATGTGACATACTGGAAGTCAGTGGGTAACTATCTGTCTCCAGACTTGTCGCCTCCGTGCTAACATCAAAAGGATCATGTGTCGTGTCCGTGAGGGGCTGGTTTGGATCAGTGGCGTTATCTGTCTCCACTGTGACATGTGTTGTGGATGTCGGGACCAGTTCTGTTCTCATTGTTGTCGATGTCATTATTGCAACTAGAGGAAACAACACCATTTGGGATACACCGCCTTAGTGAATAGCTGGTGAGCAAAGATTTCTTACAGTAGATGATGTTCACAAAAACGAAATCAACGTAAAGTACTCACGCGATCCATTTGCACATAAATAGTACTGCAGATGACCATCACACAAATTTGGGAGCCATCTTCCATTCCGGATTACGTTTACGCACAAGGGACTATTTTCTTCAGAATCACCTTCACCAGACTTCCAATTGAAATATTTCATGGCAGATTCTGGGAAATGATAATATATTCATTATTCATTTGTTTGCCGGGGGCGGGGTGGAGGGGGCGAATTTGTGTCTTATTCGGTATTTAGTTCTTGGTGATATACTCATGCACTGATGTCATACATACTAACCAGTATCCTGATTGACCCAGTTCCAGTGTTTCCGGGAGAATCCCAGCCATATCTGATTGACTGTGGGGAATGCCTCAAAAATGTTGTCTGCATAGCGTGTGGTTATTTCACCACCTTGCTTCTTACACCTGTTTTGAGCCCGAAACCAATCCGGATCTTTCTGGTCATCTTCTGTTGCCTTTTTAAGAGCTACGTAGCACTCGTCATCCACGAGCGTCTTTCTTCGGCCTGTACATTCGCCTGAAACAGATTGCATTCGATTTTTCACAAGGAAACGTAATTTTGTTCAAGGTGTAGTCTGGCACAACTAACAGAATAGCATGTCATTCACATTTTTCTTAGTAAAAAATAAACAGAGAAATAAAGATCGACTCCATCAACAAAATTATCAACGAAGTTGTTGAGTATTTTCGTGTAAATTTCAGTCACCTGTCCACATTGTTATGATCGTGACATTGGTATGAAAAAAAACTAACCAGGTTCTGAACTAGTTGAACAAACCACGGTCAAGTTCCCATCTCTTTCGTCACAGTTTTCCATCCGAAGCTCAACTGTTCCATTTGAATAAATTGCTGTCAAACAGTTCTCATCTTGTAAGTTCAAGTTAGTGACGTTAAGACCATCAGCTGAAAAGATAAGCATGCCTCCCAGAAATACGAATGGAAATACATCAACATTGGCCTTTTGATGTCTTATCTATTGTATCGGTGTTGTCCTGTGCATACATGTAGATAGGCAAGTCTGATCCTGGAGTCATGAGCTCAGTAATACATGGTGTGTGGTACAAAATAAGTTACCGATCCAGCAATATAATGTAACAATAAGCTGGAAAGCTGCCTTCACTATGGCTGACAACTCACTTAGTTTCTCTCCCTCAAGTGTTTGGAGTGTAACGTTTGCAGAGCGTCGACCTGCCACCCAACCTCTGAAGCTCAAGGTAAGATTTTGATCACCTAGAACTTCAGTGATAAGATCCTGACTACCCTCGTTTTCTATCCTGGTCAGGTACTTCCCTGCAGCTCGACATTCATCCGTCGCTTGGTACCACGTCTTGTTTTGATCGGATTTGTAGAGGGTGATACAAAAGTCTTGCCCGTCATCTAAGCACTTTTCATCGATTGCATCATCAGCTTGAAACAAAGAATGTTAATTGTTAAAGGGGAACAGTCGCCCGCAATGACGCGCTGGTAACTGTAGAAGTTATCAACATGTTTCCATGATCATAAAGCTAATAAATTTGCAGAAAAATTTTATTATTGGATCGTCCACTCAATTCCATCCAACAATACAAGACTTGCAAAAAATGGACCGCACATAAAACATCAATCTCATCATTCCTAATGCACCCTGTAGCTAGCCGCCGAACGATTAATATAATTGTATTTGAGGACACTATTAGACAATCAAGTCGATTTGTCTGGATCCATCCAACCATATAATAATAATTATTGTTGATTTAACAGTTTTAACCTGACATATTTAATAAAATTGTTGGATATACATATACATGTAGTTAAGGGTCAACGCATATGATATATGCATCAATTAAGCAGTGACAATGAATCATCGCTCACAACCAATCAATCAATCAATTTTATTTCCAGAAGCAAAATAAAACATATAAGTAACGAAAGGAAAATATAATAGCTACTGGGAGGTCACATAGCCATTGGCTGTCTTCCTATGCCACCTCCACTGGAACTCCAGTGAAACATAAAAATCAAATAAAGAAATCCACATGAATTTAGTGTAATCAAACTAAAACCTATTAACATGAAGGACGTCAAAATCATAAATCAATAAATATATATAAATAGTAAATTCAGTTATACATATTATGAGAATAACTAAATAAAAGAATAGATGAATAAATAAATAAACAAATAAATATGCATATAAATACCAGTATATAAATGTGTTATATAAATATGCTGGGCCACAGTGTGCTCGGAGACTCGTAATTGCGTGGTGATCGATGTGGCTGAATAATTGTATGTTTATACAATTTCGAACACCACATGCGACCATGTCAGCGACTCAGTGACATGATATACCCAAGTCTATAATAATAGTAATGTTTATTCTAATCGGTTACACTGTATACATAATGATATGTCACAAGTTTCGGTTTCATGGTAGCTGTTAAAGGCAAGTATACTGTCAATGTATTGATATATCAATTAATGTGTCATTGTTTTAGTAGAGCAAAGCGAGGATGAACACACATTTTGACTTTTGATATTATTGATATTCAGTACTGCTAAAGACATTTATCAATTCCTCATTGATGGTGGGTAGGTATGTATGTAAACGGTAAACGGATGAAATACCCGTCACTCTGCAAGAGTTGGAGAGACATTCGTAAAAACACATGTAAAACATAATAAATAACATAATGACATTGCAATGATAAAATGATACAAAAATACTTTGGCATGTAGCTTGCGATGTACGAATTTGACAAGGAAGTAACTTCCACGTAACATTAAAGATCATACACGCACGCTCACATGAACTAATTCTATTGATTTTTGTCGGTTCGCCAGGTCTGACACAAGTTGTATAGAAATAAACTTGGAAAGAAGTCAAAAACTTCAGTGCAACAGAGATTATGTTATGTTTACATTGCATTAATATTCAGACTACCCGTTGAGAGACAGCGCATTTGATTGTCGTCCACTCCATTAATTGGGTCATCCACTCCATTCCATCCACTACAAGATTTGAAAATAATAGGAGACCGCACATAGAACATCACTTTCATCATTTCTAATGCCACCTGTAGCTAGCCGCCGAACGAAAATTAATTCAAATTTAAATTTATTTCAAATTATTCAAATATTTCAAATTATTTAGCCGCCGAACTAAATTATTTTTCATAGGTTGTTGGGCAGTTGTATACTAATTCCATCAGGTGAACAGTAGAAACAACTACATTTTACACACTGTCTGCCCCTGATGACGCCAGTATGTCTTTGGATGAACTATTTGGTCGGGCTTTGTTTCTATTGCAAAATGTTGTAATTTACGTTTGTTATTAGCATAATCAAGATCTGAATGTATTGGTGGTAATAAATTGATACTTTTATTGATATGATTGTACTCGAGAACAATATTGGCCAATCAAGACGATTTGTCTGGATCCAGCTAACCATATACAAATATTTATTGTTGATTGAACGTGACGTATTTATTGCATATGATATTTACATCAATTGAGCATTGACAGTGAATCATCGCTCCCAACCCACACCGTCCAATTATTGATATATCTACGGTGGCTGATTCATGCCATAATGCGTTTTTCCTGGAAAAGTTTTCGTCGCGAATTCAATGTCACGACTAAAATAATTTGAATCGCGACCAAAATCATTAAATCTGCAACCAAAATGTTTTCGTTGCTGCGATAATATTCTCGCTGCGAATTAAATACTTTTAGCTGCGGCCAAAATATTATCGTCGCGACCAAAATCATTTTTTCTGCAGCGAAATTGTTCTCGTCGCGATTTAAATACTTATAGCCGCGACCAAAACATTCTTGCTGCAGCGAAAATGATTCTCGCCGCGATTTAAATACTTATAGCAGCGACCAAAACATTCTTGCTGCAGCGAAAATGATTCTCGCCGCGGTGAGAATTGCCATACCTGTTAGAAAGTTTTCTCACATCAACTCAAAAGAGTAAAAATTGGAATTATAGCAATTATCGCCGCAGCGAATATTCACAGTTAGTGCAATTATCGCCGCGATTGTAATTATTCTCGCTGCAGCAGAAATGTATTGGTCGCTGCAACAACAGTTTTCCCTGTGGCAAGAATGCTTTGGTCGCGGCAACAATGGTTTTCGTTGCGGCCAAAATGTTTTAGTTGCGACAACAACTATTTTCGCTGCGACAAGAATGTATGGGCCGCGGCGAGAATGTTTTCACTGCAGCGCAAACGTTTTGGTCGCTAAAATTAAGATCGTGACGAAAACTATTCAGAAAAAACTCATTATGGCAGAAATCAGCCACTGTATATATCAATTAATGTGTCATTGCATTGATAGAGCAAAGCGAGGATGAACACACATATTTACTTTTGAGATCACTGATATTCAGTACTGATAAAGACAATTATCAATTCCTCATTGATGCTATTATTCACTTACCCAGAGATATCACTATCAAACATACGAAATATATAGGGCATGATATCCCCATGATGGACCACAGAGCTTTGACAGGTAGCTGCTCCTTTCATGAATGTGATGTACAAATTTGATAAGGAAGTAACTTCCACGTAACATAAACATCATACACGCACGCTCACATGATCTAATGTTATTGATTTTTGTCGGTTTGCCAGGTCTGACACAAGCTTTTTAGAAATGAACTTGGACAGAAATCAAAAACTTCAGTGCAACAGAGATTATGTTACGTTTACATTACATACAAATATTCAGACTACCCGTTGAGAGACAGCGCATTTGATTAGCATTTAAATATGATGTAAACGATGGCTGTATTAATTTGTCACTACGCACAGGTTTTGTCATGCCACATAGTCAAGAGGCACTCACTTATCCTCTATTCGTTCACACTGTTTACACTTGAAAGAAGAGTAGTTTAAAAAAATAAGGGGGAAATCTCTAATCATATGAACATGGTCAATCATGTTGGGATGCGTCATCAGCCCGGCGGCGTTTTGAAATGAAGCCGCTAAAAATAGGAGTAACCCCAACCGGTTCATAGCTAAACGTTCTCTTTTTAAAACATACTCCAGCGATTTTCTTGACAATAAAAGAATTTGATTTGGGTACTTGTTACTGGTTGGCACATATTGTATAGGGCTTAAAGTTAGTTCTTTTTGTGGCCTTGAAAATGATCATGCCTTTTTGTGGAAGCTGACAATAACTTGTCATTGATAGTGATGTACGACTCCAAGGGTCATTATACGTTTGTGGCCACTCAACTTGTCAACAGCTTGACTATTGCGATCTATTATATCTATTGACTCAGTGATTAATACTGCGTACAAATTTTGTACAAATACACCATATTTCAGCCAATAGATTACCCATCAATTATCATGTCACGTCAACAACATTTCACGTCATGCACGATCACAAAAAAAACCCCATTAAAACTGCTTAACCAGAGCTAGGAACCAGTAGACTAGAGATTATTTATGTAGGTGATGACAGAACGGTTTCATAATGCAATGGTAACTTTATTTATTCAACAATGATTCCCCACGGCAAAGTTAGTAGGGGGTCTCCTTCGTGCATTACATAATTTGTGCATAACATATTTATATTGTTGTGTATATTGTTATGTTGTTGTTTGTTGATGTACGGGACGTCGATGTGTTGTAACTGGTTATTAGAAATAATTAAGATGTTTCCTGTTTTAGTCCTTCATTCAAAAATAGATCATTACTCCATGGCGGCGGGATCTCAACTACTTAAAAATTCAAAATCACACATATGAAGTGGGAAACCGGCTTTCTGGAAAGTGGCATGGTCAATTAACATGGAATGCTCGTGCGTGACAGTCTGACCCCAAGGGGTCACGTACAATAAACATTAAAATGCCGGTCTCTGGATCTTTGAAACTCATTTATGAACTTTGTGAGTGTCTGACCCTGCTTTCAAGTGCGAGTCCACGAGCAATAGAATTTTGAATACATTAAAAGCATTGCCAAATATATGATATAACCCATACACTCGTGTGGAACAATAAAGAAATAACTGTTTTTTTATAATGAAACAGAGCATTATCTTGCAGGGTTCCACGGTTGTACTACTTGAATTTGTCATTGAGCTTACATTTGACATTCATACAAATTAGTGCGCGGAATTTGTAATATAGATGCGAGGCCGACTGGTTAAGGTAAGTAATCACACATAACACATCAAAATAAAGCCTAATAACAAAGTCACCAACAATATACGGTATGACAATTCACTAAATTCCTACCCGGATTCTTCACCAGTGCTTTGAACCAGTAAACCTTTGCACAGTAACTTCAAAATAACATACATTTCGATTGACAAGAACATTTTCCGTACCTATTAATTAGCATAATGAACGTAAAACTTTCTAAGTCGTCCATTATAGTCAGCATAATAGGATGTGCTATTATATTCCATCTATACATCAAAATATTTGGCTTAATCAACAAACTGGAGATCATTATTCGACAATTTTTACAAGGATTTAGGATTTCAACATCTTTGAATGTTTAAAGGACATACACAATTACATACATCTATATGTATACATATTTATCAATCTATTTTTGTGGTTATTATGAATGATTTCACTAAGGAAACCAATACTTTGTGTCTAGTAATGACATTCAATTAGATCTATTCAGTAATATACAATGTAATTAATCTTTCTCATAGACTGGATTTGGTACCAACGGGATTGAAATCGGAACGAAATGAACGGTTTTGCGCAATTGTGTTTCGCTAGTAGCAAACAAAGAGCCGACAGAATTGTTCCATAGTAGACAGGGCTAGTGAGTGATGTTGCAGAAGTAAAGTGCATTTTCTGATGGTATCAATCCCTTTCGAACATCTGCAACATGCTGGAACATGAAAAGTGATAGTTCAAACATAGTTATTTCAATTGAGTTATACAAGAGTTCCAGAAGGAAGTGATCTAGGTATAAAAAGTATGCTGGCATAATACTCTTTTGCATACTGGACAAATAAATATCTCAAAATATATCATAAATATCCTCCAATGTATCACACAAACACAAACGTCAACCGCTAAATTATCGATTTTCTTTAATAATTTTCTAGAAGTGAGTGTTGACGTATATATTGCTCCTTGATGATTCTGCTGGTTACACAAAGTCTAAAAACGAGGCTCCGTTGACACACGCGTTGACCACATTAATTTTGTAGTTTTTATCTGACGGACGCTCATCTGATCTCACTATGACAACACGCCAAATGCGCAATTACAGTTATCCTTGTGGACGACAATATTTTGAACATGGTGTGTTGTATATTTGTCCAGTTTTAGAACATTTATTCATAATATTGCACCCCAGACGATAGAGTCCAACTGTTGATTACATCATAAATCGGAGAGGTAATTACTGTTGGGACTACGCCCTGGTGTCGTAATATTACGTTTACCACCTCGGATGTGCTGAATACTTCAGGAGCTTTTACATGTGCTGGTGGTTAACACCTCTGGCATAATTAAGAGATATGATCTTTAGGGAATACCACCTAGACATTGGGCTGCCTGGGGTTGTATGGAAAACAAATTAGCTCAGAAGAAGTACTGTTAGCAATAATGTGAATTTTATTCCGCCGATATAACAGCGTAATCATCAAGATCGAGTCTCTTTTTCCAAATACACAATATACCCATTAAATATTGTTTGTTTTTATATGCTCAAACGTGTTAATGATCTCTTCGATGAGCACAATTATGACGTCTCACCTTGAAAAGTCGTCACACACGACTTAGTTTTGAAACTATGGCCGCATTCCAGTTGTATATTTTTACGTGATATAAATGCAAGTGACATGAAATCGACATCAATAAGTTCGCCATAATACATCTTTGGGTGGATTACCAGACACGCTTCACTATCAATATAGACAACGTCTTTTAATATTGCATCGAAACTGTGTTATAGTATAAATTCGATTTACAGAGCAAACTCAATATCAAAGTACCCAGCTCTTGACATGTGGGCGTCAGATATACAATTCTAACAGACAGTGGCAAAAATCAACTTATACGTTGAACAATAAGTGTGAACGCAGAGGACTTGGCTAGTTGGGTTACATAAACAAGAGGTTTCAGGTTGCTCCCAGATATTTTAATGTAATCAATGTCTTGGGACACTTAGCAAGCTTAGGGTTATCAGGTATGAACATTGTTGCTTTGTGATATTGTGAAGTCATTTCAGTGACAACATCACGTCCAGCAGCTCAAATCATTTATATGAAAAAGTACACGATGTACTCATCACCATGATACAATATGAGTACACGAGTTCATGTTCAGTTTTCATCATCAATGAACGTGAATGAGAGTATAGGGGTTGTTTGTGATTTGAGTGTGTTGTTAACACATGCACACTGGATATTGGATCAAGTCTGACCTAGGTTCGAACACCACAATTATTTATTACCGTCACATCAAGGTGTCAGTTGTGTGTTCATTTTATTACATAGTCTTAACTATACGAAATGATTACAACAATCATTTGCAATTAGCCAGACGCTATCGAGTCGTTTATTGGACATGCCGGAACAGACAAGAGTATACGGATACATGCGTATGCATATCTTAGTACAGAGAACGTCGGTGAAATGTGCAACTAAAATCGCCAGGTCTGATATACCAAGCGAGCCAGGAAAAACTCATATAAAAGGCACCGATTTTACGGTTAAAAATACTCTGAGGAACCTGTGTCCAAAGTCAGGCAAGATATACAGAACAAGGCCAGAATCTCGGACCTGATCCTTTTGCTGAAAGTCGACTCGTAGTAAAGCATGGCTAGAAGTGACTATACTCCCTGCGTACTCGCATATATAGCCCTGAGGCCTATCCCCAGAAACATACACAATCCCCAACTGAGCAATCATTCTGCTCACCCCATACACCTGAGGAATACCCCCCGAGACCTGTATCACAATACTGTAACGTACAGACAAACGTTTCCCACTATTCACTGAACCGTGGGAAACTTCATTTACCCAGAGCCGCATTATCCCGTATTCGGTTCGGTCCAATAACAGTGCCATTCGAGTACACGTGAAATTAGACAATTTATAACACGTGCGTAAGTGCATCTTTCTGTGTAATTAAACCACTCTGCTTTGGAATTGCATTCGCATCAAAATCGCACGCTGGTACTTTCCGTACCAATTTACACAGGTCAGGTGACCAAAACTACAAAAACACGATATAATATAATGTCCAGAATCCGACGTGATAGATTTCGTCCCCTATAATATTGTGATAAAGTATCCATTTGACTGTATATAATCTAGGGTATACCTTGCCGTCAAACTATTTATGACCAACAGGACTCATTAAATAGGCTCATGTTCTCTAGCAAATTTATCAGTGTTTGTCATCAGCCTTGCATATCTCTCTCTCTCTCTCTCTCTCTCTCTCTCTCTTTCCTATTCAGTGATATATTCAGTGATTACTAATATACACCACATTTCAGGGTTCTAGAACTACAAAACATAAACCATTTTCCCGTTTTGTTTTGACCAGTCATAGTTTATCGTCGGCGTTAAGCTTCGCAGTCGTTGTTCTTTAGCAGATTCTTCAACCATCTTAACCTCCGAGACCACTTCATGTAATCCTTTTATGGTGATGAAATAGGGTAGGTTCCACAAAATGATTTTGATTGAAAATTTGATTATTTGTTGTTGAATGTTTTAAACTTCACTCAAATTGTGAGAGAATGTAGATTGTGTAGCAATTTATTCGATATCTGCTTCCTGAATGTTTGATGGAATCTTTCGGAACTTCGTATAATGAAAATATGTAATAGTCCACACAAACTGATCCTTTAAGTAGTTCTACTTTCTGTGGTGAGTTGTAACTTATTTGCAATAGGAGAGTATATATAGAATGCTATGCTGCCTGAACAGCCGCAGTTACAAGTTTGTGGAGACGCAGGAAATCATATATCAGGCTTTTCATTGGTGATTTCAGATTTTGTCATTTGACCTATTGACATTACGCCGTTCGTTGTGATCTAGTCCAAACTGTATTGGTACTCAGTGTAGATTCATGCGAAGTTATGATCATCTGAAGTGGCGATGATACGAAATTTAAAATGATTTAAAAGCACTGTAATTCCAACAAGAACAAGCATATTGTACTGCAAATCTTATGAAGAGTTCGTTTTTGTTCTCCTTGCACCTAAATGGAATCAGTTTATAGTGTTTTTATATACATATGTACACTAGAGTAGTCACCTATAGTGTTGTTTGTTCGGGGCCATTATATGGCCACTCAATTTTTCAACACAACTTGCGATGAATTATGTCCCCAGAAGTGACTAGGTGGTTAATCTCGCAATTCAATTCACGACAGCAATAATTTTTTTATTTTCACGTAATAATATATGAATAATCACACACAACAATACAGTTGCAAACGAATCATTGAACTAGAAGCTTATGGCAGATAAGTGTCAAGTGAAGTTTAGATTGTACAGATCACAGGGTTTGGCAGCAGGTCATGTCCATGTTTCCTGTTTAATTTGCCTAGTGACTTTCATATGGTGGTTTTATGAGCTTGGATAATGATAATATATGATGTATAATTCACATTGTAATATAAATAAGTCATGGATTATTATGATATATGTAAAATAAAATATTTTACGATCATTCAAGTTCAATCGTTAATCGCTCTTTCCCAATGTTTTGTGAAACCTTTCGATAAGTTTGCCACTGAGGAATATTGGATCCGGGCATTTTGCTGGTTTGTGAATATTCACTGCTTTTCATATTCACTTCAGAACAATTTTCATGACATGCATGGCAAAAGCAATTTTTATCTTCGTGGGTGACCATCTAACGTCCGCATCTTAATGTGCAGGATTCCTCGAGTTAAAAGGTTTAAAAACTACGAAGGCAGATATGGGCAAAAATTGTTCGGAGCACGACATTCCGTTTTTTATGAATATGCATCAACAACTTCCTCCTGAAAATCAAGTCTTGAAACCAGGACAGTTGTCATAATATAACGAATAGCCTTTTTAGGTTACCGAACCTTTGGTCTGATAACCTATTGCCGTGGCGTTGCGTCCGTCGTCCATCGTCCGGCGTCTGTCGTCCGTCAACAATTTTATCCTTAAATATAACAGTCGGATTTTTCTGAAATTTTGCAAAAAAAATGCCTAAAAATATTTCGAGAGTGAGGTATTTTTTAGTTTTTCGATTTTCGCATTTTTTCCAAAATGGCGGCCGTTTTTGTCGAAAAATGGCCAAATTTGGACTTTGACGGTCGTTTTCTCAAATCTTATCAGTAACTTTTTTTCTTATTGATGCATAATTACACTCCTCCTATGTACCCCTGTGACATGTATAAGTTTTGTTGGCCTTGAATTGCTCGAATTGGGCCATTTTGGGCCCAAACTCGGCCCAAATGGGACTTTCCCATGTTTAATTCTCCTATGCTTTATAATGGGACACATTAAGCCTAATATTTCACTTAATAGTGAGATTAGAGACTAGGAATCAATTGTGGACATATAGGAAATGATAAATGCTGAATATTCTCGTGACCTTGAATTGATCTCTGACCTCGGTTTCAAGGTCAGAGCGGCCATTTTAGTCGAAAAATGGCCAGTTTTGGACTTTGACGGTCGTTTTCTTAAATCTTATCAGTAACTTTTTTTCTTATTGATGCATAACACTCCTCCTATGTACCCCTGTGACATGTATAAGTTTTGTTGCCCTTGAATCGCTCGAAGTGGGCCATTTTGGCCCAAACTCCGCCCAAATGGGAATTTCCCATGGTAAATTCTCCTATGCCTTATAATGGGACACATTAAGCCTAATATCTCACTTAAAATTGAGATAAGAGACTAAGAATCAATTGTGGACATATAGGAAATGATATATGCCGAATATTCTCGTGACCTTGAAGTTGACCTCTGCCCTCGGTTTCAAGGTCAGAGCACAAAATGGCTAATATCTCGCTTATTATCGACTTTACAGCTTAGGAATCAATTGTTTACATATAGTAAATGATATATGCCGAATATTCTGATGACCTTGAATTTGACCTTTGACACCATTTTCAAGGTAAGAGGACAAAATGGCTAATATCTCACTTATTATCGATTTTACAGCTTAGGAATCATTTGTGGACATAAAGGAAATGATATATGCTGAAATTCTCGTGACCTTGAATTTGACCTTTGACCTCGGTTTCAAGGTCAGAGCACAAAATGTCTAATATCTCGCTTATTATCGACTTTACAGCTTAGGAATCAATTGTAGACATATAGGAAATGATGTATGCCAAATATTCTGATAACCTTGAATTTGACCTTTGACGTCATTTTCAAGGTCACAGGACAAAATGGCTAATATCTCACTTATTATCGATTTCACAGCTTAGGGATCAATTGTGGAGATATAGGAAATGATATATGCTGAATATTCTCGTGACCTTGAATTTGACTTCTGACCTCAATTCCAAAATCAGAGCACAAAATGGCTAATATCTCGCTTATTATTGACTTTACAGCTTAGGAATCAATTGTGGACATATAGGAAATGATATATGTTGAATATTCTGATGACCTTGAATTTGACCTTTGACCTCATTTTCAAGGTCACAGGACAAAATGGCTAATATCTCACTTATTATTGATTTTACAGCTTAGTAATTAATTGTTGACATATAGGAAATGATATAGTCTGAATATTCTGATGACCTCAAGTTTGACCTTTGACGTAATTTTCAAGGTCATAGCACAAAATGGCTAATATCTCGCCTATTGTCGACTTTACAGCTTAGGAATCAATTGTGAACATTTAGCAAATGATATATACTGAATATATTCATGACCTTGAATTTGACCTTTGACCTCATTTTCAAGGTCACAGGACAAAATGGCTAATATCTCACTTTTTATTGACTTCACAGCTTAGGAATCAATTATGAAGATATAGGAAATGATATATACAGATTATTCTCGTGACCTTGAATTTGACCTTTGACCTAATTTTCAAGGTCACAGGACAAAATGGCTAGTATCTTGCATATTATCGACTTTACAGCTTAGGAATCTATTGTGAACATATAGAAAATGATATATGCTGAATATTGCCATGGCCTTGAATTCGACCTTTGACCTAATTTTCAAGGTCAAAGGAGAAAATGGCTATCATCTTCCTTCTCTATTGAATTAATAGCTTGGGAACCATATGTGGACATATGAAAAATGATATACACCAAATATTTTGATGACCATGAATTTAACCTTGACCTTATTCTCAAGGTCAGAGCACAAAATAGCTTATATCTCGCTTATAATTGACATTACAGCTTAGGAATCCATAATGAACATATAGAAAATAATATATACTGAATATATTGGTGACCTTGAATTGACCTTTGACCTCATTTTTAGGGTCAGAGAACAAATTGGCTAATATCTCGCTTATTATCGACTTCACAGCTTAGGAATCAATTATGAAGATATAGGAAAAGATATATACAGATTATTCTCGTGACTCTGAATTTGACCTTTGACCTAATTTTCAAGGTCACAGGACAAATGGCTAAAATCTCGCTTATTATCGACTTCACAGCTTAGGAATCAATTGTGAACATATAGAAAATGATATATGCTGAATATTGCCATGGCCTTGAATTCGACCTTTGACCTAATTTTCAAGGTCAAAGGACAAAATGGCTATCATCTTGCTTCTCTATTGAATTAATAGCTTGGGAACCAATTGTGGACATATGAAAAATGATATACACCAAATATTTTGATGACCATGAATTTAACCTTGACCTTATTCTCAAGGTCAGAGCACAAAATAGCTTATATCTCGCTTATAATTGACATTACAGCTTAGGAATCCATAATGAACATATAGAAAATAATATATACTGATTATATTGGTGACCTTGAATTGACCTTTGACCTCATTTTCAGGGTCAGAGAACAAAATGGCTAATATCTCGCTTATTATCGACTTCACAGCTTAGGAATCAATTATGAAGATATAGGAAAAGATATATACAGATTATTCTCGTGACTTTGAATTTGACCTTTGACCTAATTTTCAAGGTCACAGGACAAATGGCTAAAATCTTGCTTATTATCGACTTCACAGCTTAGGAATCAATTGTGAACATATAGAAAATGATATATGCTGAATATTGCCATGGCCTTGAATTCGACCTTTGACCTAATTTTCAAGGTCGAAGGACAAAATGGCTATCATCTTGCTTCTCTATTGAATTAATAGCTTGGGAACCAATTGTGGACATATGATAAATGATATACACCAAATATTTTGATGACCATGAATTTAACCTTGACCTTATTCTCAAGGTCAGAGCACAAAATAGCTTATATCTCGCTTATAATTGACTTTACAGCTTAGGAATCCATAATGAACATATAGAAAATAATATATACTGAATATATTGGTGACCTTGAATTTGACCTTTGACCTCCTTTTCAGGGTCAGAGAACAAAATGGCTAATACCTCGCTCATTTTCGACTTCACAGCTTAGGAATCGATTTGGAACATAGAGGAAATGACACGTGCTGAATAATCTCATGACCTTGAAGTTGACCTTCGACCTCATTTTCAAGGTCACATCACAAAATAGCTAATATCTGACTTATTATCGACTTTACAGCTTTGGAATCAATTGAGGACCTACTAGAAATGATATATGCTGAATATTCTCATCACCTTGACCTTATTTCCAAGTTCATGAGACAAAAGGATAATATCTAAAATGTAGATCGTCCGGTAACCTGTCTTAGCCCTTGGGCTAATTTTTACTGGTTCTAATTGAATAACTACACCATGTAGTGATTCCTATACACTATGTAAGTTATATTTGTTCAGTTAATATCCAACTGTTATTATGTATTAATTTGACAATTCTCCGAGATATGTTTGGAGCCTCATACACCCGTCGATCGTCAAAGGATGTGATCGGTGTAGCTGACATGATACTCTTTTATAATAAATTTTGGCAACAATTCGAGTAACGATCAAAGTTATCAGGTAATATGAATGTGATTACATTGGTCCACTTGAAAGGAGAAGCGAAATCAGGGAGGACATAGAAATATAGGAAATATAGATCTAGTTGTTTCTACTGTACCCCCACAGCCAATTGCACTGCACAGCATACGTATAAAAAAGGGTTTGCCCAACAAAAATATATATATATATATATAAAGAAATCCTGTCCCTTTCGATATAGGTATGAGACAAGGATATGAGTACAGAATCACAAGACAAACGGCCACTGGGTTGGTGGTATCCTCGGGACAGATCTAGCGTCCACCAGCAGTGACACAGACTCAGTGATAGAAATGTGTACATCATCCTGCCACCAATAGCCTACAACCAAATTTTGATCATGACAATGAAAAAACTACAATGAGACATTCTACAATAAAACGGGTGAACGTCAGGAATCGAAAGTGGCAAAAATGGTCGGCACATTAAACATAAAAATCCTGCTTTGCGTTCGTCAGTCAGTAGAAATTGGATGAGGTTTTTGCTAGAGGACACTTTGCCGCTAATGCGGCAACCAATAAAATCCGGCGACTTAGGAAAATCAGAAACAAAAGCACGGTTTCAACATGGATGTCACTTTCACCCATGAACGCTCATGTATTTGATGTGTAACGAAAACATTAAAATACATGAACATCACTTCTTATCTTCTGCTACATTTGCGTGTCCGATTCGCATGGAGTTGTAATGCCATGCTCCTGTAAATGAAACTTGACGTTGAAGCCATCTACCACTTCCCTTGAGAGTCTAATTTACATTACATTAATTAGTGAGTGTAAACTAATTACAGGCATTGGACGTACAAAGATATTGCATCATCTGAATATGAGGAAAGATGATCTAAAAATGACTTGGGACTGTATTTGCAAATGCATCCAATTTAGATCCATTTCAGTTCACAAACCTGGTCTATCGATATCTCAAGGCAGGTGTAAGTGTTGTTGTTGTTTGTGAACTGGGTTGTTCTTTGTTCTCATCCGTGCGTTTGCCTTGTGTTTCTTTTCTGTTCAGACAGTTTTACAAAATAATATTAATATTTTCTTTATTTACTACAGCGCAATCGAAAACACGTGAAAAATATTCCATTGTTCCAAACAGGTTTTTACTTTCTTTCAAAATTATAGGTATTTACAGGTATTCAATCTGATTGCTGGTGACATTTATTATGACGATTCTCATGTTGTGGTTTCATTTGTGTGACGAAAATGCAAAACTTCACAGCATTTCACATGAAAACGTTATTTACAGCAAATGAGCTGTCAAAAAGCTCTTGAGTAGCATCAGTGAAGGTGTTTGATAACCTATTCGAGCTTCAATCACATGCAAACTACACCCTATTACATATTAAAAATGTTAGCAGTTTTCTCACGTTCGCCCATCTCCCCATCCGGTCAGTATATAGTCTGAATTGCACGTGTAATATAGGTGAACCGTTAGTCTCAGAACTCTATCAACATAAAATGCTAGTCTTTTTGTGGTGAGTAAACATAGCCTACTTGTCTCATTTACACCAAGTTGCAATGACTTGTGATGTCGTGTTGTGTACAAATGGAGTTTGACTCAATAGTGCATCTATCAGGTCTCTTGAGATCACCACGTACGCAATACAATGTAAACTAATTACCCACAGGCATTAGAGGTAAAGAGACATGATAACATGATATCACTTCAAGAGCACATTAAGAGGAAGATGACACAGGACTACCTGCATATTCAAGCGAGTTAGGGATTGTGAGGTGCATGCAACTCCTGGATTAATTTCACATGTCACAAACCTGACTATACGACATCCCAGTAACAAAGGAAGGGGTTTAGTTTAACCCGTGAACCGTGGTGAGCCCGAGACCTTTTTATCACCCACGACTCGTTATGTACAGTATTTTATGTATACAGGATTCAATGTTCTTTGAATGATTACACATTCCCGTGAATGCGATCAGAGATGACAGTCGAGAAATGCAACAATAATCAACCTTCTTCAAAATATCCATTTGCAAAGTGATGAAATATTCACGACATTTCTATCGTCGGAACAATCCTGTTTTCCAGACAGTGCCATAGACTAGTTTTGTTTCATATAACACCATATTACAATTCGGAATGAACACCGCTTGGATTATTTTTCAATACTGTAATGTGATTTGTAAACCTGTAAGTGTGTATCTAATATATTGGGCATACAATGTGTTAAAATTCATCAAAATAACTTATAGAATAAATAGATTTGGATGTATGTGCATAGGTGAATCCCAATAACATTATGTTCATTGATCATGACGATTGATCACAGTAATTTGTTATCGCTCGATCCGGAGTAACATCCATAATATATTTGGGTGGCTATCTATTTACGTTCGATTACTCTTTATATGCCGTAGAGAAAAAAAACATATAGAGTGTTGTGGAATGTTATGCTCTCTGCACGGTACATATTTTGGCACGTATCTTATCCCTTAGTAACTATTGGAAGTTGTGATTTGGCACTGAAAATATGTTTGAAAAAAAACAAACATATTGAACATAAAGTATGCACTGTAAATCTGACAGAGCTCGCGAAGTTTGGGAGGTCAGTTCCTAGAGTTCAGGTCGTGGGAGAGAATATAATCGAAATAAAAAATCACAATAACTCCACTTTTAATAAAAATCATTTATCCCGTGATTCTTGCATTTTTCTATGGCCAATTCCCGACCATTTGATATATAACCAATTGTCGTACAACCAAGAACCCCCATTTATCGCCCAGGTCGAAAATGTAAGGGTCATCAGGTTTAATTTTGGCAATTCAATCTGAAGGGGCGAGGGTATGCAATCTTTGATTGTCTTATATTTGTTGTTTTTAACTAAATTTTACCATATCGGCGCGGTCAGTTCTCTAATGTTTTGACTGTTCATTTTAGTCCTGTAACATGTGTAAGATACATACTTCATACGAGCCCCCCCCCCCCCCCCCTCCCAAGAACTTTACAAAAGTGACTACATTTATATCAATAAGTCTCAGAAAGGAATGAGTGCTTTGTTGGACCGAGCATGCAAAGAAGCCAGAGCAGGCAATATGGACATAAAGCAAAGTGTTCGACATATAGGGAATATGTTTCTTAAAAGTGTTGAGGTTTGTGCTCAAGAAGCTGTTTACCTAGTCTTACAGTTGCCCCTTTCAAAATGTACCAGAGAAGTAATATTCATAAATACATCTCCACAAGCAGACCGAATTTTCATGTTGAAAAGTAAAACA
This sequence comes from Terebella lapidaria, assembly GCA_949152475.1. NCBI lineage: Eukaryota > Metazoa > Annelida > Polychaeta > Terebellida > Terebellidae > Terebella > Terebella lapidaria. Next base: position 2,316,126 of record OX424570.1, on the reverse strand, counting down.
GATTTGGAAGAATTGGCCGAGAACTCCACAGATGTTGAAACAAAGAATATCATTGCCAGATATAGCCAACGTCCCCGGCAATTAGAAGATTGGTGTCTTGCAGATTATGCATCAAAGTTGAATGTTCAATATAATTCTACCAAAGCTACAAAAAATGTTGCAGAATATAATACAGATCCAGCATTCGACAAAGAAGCTGATATACATATATGACCAAACCCTGGCCAGGATACAAACACATCGACATCATATTCTTCTCCGTTGCTAGGATAGCGCCTCTAATTTGCACCAGAAAGCCCTGGGGATGGCCTGTATCCGCGAGTCCAACTCGACATCCACATCAAGCAATACTCTCGAGACAACACTTTACAGCACATGTGAACTAATTACTCAGGCCCTCGACATTACACAACATGATGCCATGATATTCCATCAAATACGCATCCAGGGGTAAGAGACCTCCGTACGCAATCTACATATGCAAGCTCTGAAATTCGCGGAAATGAAGTACATGACCGGGCTATTTCCCAATTGACTACTTCCCAGTCACTACTGACCAATCACATGTCACTTATGGTCCCAAGGAAATCATTTCATATTTCCTTGCAATGCTGATTGTTGGCAATATTATGTCAACTTATTGGGACATCTGTCACGAATATTGAAAACAGACACGATACATTTTCATGTTTTTAAAACCGGTATTTCTCATTGCACACCAGACATGGATTTCATTCATGCAAACAAAATTAGTAAGTAGGGTAGTAAATATATCACAAACTTACATAGTTTGAAATTATTTTTTCGAGGTTTTATTCTCGGAAGTTATCATGAGTGGAACAAATAGATCCACGTGCAATCAAAAGCACTGTTGGTTGTTCCTATACATAAAGTGATTTACACTGGGGTAACAAGGCCGATACCATAAAATACACATCAAAATATCCACAGATTGAAATGTGTTCAACAAGTCACTCGAAATAAAAAATTGACCCATGTGCTAGACAGATTTCAACTACCAATTTGTAATATCTCGTGTTATAATGAAAATTGCCCATATCATTTTACTGCCTTTAGCATACCATTTTCCACCAAACTTCAGGAAGAAATAAACAGTTCAAGATTTTCTTCGCATTAGCATCAGTGGTCTTTTTTCGCTTTTAAGACATTGTGTCAGTCACTACATGTGAACAATTTCACTATACCTCAAGTACTTGGATGCCATGTCCTGGATGATTGCACATTTCAAACAATATGAGCAGGACATTTCCATTTCCAGCGGTTCTGAAAGACGTGCGTATACTAAGGAGTAGTTCTGCATTTCACCGAATAGAGTTGTGTGTGGCCGGGGACCGGAGTTGTTGAGGTATATTCAAACGGTCAACACCAACGTAATTTGATTCACAAATACATTAAAATTTTCAAAACTACTGAGTAAGGGGTAATTGCCCTATCCAATGACATCTACTGTTTGCCATTGGACACAGGTTTCCTTATTCCTGGGTAGTGTGTCCGCTAGTGCGTATGATCTAGATTATTCCATCCTCTTTGGTCACCTACAATGCGTCGGCATTCCGTTACGGGTCTAGCACGGCTTACAGCTTACACTTGGTGTCTCGATCTATATGCTGAGATTAACTGTAGCAGCTGTCCTGTGATCAATGTATCAGTTCTTTTTTACATTTTCACCACATTGAAGGCTAGTATTTGCTGACGAAGGCTTATATTTGATGACGAACGGTGTTGTTGTTAATGTGTTTAAGTAAAGTGGAGACTCGTAATCTGACAAGTATTTTACCATTATGTCACCAACAGTAGAGAAACGCGGTTATATATACCCTCGCTCCAATAGGGGGAGAGGGTACTGCATTTGGGTCTGTCTGTCTCTCTGTTTGTCTATATGTCTGTCTGTCCTTCCGCGCACATAACTCGATAACATATGGTTCTATGGACTTCAAACTTCTAATTTTGTGGGAATCGAATAAAAGCATTTGCCATGGCAACGCAAAACGTGAAAATCACATAAATGGCTATAACTCCGGTTCTACTTAATATTAATTTTTCTAGTTATTTTTGTATTTTTCTTTGGCAAATTCCCGATTGTATGGTGTATGGCCAATGGTCGTAAGACGAAAATTCTCCATTATCACCCGTTGTCAAAAAATTGGGGGTCACGATTTTGGTTATTTTCAGTTCAGTTGTCCGCGATCATATGTCGAAGAGAATCAATCTGATCAATCTGAAACTTATGAGACAGAAGCGCTATGGCAGTAGCTCGGTTCTCCCTAAATTTTGTCAGGATCGGATGAAAACGGTTGTCATGGCAATGGAAAACGTGACAATCACATAATTGGCGATAACTCTAGTTCTACTTGATATTAATGTTTCCAACTATTTTTGTATTTTTCTTTGGCCAATTCCCAATCGTATGGTGTCGAAAAATTGGGGGTCACGACATTGGTTATTTCTTTACACCGACTTTGCAGTGCATGCCTGCGCTCATAACTCGACGACACACGATCCAATCAATCTGAAATTTATAGGGCTGAAGCGATATGGTAGTGGCTCGGTCCCCCACAAATTTTGTCAAATTCGGATGAAACAGGTTGACATGGCGACGGAAAAAGTGAAAATCACTCAACTGTCTATAACTCCGGTTGTACTGAATATTAATTTTTCCAACTATTTTTGTATTTATCTTTGACAAGCGCCCAATCGTATGATGTACGGTCGATGAAAGTATGACGGAAACTCTCCATTATTGCCCAATGTCGAAAAATTGGGGGTCACAATTTTATGACTTTGGATGTTCTGAGATCCAAGACCATGACATGTTGCGAAGCCATTTCCAATCTTTTCTACCCGCTTTCGTTCAGGAGATGTGCCGCGATAATAGAAACAACATTGCAAAATTTTTCCAGCACAATATTGAGCGATAAGGTCAAGGTCACAGAAAAGGTCAAAATCGAAAAGTCGCAATAGAATTATTAATTTCCCTCATCAAGTTTGTATTTTTCGATAGTCAATTCGACATCATATACTATATGATCGATGGTCGTACGATACAAATTCCCTCCTATCGCCCAAGGTTGACAATGTGAGGGTCATCGGCGAAGGTATGCATTAGGTATCTCTGATTGTCTCGTTCGTCCTATAAACTGATGAAATATTTATGATTTCATTTCACAGGGACAGACGAATCGTAGAATCGTGTTGTCTGCTGTTCTGTTTTCCAGACTTTGCCATAAATTTGGTCTACAAATCACCATATCGCATAACACAATTAATATTACCCGACTACATTTTCAGTACTGACAGGTAATGTGTCTGTCTGACAGTGTGTTTCACTCGACACAGTATCGTTAATTAATTTCGAGTCCCTCTTACGAATTCCAAAAAAATGCCATTATATGCCACCGAGTTAGTTTGAATATTCATCAAAGTTTTTCTATCGCAAATGGTACTTTGACAGCTCTGAGATTATGTAAAATGATGAACATAAAACCAGTTCAATTGCTTTGTCTTTTCAACGGAACAAATCACATTGAATTGCTCAAAATTGAACATAATGAAAATAAATCTCATCGCGAAGATGAACGCCCGGAAGTGTTGGATAGTACTCTTCTACAAGGCAAGATTATCTTTATTGATAATGTTTGCCAGTTGTTGTCTTGGAATTTATATTACAAAAAAACGGCGTCGATTGCTTGAAATCAATTACTATAAAAAAAATAATTCGGTCTGAGGATCCAAAGATTTTACGGTTTCCGAAGTTGGCCTAAGTGAAACTGGGTGTGATCAATAACAACGATCTTACCGTTCTTACGGTGAAGCCCTTACCGTTAGGTGATAGAAAGGATTCGATTCTTGGAAGTGTGTATAAACATGTCAAAATCAGTATTCACCAGTGAAATGAAAATATTCAGTGGAACATAACGAAAGTGACGTTCTAATACTGGTGATCGTACTGCCATAGTGTAGTATAATATTAATCATTGTTGCGTCCATCGCAGCTCAGTTCCGTACACTTTTGGGCTCATATATCGCAGGATATATACTCTTCCTTCGAAATTCAATGAAGAATAAAATGTGTCAGACGGATATATGCCATTAATGTAGTTCGCTCCAAACATTGGGGCAAGGAGGGGTCAAAGATTTTTTTAAAAATAAATAACTGTATCAAGATAATCTAGAGCTCCAGAATGACATATTTTATAGAGGAACTATGAAGAAACCAGAACGGTGACCGCCATATTCTTTTCAGTATCAGGATACTGATCAGTTACTCTATAAAATAGGTCATTTTGAAGATATCATACTAAAAAAATAACTTTTAAATTTTGACCCTTCGTTACCTCACTTTTTGAAGCGAATTACCTTTATTCAGTGAGTGAGTAATATTGGTAGAGTACAGTGCGCTACTTGGGCCCACTTATGGTAACTGGTTCTTGTGTCCTTTTGTACACATGTAATTATCAATCTATTACCACCAATATAGCCAAATTTTGATGATTCCAATAACAAACGTAAAATACAACAATTTGCGATATATATGAGGCCTGACCAAATAGTTTATCAAACGACATCTTATTTAATCTATCTATAAAAAAATCATGCCCGCAGAAAACAGTAAACTGAAGGAACAGCTCATTGAGCTGTACCAGAGAACAACGTAACAGGATATTGTTATGTAGGCTTCCTGTTTGTGTTTTCATATATATATATATATATTGCCTATAACTCTCATATCATTATAACTTATTCCACCTTATTCAGGACGTCCATACTGTTGAATACGCACGTTCTAGTTCAATATCTGTCCAGCTATCCATGACATACTTTTAATTTCCTCTTCTTGTTCTATCTTCACTGCTGCTGGAGCACGATTTGAGACATGAAAAACCGTATTAGATAGATGTGACACCTGGTGAAGTGGCAGTTTAAAAGTCTATTTCTATGTCAACATGTCGCACAATCAAACAGACGACTCTCCTCCCATATTGGACATTCCTTGCGAATGAATTGTCAGCATGTTGGTCAATTGAAACTCATTGATAATGATCGGTGATACAGTTGGTTGATTTACTCTCATTTTGTGTCGTGTCGCATCTTTATGAATCCCAGTCTTGCGGATGTTGATGAAACCTCATATTGTTTTCATTTAACCAAAATGATATGTTTGTTAATACAAGTGTGTTAAGAATAATATTCAGCCTTCCTGCATCCCTCTGAACGTTCAGAAGAAATGCGCGTATCATACTCACTATCAAATGTAAACCCAACGATAGCCATCTTGAAATAAGTGTTCATCTTGGATGGAACGACATCAAAACACATCATCATTAAATTCTACCCAGCTGCTCTCAGAAGAGTAGCGTGTCTAAACTGTGCCGAGATGTGGCACGATGTCATGTATCCGAGAATTGAGTTTGACATTTACCTCACTGTGGAGACTACAGTTTACAGCTCAAAATGTACACTAATTACCCAGAGGCCCCAGACATCAAACAGCATGGTATCATGATATCGCATCAAATGTACATATATAGGACGAGGACTCAGAATGCTGTCCACGATATATAGGTTTTTTTTTACATGTGCACGTGACCTGTTGAATATCTTACTGTACGAGTATATCACCTATGGTAATTTCCGGACGAGATTATTCAAAAAGCCGTTTTTTTGGGGTTTCCCTATCTGTTTTCACTTTCTTCTTCCGGTCGGGAAACTCTTTGATCACGCTGGTCAATCATAACGCATCCGAACATGATAGAAAATGTTCATATGACCAGAGATTTCCACCTATTTTCTTCAAATTTTTCTTTGCTCCTGTGTTTATAATACCCCGTGGGTTTGTAAGGATGATGATTGAAAATATTGGGATAACATCGTGATATATTTTGGAAACCTTATTATTTTTACATCAGTAATTAGGGTTTGGTTCAGTAAATTCATTCTCCTCATAGCTCATACGTTATTGTCATAACTCAGTAATTGATAATGAGTTATGCACAAACATATCTATATCTAAACTGTCATACAAATCTGATCTAATATCAGCGTATCCAGATGTCGTAACATGCTCAAATAAACAGTGTCCGAATTGCATTTAATAATAATATCAATGATATCCCATACATGATATGATATGCAAATCATGATATGTAAATCATGATTATATTTCTATTTTGGTAGCAACATATTTTATTCTTATATTATATTCCTGAAACATTCTTGGTCATTCAAACTCTCCCGCCCCTTTTTTTCCTGGCTCTACGCTGGTCCCTGAGAGCCATAATGCACCTCACTGCCCCTGAAATATTCACGACACCCAAGATATTTTATGTTGCCATGTCTGTAAATTATACTCTTGTAAATATGTTACTGGGGCCAAAAGGAAGACAGCAATAGCTAGTTTGGTCCCTCAGTTCTCATATAATACCAGTTGATAACTTATCTTATGTATATACATTGTATTATGTTTGTGTTTGAAACTGAATAAACATAATCCTATCCTATCCCATCCTATCCTATCCATATGAGTATTAATTCCATCTAGTGTATATTACAACACCTATATAATACTTCACATATTGTATGTCACTGATAGGGGCATTATTCTGAAAATGTTTTTAAATGTTTTCTTTGTTTTCTTTGCTAATGTTCAGTTTAGGTATGAATGTTCAATATTTCACGAAACCCACAACGCACAGGCCTATTTCCTTCCAGCAGAGTTTAGACTCGGAATTGTAGTCTCAGCTGTTGCTCACATGATGTGTCTCCCTCAGTATTCACTCGGCCATGAATGACATGGTGGATTGGTCAAACATATCCAAGTACATAAATAGCAACCCATTCCATCTTCTCATGATGCATTGCTTGCAGACCACTTTCGAGTCTCTGGCAACTTATATTCATTTTGGACATGTGCATATTGTGTTTTACCTTTTTATATGGTCTATCACGCTTCCTTTCCTCACATTCGGAAGGTAAAGATCTCTGAAGACATAGATGACGCACCAGGATCCATGGAAAAGTTTGCCCACATGTGCTGTTTTTATTGTCCACCACTTTGGGTCATGTCTTTTTCAAAGCACTGAATTTATCAGGAGCTTGGGTGATATTAATATTTACATAATATTCTGTATTGTGAATCAAATTTAGTGGCAATGTTCTTCCACAATTCTGTGCGTTTTTTCCCCACCGAACTGATTGTTGCTTTCTTTCCGAATACCAAGAAGTTAACGGACTCCGTTATCAGTCCCCATGTGTGATATGGTTTTAGGTGACACAGAAGATAGAGAAATATAGAAATCACGAGTATCTTCCATTTAGTTTTTCATAACACAATAGTGAAGTTTAATTGCTTTTTGTGTCGTTAAATCTATTAAAAAATAACGATACGTTTATATATATAAGGTTATCAAAATTGATTTAGTATATATCATGAACTTTTGAGACAATGCAAATTCTTTTATTACACCAGTGTGGTAGGTGAGCCCTTTGTCCTAAGGCACATAGTCAGGATGTTGCGTCATTTCAACTTTCCAATGAAAATGCCCTTTGACGTTGTTTCAACGCTTTGACGCTACTTTTCATTTGAATGAGGGGTTCGAACAAGTGCACTGACCTAAATTCGTTGAATTGTCAAAATCAGCTCATCTGTATTGTTCATTGAAGCTACATTGAACAGGCTATCACATGAAGCACGAGTTGGTACTCATTTCCCATTAGAAGTATCCACAAAAATACACTTAGAAGAAGTCAAGTCAAGTAGTTTTGTTTCAATTCCAAGACAAATCTAAATATTAATGCATAATTTATGATAAACACATTAATGCACATCTCAGAAACATCGCCTGAAATTGCATACATTAATGTCCCTCTTGATGTGTTTTTGGCGCAATATCATTGTATTATTTCGCTTTAGGTATGATGCCTGTAGGTGATTACCTTACATTTCATGGTGTGAATTCTCCCGGGAAGTGATAGATACAACCCCGAGTCAAATTCCTTTGCATGAACACATTCCAAATTGATGTAAATCAGACACGCGAGCCTACCAGAAGACGAAAGACATATGCTGATGCATTTTAATTGCGTATTTTCGTAACACATGAAAGGGTTCATTGCAGCACCATCCTGACAGGGTTTGCAGATGGCTAAACATGATCTTAGATAGATATGGATAATTGGTTTGTCAGTATTTGATAAAAAGTATGCATGTAGACAAGTGTCTACTGGGTATTGGAAACATCTTTCTCGGATACTGGTGAAGCTTTACTCGGAATACTTGTTTATACTGCAGTTTGGTTTTCATCGTTACATAGTATTTTTGCAATCATTTGTCCCATACAAGTATCACCCACAATAAATAATTTACAATCAGTTGAGGCCAGCCATACGCAAAATACGCATGTTTTCTGTCCGGTCATGTTTATTTTCTCCACTCGGCTTCAGTGGATTCGAGGACAAAAGCTATAGTGTATGCCATTCTATTATGTTTTCTGGGTACCTAAATCTAGTCTCCATATTCTTGTATTGCGTATCACTGGTTTACAAGTATATGTCTGGTCCATCATCAGACCAAAACCCTATCTTTATTGCATTTCTAAATATGTTTGTTTGTCCTGGGCAACCAACATGACCAGATGATTTCCATGAGAGACATGTTTTCTCATCCCTACATGACGATTCCCACACCTGTGATTCATTCCCTCATCACACCTGACGTCAGCAGACAAATTATCCTGAATTATTCACTATTATGGGAGGATCAGTGATATCATATTCCAATCATTTTACCATCCCCGCCAATAACAACTACCTCTTGTAACCACGCTGCAACCAGATATTTACAACTATATATCCTATTCAACTACTTGATTTTTGGTGTTTCGCCTCTTCCGAATACTAATCATGTCATGAGAACGTTGAATTTCGTAGTTATTTTGGCGCATATATGTAATATCCATAACAACTACAATTGCCATTGCCCACACAAATCACTGTTTTCACCTCTTTTTTGGTTCTTATCAAAACGCCGAGGCTGTTAACTTGAGGAATTGTGCACATTTGAATAGCATAGATGATAACTTTAAATGATCATACAGGAAGATGAAGGCGTTTCTTCTTGAAACTACAAGCTTTGATCAGATGAGGAAGAGGGAGGCAGATTTGGAAGCATATTTATCCAGGATCTCCACATTGCAGAATATTCCCAATAGCAAATGAGAATATAGATTGAAGATTGAAAAGTGTTGATTATGGTGGACCATACTTATCTACACACTAAAAGGTACATATTAAATACCACAAATTGTTAGGTGCAAGTATTTTCCACCTCCCAAACCACTGTGCAAAACACGGAATGGCCGGCTGCCAAATTCTGTGATTATTACCATAGGGTATATGATTACAAAAAAATAAAAAGGGCGAAACTCCATGTCACCACGCTCCTACCTCCCTTCTAGTTCACTGGTTCATTTGCAACCCTGATAGTGTTTGGGATCGTGCATGTTTCTTTGAGGTGAAAATGATTATTGGCAGTACACATGCACTGAAGTATGGGATGTTTTAGGAAGAGACTGGTAGGCAGAATGAACCACTATGTCATCATAATTTATCGTATTACATCGAGTGATGTTGATATTTACCCTCGAGCACATACATCACTATTAGTACTACTTGAAGATGAACTTCATGTACTTATAATTTACCCTTGAGATGAGTTACTGTTGGGCTAAACTACATCAAACAAATGTGTCTGATTGGTGGATGTGAAGTTGTTACCCTTGAACTGACACGACTTCTCAGTATCACAAGAACAGTGCGAAGACAGCAACAAGGTTCATACTTATTGACCCTTGAACGGTGTCCAAGACATTTATCATAATGGGATATCTTGGAGCAATATGAAACCTCTTGTTTCTATAACCCGACCAGCGGAGTTCTCCACGTCCACATTTTCCATCCAATATATTCTGTGTTAGTTGTTTTTTCATCATCAGAATAATATAGCAGTCGTCCACACGTCATGAACAAGGTATTTGGATAAATAATGCGCTTTGTACCGAGACAACTGAACACATTTCTTGGGTAAATATTTCATCTAAATTGAGTCTCCATATATTTATATCGTATCACTGGTTTACGAGTATATGTCAGGTCTGATAATTTGAACTGCTATGTGTTGTTGTCAATCATCAGGCCAGAAATATATCTTCACTATATTTTTCTAAATGGATATTTTCACCTGGGCACCCAATTGACCAGATGTTGTCCCTGACACACACTGTTTATATTTTGCATTCCCACGTGATAATTCCCACACCTGTGTTTCATATCCGTATCACACCTGACGTCAGCAGACAAATTATCCTGGATTATTCACCGTATCTGGAAGGATCAGTGATGTCATATTTCAGCCATCTTGTATATCAATGTCACCAGTATAACCTGTACTTATTACCCTGCATACTGTGCAAACACGGAATTACAACTATTATTCTTCTACTGTTGTTATTTATCTTTTACTATTCATCTCCTACTCTTGCATCATGACGTTATATTAGAAATGACTGTTTGTATGTGAAACTTGATTTTTTTGGTTCTCTGCATCTTCCAAATAGTAGTCATATCATAACAACGTTGAATTTTCACAGTTATCTTGGTGGCATATAATATCCCTAACAACTGCAATAGAAAGTGTCTTTGCCCACACTAATCACTGTTGTCACTTCTTTCTTGGTTGTTGTCAAAATGTCAAGGCTATCAACTCGAGGAAATGTGTACATATAAACGGCAGACATAAGAACATTAAGAACATAAGACATAAGAACGCACGACGTTGAAAAATGCTTTTTTTGTCCAATTCTGAAAACCTGTGACTAATATGGTACAAGCGTTTCTGCTTGAAACTACCAGCTTCAGTCAGATGAGGAAAAGGAAGGCGGAAGCTTATTTTACCGGCAGAACCTTCACATTGCAAAATATTCTAAATGGCGAATGAGAAGGTGAGAGATTGGAGTGTGGTCGACTCTCATGGATCATACTTATCTATACATTGTTATATGAGACAAGTATTTTTTTTCAGTTTCCAAATCACTATTCAAATTTAACATAACAAATGGACATCGCGCGCAGCCAAACCCTTTGATAATTATCATAAAGTCCAGGATGATTACAAACAAAATACATTCGGATGATACCTCCTTGTCATCAGGCTTCTGCCTCTGTATTAGCTTCTAGTTCACTGTTTCATTAGCAACTGTTATGGTGTTTGTGATCTAGCGTATGTTTTTGACGTCTCGTCCTAAAACACTCCTACTTCAGCATAGAAGTAGGAGTGTTTTAGGACGAGACTTGTCAGTAGCAAGCTTTGTGTTGCTATCAGTAGCAAGCTTTGTATCACTATCAGTAGCAAGCTTTGTGTCGTTATCAGTAGCAAGCTTTGTGTCGCTATCAGTAGCAAGCTTTGTGCCGCTATCAGTAGCAAGCTTTGTGTCGCTATCAGTAGCAAGCTTTGTGTCGTTATCAGTAGCAAGCTTTGTGTCGCTATCAGTAGCAAGCTTTGTGCCGCTATCAGTAGCAAGCTTTGTGTCGCTATCAGTAGCAAGCTTTGTGTCGCTATCAGTAGCAAGCTTTGTGTCGTTATCAGTAGCAAGCTTTGTGTCGCTATCAGTAGCAAGCTTTGTGCCGCTATCAGTAGCAAGCTTTGTGTCGCTATCAGTAGCAAGCTTTGTGTCGCTATCAGTAGCAAGCTTTGTGTCGCTATCAGTCGCAACTTCATACACTGCAAACTGACCCCATTCAGGATAGGAGGGAAAATACGAACAAACTAGTCTATTCAGTTTATCGAGTATTCAACATCGCATTGGTTGGGATCTGAAATAAATATCAGTGCATTTTGGTCTATAACACTAAAGAAACAAAATGTATCGAGTAGGTAATTCGAAAACATGTCGGTACATGTGCAGTGTTGTTCTCAACAACAAATTGGAAAAAAAACCTCCTGATTACTATAACGAACAAGCAACCTCCACAAGTTTTTTTTCTCAAGAATCGAGAATCTATGACATGTTAAACCACTTGTCTTGATTTTGATATATTCTTATTCATCATACTGCATCACGATTTATTACATAACTAATCTATTTCCATGCATTATGTGATATTTCGAACATATTGCTCATCACTGTACCATTCAAGTCATATGTTCAATAACGAGCTCCCCAGCCTCTCCTGAACCACTTTTACAGGAGATCGCTTGCGTTTCTAGAGCTATTTGTAGAGTTCGCACACGGTAGAGTTCGCACATGGTTGGTATAATCTCGATCTTTCTAAACCGAGGCATCTGCATCATGCAGCATAGCAGGGCATTGTGCGACAGAGGACGAAGCTACCACCTGCATTGGCTGGTCGATGACCTTTCGTACAACCTGAATACATAAAATACATCAAGCATCTTGAAATATGGTATGTTACGCCAGTTGGGGGTCATCATACATCACCTGATACTTACATCACTGATCAATTATATTTTACCAAAACGGAGTGATTTCTTCAGTTGTGGCTGGTAACAACAAAATACTTCCGTGTAGAACCTTTCGTTCATATGTTGTGATGTCTGTGTCTCTTTCTGTGACGACAGTTTCACTTCCACGTATTTCTGGAGGGTGGATTTTTCGATCCTTCCATCGATACTTATGTTACATGCGTTGACATTTTCTGTCATGAAATTTTCAATTTCCCCCAAATGCATGTTTATGTTTCCAGGAAACAATATCGATGTTATATAATATATGCCTATCACAAGTTAACTGTGGTCTGTACCACAAGCCCATCCTCTAAGGGAGACTTCACCTGCACTCAGTTCTTGTGGGTGCAGGTGAGCCTGGAGCTCCCCACAGTTCGAGGAAGGGTTGGTCGCTCAGACAGTTCCAAGGCCGTTCGCAACAGATCCTTCTGTCTCGTCCTGGATCCCCGCCTGCTGCCTTCTATCTCAGTGGGCGCGAATGAGGAGTTTGGGCATTTCGGGAATTGTTGCAGGCGCATAAAGTGCCTTAGCTCGGGGAGCCCTAAACTCTTCAGCTGCTCTTCTGGTAATAATGTTGCAACACTGGCATCCAACTGGAAAATAACAATGTACATTAGAGAACAAAATTGCCAGTCTAATGTGTATTAACGTTGTAAGCTAGTTTCAAGTAGTAGATTCTGTTTGTGGCATTTTTTATTCATGATTTGGACTTATGATATACCAACAAAACCGCTACATCCTCCAAAATACGCCCCTATTGTAACTTTGTCCTCATGAATGTGGATGTTATGATTGATGGGTTTAGCTATTTGGGTTTCCCACCCAGGTTTCCCACCTGGAACCACTGGGTCTAGTGACGTGTTCCCAGCCGTGATATAGATGATCCCGGTGTCACCAGGTGGAAAATTATTTCCAAACACAACCGATTTATTTTCAATGGAATTAAATGTAATATTGTTGAGTGATCTACATACTGTATCAATAAGACATCTTACATGTACATACACACACATGTATATGCGCTGGATCTTATTATCACCGTTGTGATAAATTCGTTTCAACGGCATTTTAACTAGTAGATTCACACTATTTAAGTGGTCGGAATTTTTGCATTGGTTTGGCATCGTTGGAAACACTGACACTGCACATATAATTATCGCCCACATTTTGGACACCAAATGAATTTCCTATCTTGAAAGAGGGAAGTTCATAGTCATGAGGATAAAAAAGCCCAAAGGCTAATAAGGCTATTGGAGAAATGTACATTGTTCAGCCCACGTTGTTTTACACATGGCAGCATCACAGATGCCTCAAATTTATCATTGGCTTGACATTCATTCCAAAATTTAGAAAATGGCAGTCTACGAGTTAGACAAAACCTGCGATAACGCTGAATGCTGCACTTGCAATTCCTTGACCAGAGAAACTTTGTATTTGGCACTGGGGTCACTTCGGGATCCAGCCCTTGTAGGCATTCCGGTCATTACAGTAAGCAGATGGTTAGCTTTTTCCTGTTAGTCTTTGTTTAGGACTACCACTGTCCTTCCCTTGTCAGCTAGAAGGACGGCGATGCCTCTATCTTTGGCCATCTCAAGTAGTGCCTGGTTCTGTGATTTGGGTAGGTTGGCGTGGGGGCATTAATCGTAGTATCTCAACACAGTCCAATGTTAACCTCTCTGCAGTCAGTCCTTCGATGGGATTCATGGGGGTGACGCAAGAGTGAACCCATTCCCCAGCAGGGAAGTTTCATCTGCTGACAGCTCTCTGTCCAATAGAGACCCACTCAATTTTTAGATTTTATTGTTGCTCATTCGTGACGGCAACGATCGTGTCGGTGTCACTATTTTCCTGTTTATAGGTTACCGGTCCGATAACCTATTGCCATGGCGTTGCGTCCGTCGTCCGTCCGTCCGTCTAGCCGTCTGTCCGTCCATAAACAATTTTATCTTTAAAGTTTACGATCGAATTTTTCTGAAATTTTGCACAAAAATGCCTAAAAATATTTCGAGAGGGAGGTATTTTTTAGTTTTTTGATTTTCGCATTTTTTCCGAATGGCGGTCGTTTTCGTCGAAAAATGGCCAATTTTGGACTTTGATGGTCGTTTTCTCAAAATCTGTTCAGTAACTTTTTTTCTCATTGATGCATAACACTCCTCATATGTACCCCTGTGACATGTATAAATTTCGTTGCCCTTGAATCGCTCGAAGTGGGCCATTTTGGGCCCAAACTCGGCCCAAATGGGACTGTCCCATGTTAAATTCTCCTATGGTTTATGATGGGACACATTGAGCCTTATATTTTATTTAATATTGAGATTAGAGCCTAGGAATTAATTGTGGACATATAGGAAATTATATATGCTGAATATTCTCGTGATCTTGAATTTGACCCCTGACCTCGGTTTCAAGGTCAGAGCGGCCGTTTGTCGAAAAATGGCCAATTTTGGACTTTGACGGTCGTTTTCTCAAAATCTGTTCAGAAACTTTTTTTCTTATTGATTCACAACACTCCTCATATGTACCCCTGTGACATGTAAAAATTTCGTTGCCCTTGAATCGCTCGAAGTGGGCCATTTTGGGCCCAAACTCGGCCCAAATGGGACTTTCCCATGTTAAATTCTTCTATGCTTCATAATGGGACACATTAAGCCTTATATCTCATTTAATATTGAGATTAGAGACTAGGAATCAATTGTGGACATATAGGAAATGATATATGCTGAATATTCTCGTGACCTTGAAATTGACCTCTGACCTCAGTTTCAAGGTCAGAGAACAAAATGGCTAATATCTCGCTTATTATCGACTTTACAGCTTAGGAATCAATTGTGGACAGATAGGAAATGATATCAGCCGAATATTCTGATGACCTTGAATTTGACCTTTGACCTCATTTTCAAGGTCACAGGGCAAAATGGCTAATGTCTTGCTTCTTATCGACTTTACAGCTTAGGAATCAATTATGAACATATAGGAAATGATATATGCAGATTATTGTCATGACCTTGAATTTGACCTTCGACCTCATTTTCAAGGTCACAGGACAAAATGGCTAATATCTCACTTATTATCGATTTTACAGCTTACAGCTCATTTGTGGACATGTAGGAAATGATATATGCTGAATATTCTCGTGACTTTGAATTTGACCTCTGACCTCATTTTCAAGGTCGAGAACACAAAATGGCTAATATCTCACTTATTATCGACTTTATGGCATAGGAATCAGTTGTGGGCATATAGTGAAATGATAAACGCCTAATATTCTGATGACCTTGAATTTGACTTTTGACCTCATTTTCAAGGTCACAGGACAAACGGCTAATATCTCACTTGTTATTAACTTTACAGCTTAGGAATCAGTTGTGCACCTATATGGAATGATGTATGCCAAATATTTTGATGACCATTAATTCGACCTTCGACCTTATTTCAAGGTCATGGAACAAAATTGCTATTTTGTTTTACTTGTTATTGAATTTACAGCTTAGCAAACAATGGACATACCGGAAATGATATACATGTTTGCTGGATATTCTCATGACGTTGCATTTGACCAGTGACCTTATTTTCAAGGTCACAGGAATATAAAACATATTTTGTCCGGTAACCCGTCTTAACCCTTGGGCTAATTTTTTATGATGGAGCAAACGGTGGAATTTTTGTTCTGTCGTTCCTGGATGTTGACATAAGCCAACTCCCGTTCATAAGCCATCCAGATTCGGATGTCATCAAATACGTTGCCAGGCAGGTTTTTAAACAAACATTCATCAAGATCTCACCGCTTGTTTTTTTCAGTTCCGGATAAATATGTATAATCTGTTCATCCAGGAGTGCTTTGTGTGTTCGACGATGGTCTTGTCCGTCCTCTTGCCACTCATATAACATTCGGTGGTTTCAGCTGTATGGCCCTTACATTTTCGACCTTTGGCGATAATGGGGAATTTTGACCGTGCGTCCATATACAGCAAATGATTGGGAATTGAGTATATAGGAAAATACAAAAAAAAATTATGCGCGAGTCATTGCGAGTTAACTTTTCGATTTTGACCTTTTCTGTGACCTTGATTCAATATTGAACTGTAAAAGTTCACAGTATTATTTCCAAAATTCATGGCAGGTTTTCATGGCAGAGATTAAAAACTGGCTTCATAATATGGTTTTGAATCTGAGAACACTCAAACGTCGTAAAATCATAACCCCGAGTTTTTCGACCCTGGGGGTGCGCTAGTCACCAGACCCAGATGTTGCTTCTCTTCAACCACACACCAACTTGTCAAACTTTCGCAGCTTTTACTTTACTTTTAATTTGTAATAAATTGGGATAACGTAAGTATCAATCTATTACCACCAATACAGTTAAATTTTGATGACGCCAAAAACAAACGAAAAACACAACACAAATAGTTCATCCAAAGACACACTGGTGTCATCAGGGGCAGACAGTGCGTTAAATGTAGTTGTTCCTACTGTACACCTGATGGAATTAGTATACAACTGCCCAACAACCTATGAAAATAACTTAGAAATCCGAAACAAACCCCATGGAACAGATATATGACAAGTACATAAGTACCTGATCACGAGCCAGAAGATTACTGAGTTGATGGTATCCTTGGGGGCAGATTTAATGTTCAATAGCAATGACACCGACTCAGTGGTAAGAATGTAAGTATCAATCTATTAACACTAATACAGTAAGATTTTGATGATGCCAAAACCAAACGAAAAGCACAACATTTTGCATTAGAAACAAAGCCCGACCAAATAGTTTATCCAAAAGACACACTGGCATACCATCAAAACTAGGCTCAAACACAACATGCACAAAGATTTAGGTTTTGAAACATTCACATAATTTGCACATTCATTATCGTTTTTATCACATGTCCTGGTTTTTTCGCACATAAATATATGCTTATAATTCAGGTCTAAAGCATGCCGTCCGAAAGCCGGACAGGCCACTGAACAAAATTCCGTTCACAACGTATTTACCACTGCACTGTCCCTTTGAGGTGATTATGTTTAAGGAATTTTTCTCCATTTAAATATCCTCCTGCCAAAGATATTTTGGCGAATAGTGTATAAACTTGAAAGGTGTACCTGGTACTTTTGGGGAGATGTGCTCTCTCCGTGTATATTGAAGGGGCGAGGGAGTAAGCTACATCATGGTAACCGACTAACTGTGATATACTGTGATTAATGTCACCATATGGAGTGGTCAAACCTCCACACACATGATCGCGCGACCATGTACATCTATAAAAGTTACAGCTGTACCCTACCTATATCGGGTTAACCATGCCGGGAATTGTACGGTGTATGGGTAACCAGAAATATCGTTATTGGCCAGCGCATCTCGCTGGTCTTCTAAGTTTGGGTGAAAACAGACCCACGGAGGGTAGGCATGGGCGGCCCCGGTCCTGCTATCATTTGTTTCAAATATAGTAATCTCAAAAAAAGGATCACAGCACTTTCAAAAAGAATATTTCTGATTATTTCAATGAGGTTTTACGTTTTAATCTTGTGAATAAACGCAAATACTGTGAAAGCTTTGCGATATTTTTGAACCCGACTCCACGGCAGTCAAGCGTACCTGAAGTATTCAAAGGAACATTGACGCTCCTGGATTATTGGAAGTGAGAGCGTGTGTTATTTTTATTTTTATTTTGATAAACGTCATGATGGAGTCAAATAGTGTAAGAGTAGGCTGCACAAAACCCTAAAGAACTCGCCTACGATGCGTGTACAGGCAAATCACTGTCAAAATTTCTGGAAATCATTACTGTAATACATACGCATACAGTAGCACAACAAAAAAATTGAGCTAAATTTCTGATGTTGGCAGAACAATTACGAAAGATTGCCAACTTTTATAGTTTCCGACATAAAAATGATAAAATGTGATGAAAAATATGTTTTTTACACCAAAATAGACGCATAAACTATAAATTTGATCCTAAACATTGGGCATCATTGAAACCATGGAAGGTCTGAACTCGGATATACATCTATAGATACGTTCTTCTTTGTTTATTATATGGAGAATAATGAGCAATTTTATCTATTAAATTAGGGTGATTAATCGCACAAACTTTCCCATGCCAACATATTTCCGCTGGCCACAAAAATAATTCTCCCCACTGTAGGTTACTTGTGCATTTCTGGTATAGGCTACAGCTGTACCAGTACTCACAAGGTTTTGCATTGAAAACTTGTGTAATTAACACATTAACAGTTAGCATTAACCACAATCAGAATCAACTCTTCATCGGACATCTTCCATACCGCAGTGCAGGTAGACAAAGATCACATGACTAAAACAGTTTCCTTCGGGACGGGAATATTTTCTGCATGCAGAAAACCATTTACTTCGTGAAGAGAATATTTTCTGCACACAGAGAAGGGTTTACATCGCGACTTCGCTGACGACGGCTTGTTGTACTTAATTTGAGAGCATGAATTTCGAGTATATGAATTTAGATGGTAATGCATCGATGATATTTCTCAACATATGATAACTCACAACATATCACTGACAATGTATCGAACACCATGGTGAAATATTTATGCGAAATTTGTGTGCAAGTGTTATCATCTGCCGATAATACCACAAACATGTATATTTAACCGTGCAGAGATACTGGTAAAATAATGACTGGCCGACACAAAAGGAACGCTAATTTAACGGCCGTATATATATGCACTTCATAAACCTTGACAACATTATGGGAGTGCGACCCTCTTTCGTTGCCAAGTTTATAACGCTTCTTCGCTTGAGAGCTCATTGAGAGTCCGTTACATATCAGTAGTGAGCGTGATAAGCCGGACATCAGTAAACAATATATATATGTGATACACTCGAGACCTTGACTCCTCCCGCAAATACACTTTTGATTGCCTGAATATATATCAAGCCTACATGCCGAACACGCATATTTATACCCCTGACTGTCAATGTACGCGGTGTATATCACAAGTTTCTACTCGGTGGTTTTTGTTGTTCATGACTTTTTCGTTTATGAATCGAGGGGTACGCAATTAATTGATTGGATAACGTCACTTGTCAGTATTGACTGAATGTGTGAAAAACATCCCGTGATCTCGGGGTTTTGTGTGCTGACAAAACCAAATGGAAACTACAAAACAGTCGGAGAAAGATGCGTTCTGTCTTCCCATGCTGTTGGATAGCTACGATGAAGGTGAGTCCATGGCACCTAAACACGAACACTTCAAGGGAAATACTTTATTAAATCATGAGTATCTCACTTGAAATAGTGTCAGAAGTTTATACCATACATAATAATGAACAGTTCCACAAAAACGAGACGGTGAAACACAAACTTAGTTGGCTATCGGTAATGAATATAGTGACTGAATGTTGCAGAAGTGTACATCCCTTGATTGACGCCAGCTTATATTGGGCAACCCAATATAAATGAAGGTTTTACCTAGTTTGGTGCAATATTGCCTTTACGTCACCTCCTGATAATAATAACTTCATTTCGTACTACAATGCATGTTTTCTATCCAGACATGTTGACAACCAAGACGCAGAAGGATATCCACTCGTTCAGGACGACTCTGGGCGATATTAGGAGTACAATCCAGCGCCTCAGCGGACAGTACCACACCGAAAAAATATCGGAGCCGCCTGAGGGACATGGAGCCCAAGGAGACGGTCCTACCCTGGCTGATGATGAAGGGAATAGCGGCCCACGAGACATTGAAGTGAGCTTCGGAGAATCAAGTATCCCATCAACTCCAACCTGGAAGCGAGAGGATTCCGTGTTGAGTGATTCAGATGGTAATCCCGACATGGATGGGAAAGGTGAGGACGTCTGGCCCGGCAAAGCCATAGAGGAGAGAGCGTATCAAAATCGGGTGCGGGAAATGAGCTGGCTAACGAATCCTGAACAGCACCATAGAGCGGGTAATTACGGTCGAATATACAAGTACTTAAAGGAGAGCGATTCTGATCAAAAACTCAGTCGAGATAACACAGAAATTACAGAGAATTTTGTGTTGCATGAAAACGACACCAGTGACATACACAGTTCTCCTGCACGAAACAGCTCCAAAGCCAAACAGTTGAATACAGTCCGGGCATCAGCATCTAAATATATGATGCCCGACCCCAACGACGATATTCCCCTCCCCCGACAGACGGCGCCATGCAGGTGTACCTCTCAGCGTGTAATAGCCAAACCACACCCCCTCGGGGGACAGGCCGCAGGGGACACTGTGGAACCGAGCTCAAAACACTTCGCGGCAGTTGATATCTTTCCATTACCCTCTCTCAATAGCCACAAACGTAACATGGCTGAAACTCGGACTGTCACTGCCAGCAGCACTGACCCGCACGTGATGCCCAAGGCAAGTAAGCTATACGTGGTCCATATTGATCCTAAGATGCAAAGAACCCAGAGACAGTGGCTGCTGAGGAAACAACGACCAAACGTGGACGGTACCTACAAAACTCAGGAGAGGCTGGATCGGAGAGATGGACTGGTAACATCCAGGACGAAAAATAGTCAAAAAATTAATTCCGCCGAAGTCTTTGAATGGTCCAACCTCAGTCTGGGTAAACTGTCGATATCTACACAGCATAATTCGGCGCAGAATCCAAGATCATCCGTCGTCAACCAATCCAGACAACGAAATCTGAATACCAAAGATAGTGTGAACGGTAAGGTTCCGGAGCGTCTGAGACTGAGAAGAAGTGGCGCATGCGCACTGAGAGAGTTCAGAGAACCAAACTCAGCCAAATGTCAACACAGACTTGCATCCCTAAGAATAGGTTCAACGTGACTAATGTGACAGCATCGGTATTGTTACCCAACGTGGTCTCTCAAAACCACAGTATAAACACAAGGAACAAGACCAGGACGCATTGAACGAAATACGCACGTACATCTATCAAACGAGTTCGCCTTAGTGGGATCTACTTCAAGTGAATACTGTATTGTGTGTCAAAAAATTGATTTGTGTTTCATCATGTGATTAATAGCATGAATATGCTTACACCTATATAATTGTGATCGGACGTGTGAATCTCTGTAGATATTACATGGCAGTGAACCATATTCGGGGAAGCCTTCAACATGAATATGAAATGCTTTAGTTCAGGTACCTGATCTTCTGATATAAATGGGTGGACCTGATACAAGTAAAATCTATATATTCTCAAGACAATTATCAGCTTTTTTTGTTTGTATATTCATTTAATTTTTGCTATTGGCATTTAATTTTTGCTATTGGCAGTGGTTGGACGCTAAAATGAGATGTCACATCACGCCGAGATTGAATCCGTTTTTGTACATACACTGGTCACAGTATACCATGCGTGAGGTCAATATAATTTGAGATTCGAGCCATGAATCAACACAGATACACGGTACAAAGTAAACATTTTCAGTAGCCTGTAAGCCGCAGATAAGTGGTTTGTATGTGTATTGTTGGTCAAGGACAGGTCTTGTTGTCTCTTGTTTATATTTTATTTATATGGGTCACATCGATCCAATATCTAAATATTGTCTCGAATATCGAGAGGTGATCTCTCAAAAAGTCAAGAATATCAAGAGATGATCTCTCAAAAAGTATAGTGATCATGGGATGCGGCATCCAATGACAATATATGGATAAAAAATAAAGAACAATAAAACAAATTCTGTTGACGTCATCTTGACTTTGCTGGTGACCAATCAATTGAACTTCACATTTTGCAATGCCGAATGCCAGAATCTCTCGTGACATTGTTCATGATTATATAAGGGTATGAGATATCTCTATTTTGTTCAATTTTGTCTATTTCGTCTATTCTTGTTTATCTACTTTGTATACTGATGCTTCCTGGGAAATCCTCGTTGGTTTCGTTTCAAAATTAGTGTGCGATAGATAACACGTCTTCTGTCCAGGACTAATACCAGACAAGACATTATCTTAATAAGCAGACAAGACATTAAATTTGTTCTCTACCATGAGTATTATTAAAAGGTCAGTTTTGACTAGGGAATAGCACGCAAAATACACTGAAATTTCCTTTCCCACATGTGGTGCCCGTCTTGAATTCCAAAGAACTAGCATGTAAACAGGTCTTGCTGCATACTATGGACATATTTGGTGAACTTATCAATCAGATTTTGATGACGTCAATAGAATTTCTTAAAAACAGTTATCAATTTAGTTTAGAATATATCCTTGTCTCAACTATTTAGAGACCAGCTGGGGATATCGGTGAACAAAGTCGTCATATCCGCAACTTGCTCTGGAAGAGCATATGAGTTGTTTGACAACCAAATTGTTCAATGAATAATGAACGGCCCTCCGTTATACAAAATATGATATTTGTTGGACCAGCCGTTGCAAATTGCCTGTTATTTGAGTCAATTCAGAGGCGGACAAATGGACCAATACTGCGCAGAAATGTGGACGCGATGTTCTTGAACCATTCTTAATAACAGAATATAGAAGGACATTCAGTACTCAGGTTGTTTGCTAGTACCACAAAATGTGAAATGAGGTTTTCTGAAAACCTTGGGAAGAGTCTGTTGTGACAGATAGAATTGTCGCTAATTAAAGTGCAAGACTCGTACGTGGCATCGATGTCACTCCAGTTGTATATTTCCCGAGTTTTACCCAGGTTCGCATCAGTGAGTGTGAACAATTCTGGCCATGTTCATTGAAATGTTTATTGAAGACAAAACTTTTTTTTGAAATAGTTTGCATATCATAGCACACTATTCTTTTTGAAGACTATACAGTATGTTACAGCACAATATCATATTGGGTATCGTATGGTTTCAATTATGATAAAGAAGTTATAGTAATAGATGATCATCATAATAATCATCATCATTCACATCGGCACATTGGATCACGTAACAAAAACACTGTCGATCAGAGAAAACCTCGATTATGACACATAAAAAAGTATCGACACTCGAACCCCACACGTGTCGCTTCAAGATCCAACACTGCTGTCCACTCGGCTACAGAGGCGTTTTATTATATTGAGGCACAAAATGCAAATGTCAACTTTTTCCAGCAAAGTTTACGTATGCGTATGCATCATCCCTCACAATCATGGGTTACAATATAGTACGCATTCTCCCGAAATGTGACATTCAGTTACGCGTATCATAACATGAGCAATCTGAGACATAGGCTGTGATTGGTAAAAAAAATCCGGTCATAATAGCAGAAAACAAGGCATCGAGTAGTATATTTGCCCAAAATGGCCCAATATCCTACATGTTTCAAATCCTTTCACTACAAAACAAGTTCAACATCATTAGGTTACTGCTGTTCAACATGATGTAGTAGTTATTTATCATGTGTATTGTAGAACGCCAACTTGAATCATGTAGCAGTATTTCACAACCAAGAGTCTGACTGAATGTCCGGAAGCCATTACCTCATTACTGGAATGAATTTGTAGACTACGGAACGTGGAAGAGTCATGCGAGATTATATATTACCGAAATTCCTAGTGTATAATATCGACTTAAAAATTGTATAATATCGAATCAGTTTCTCGATAAAATCGACTTAGTAACTCGATAACATCGACTCAAGACACACCACAGGATATGTACACATCACAGCATATATATGCTGTACACATACACCATATACATATAAAATATATGCATTCATACGAAGACATGCATATGTACTGAAAACGAATTGTTTGGGTGTAGCCTGAATGTTTACTAAGATTGATGTATAAATCAGAGGGAAGATTTTCCATTTCAAGATCGTATCTTTCATGGCTGTTCATTATTGAATGGTCACACGTAAACACACCACACTTGCTTTGCAAATATCTGTGTTGTCTTCGATATTTTTGAGATATTGAAATGATATAATTGAAACAGTAACTCAATTTTAGCGAGTTCCTAAATCCGGAATTTGAAATGAATAGATTTACTCCTGTGCCTGTGTCAAGTTATCAGTCAATATTATAAAAAAGAAACTGATTGGATACTACCAAGATATTGGTTCGATATCATCGAGTTATTAGGTCGAGAGTGACGCCAGTGTGTTTTGGATAAACTATTTGTCGGGCTTTGTTTCTATTGCAAAATGTTGAATTATACGTTTGTTATTGGCATCATCAAAATCTGACTGTATTGGTGGTCACAGATTGATACTTACATTCGAAAAAAATAATGTGTTATAGGTGGCCCTTCTACGCCTGCGTTGTCGACCGTGATCTACGTGCAACTTGTCAGAATGTAGAGATAATATATTAAAGCAACATTCTGCGAGAATAATTGGTTTCTGAAATCCAGAAAAAAGCCAATAAACTAATTTTGAAAATGAACATCACATTCGAGTCCAACCAAGCTCATTGCGGCTTAGCAGCAACCACCGTGGCACGGAAGAGATTGTGTAGAACAAGAACCTCTGCTATCACAAATATCACAATAATGACACCCCTGCATTTATCAGAATTCTCCAACGTTTTACTACCGATGATACCAAATAAATTAACAATACATTGTTATTGCTTCCTGCCATAAAGACAGCCCACGCTAGCTAATAACTCCATTGAGACTGAGATCAAGACCTCCTGACGCTGGTTCATCAATGAACGAGTCAATATCATCGCCTGACACAACATCATGACCTGTTTGTGAGCTTGCCAGATAGTGAGCCTTGACAATTTTGTCTTCCTTATCGGGCGTCAAATTGTCAAGGATCACCTAACTCCGCAATAATGTAGAACAAACAACTTATTTTTTTTTGTAAGTAGTCTAATGACAATAATGTATGTATTTATCTACGAATACAGTAATGGCAAGCAAACTATATTGATACTACACAAAACACAAGTTTCTCATGTGGAATTGACGTTATTTACGCGGAAATAATGTTATTTACGCCAATTAAACATTATTTACTTCTGCCGTGTGTGATATACTAAGTTAATACTGCCTGCACGTGCATTTATCTTTCCCTTGGTCGATTGGGTAAATAACGTTATTTCCGCGCAAATAACGTTATTTCCACGTAACAAACTTTATTGACGCAGAAAAAACGTTACTCACGCGTCAATAACTTTATTTAAGCCTAAATGACGTCATCAATGCCTAAATAACATTATTTATGCGTAAATAACATTATATACGCAGAAATTATGAACAAGTCATCTGAACAAGTCAAGATTACTCCGAAAAATAAATATGTTTTTCATTCGCAGTGTCACTTATCAGCCATTGTAGCAAGTAATGGCGGCCGGTTTATAGACGTGGAATCAATACCAAGTATTAAGTATTCCGAGCAAACAAAACAGGATCCGTTATCCAATCTCATAGTCCGGAGACAGAAAGTCATATCAGGCATACGAAGTGAGAGAAAACAAAAATGACAGGAAAACTCATGAACCCCCAAAAATGGCCATTAGGAGGTGAAATCAGGTGTTCCGGAAAGAGTGAGCATTTCCTGCCCCACTAGTGGCACCCGTCATGAATTCTCCAAAATTAACATGAAAATAGATCTAGTTGCATGGCAGACATGGATTTGCTGTATTTATCCACCAGATCATGATGACGTCCATGGAATTTCTTAAACGCAGCTATAAGTCTTGGTAAAACATATCCTTGTCGCAGCAGTTTAGAGACTAGCTGGGCACTTCGATAGACAAATTCCTCATATTTGCAACTAGCTATGGAATAGCGTATAAGTTGAGAAACAAACACACCATATGCCGGTGACATAGGAATGTTGCTGCTTAGAAAAGGGAAATTGACTATGGAAAAATTGAAATCATCACGTTTGTCATATAATCTAGTTGACAGGTTAGATAGTCTGTGGGCCATTCTGAAAAAAAAAAATTTCGTCGCCAAATCGGGCATATTAGGTTTCTTGGTGTCATTGTGTAGGTTTTTATATCAGGAAAAATATTAGACCGGGTAACCTTCTCTAAAAGTGTCCAAACAATGGAAAAAATGACTTTTTCCAAGATGGCCGCCGAGTCCGATCAAAAAGTTTGTTTTTGTTTTTTCTCTGCTTCTAGACGTGCTAGAAGTGTAATCTTTGTGTCCTTTCTTAGGTTTTGAGGGTTGAGGAATTCAATAAAATACATTCCAATAACAATTATGCATTATTTCAATTGCAAAAATGCACTTCGACTGGTATTTGAACGTCAGAAATAGCTATTTGCGAAGGAAATCTGTTTTCAAATGTAGTTGCGAAATTAATTTTCACGTATTACCATTTTGGACAAAACAATCCCATGAATACATCATTAGGAGTTTATTGTATCCCCTGAACAAAGTCAAGCAGATACTATGGATTTGCGATCGTCGCGCCGTTACAAGTGCCGTACAGACTTCCTTGTGAACGCTCTACAAGGTGCAAATCTGAACTGTTTCTGACAATATTCCATATGGATATGCCTTTTAGCAGAAACCCATAAGAGATCCTCTTATGGGTTTCTGCTTATAGTAACATCCCAAAACCTATCGATTTTGGTTGCCATGGCGACCAAGATGGCCGATTGGCGACATATTTCGTGACAAAATTAGCTGTTTCGACAAACATGGCTTGTGAAGGCTCAAGGGGTGGTACTTGGATATTATCACTAGGATATTGAAGAGGCATATTGAGCAGTGACCAGACACAGAAATATTAAATAGTTACAATTATATTTAATGAAAAGACTTATTAAAACAGAAAAGACTTATTAAAACAAAGTTAATATCCAGCTCGAGGTCAGCGATCATTCGTTTTGGTTGCGATTAGGAAACATCACACTGAATGTGTGTACAAGTATAGAGCTGATGGATTTGTTCGAAATATATACTATTATCGAATACATTAACTTGACTTTCATCAGTTAAGTCTATTATTGCCCACAATAAAAATAGTGAAGATGAGAACATTTTATTGTATGACTAAACGTAGTAAGTCTTTTGTCCGGTATATATTTTATATCTGCAATAATAATATTAATTAGTTAATATCACTAACTTATTAAAACAGTTGAATCATATTCATTATCAGTGAATGTAGATAAAGAAATCACATGTATTGTTGGGAATTGGATAAGCTAAATTATCTGTTAAGAACTAATTTGGTGAATATTTCAGTAGTTGAAGTATTACTGCATGGCATAAAATTAGTTAAGGCTCGGAACATTTATTGCTGACATTGACGAAAGACACTGGGGCCATAGGCGGATCCAGGGGGGGGGGGGCGCACCCGGCGCGCGCCCCCCCTAAATGAGAGAGAGAGAGAGAGAGAGAGAGAGAGAAAAGAAAGAGAGAGGGAGAGAGAGAAAGAGAAATAGGCCCTGGATTTATTATAGATAATATAAATATAATATCTAAGGTAAAGAGCTGATATGAATAAATCGTGGGCGTAGATAGGGGGGGGGGGTCGGGGGGTTTGGTCGAACCCCCCCCCCCCCTTTCACCTGAAATTCCAACTGATCCAACAGCAAAATAGTCCGTTTTAAGCATAAATTATCCCGTTATATCCCCATCGATGGTCGGCCACAAGAGCGGATCTGGGGGGAGGGGGTGTCCAAGGGTTCTGCTTCTGCCTTTTTCTTCCAC
The DNA here is from genome assembly GCA_949152475.1 of Terebella lapidaria. Taxonomy (NCBI): domain Eukaryota; kingdom Metazoa; phylum Annelida; class Polychaeta; order Terebellida; family Terebellidae; genus Terebella; species Terebella lapidaria. Next base: position 2,288,022 of record OX424570.1, on the reverse strand, counting down.
TGGAACCCTCTCATTCAGCATGATTGACCGTTCCCATGCAAGTTCCAATTTTGGCCCAGGGATTTGACTTAAATTGGTGCTACATCTCCTGTATCTACTGATGATTAAAAAGGTAACTACTATCATAAATACATGTATTTCTGCTACTATAAGTGCCAAAGGCAGATCCATGGGGTGTGGTCGGAAGGGGGCCTTGTCCACTCCTCCCGCCCCCCCCCCCCCACCCCACGCACAAAATTAATATCGAAAATTTAGGGGGTAGTGTCGGTACAGAAATGACAAAATACTTGATTGCGATATGGCGCACATGTATGGGGAATATAATATTAGTTCTGATGCATTTTTGTCGCTAAATGCTTTGGGATATAATGAACTTGGTTTTGGCATTATTCGGTATTGATGGTGAAAAAAATAATTAATTTGGATTTAATAACAATTGCTTGATTAAAAAAGGTGGTTTTAGTGAGTTTGAGTGAAATTTATACTCAGGAGAGGCCAGGAAGCTACTACAGAACATGAAAAGGGCTCTGTCTTCTTGGGCCTTTCAGCGGGCCCCAGACCCCCGGCCGCGAGGTGCTTGCCGGGCTCGCATTGGTCCACTCCCTTAAATCCTGGATCTTCCCCTGGATGCACTACTCTCTTCATTTAGTATGATATACATTCATACTACTTCAATTACTAAAGGGGGCTTACAACCAAGCACCTTGTACTCGTCCCTGATTAGTACACGAAATAGGCATCCAATAGTCCCAGAAACGTATCCGGAAACCACCCCAAATGCTCTCATAAAACACCAAAATGCTATTTTTTCTCGGGGGGCTTACGGCGCCCCCCGAACCCCCAGACCGCATTTATTTTGTTTGCGCCCCCCCTAATCAAAATTCCTGGATCCGCCTCTGGGGGCAGCAGTGCTATTTTGATATAAGATATTTTGTCTGACTTAACATAATATATTTGGGGCAACAGAAATGACAGGGCATAAACACCCATGTGGTCGTAGGCGACCGGAAAGCGTCTAGTTTTATGAATATCAAACACATATTGTAACGGTTCTAGGGTTGATATAGTAGTAGCATATGTTCGTTGGGTTGACGTTCGCCCTCCAGCCTTGCTTAGCTGACCGGATGCCTATGAGTTTGGCTCTTTGCCTCGTCTCAGACTGCAGAGGTCGCTCGGTTGACTCTTGTTCTCCGGGTGCAAGGGTCATTCGGCCGCTCGACTGACTCTGGTTTTTCATCTGGAATGGTCACTCAGCTGACTCTTGTTCTCTGGCTGCAGGGGTCGTTCAGCTTACTCTGGCTCTCCGGCTGGAATGGCCGGTCCGCTGACTCTGGTTCTCCGGCTGGAATTGTTACTCAGCTGACTCTTGTTCTCTGGCTGCAGTGGTCGTTCAGCTGACTCTGGTTCTCTGGCTGCAGTGGTCGTTCAGCTTACTCTGGTTCTCCGGCTGGAATGGCCGTTCGGCTGACTCTGGTTCTCCGGCTGGAATTGTTACTCAGCTGACTCTGGTTCTCTGGCTACAGGGGTCGTTCTGCTTGACTGGCTGGACGGCTGACTCTGGTTCTCCAGCTGGAATGCTCACTCGTCTGACTCTAATTCTCCAGCTGGAATGCTCACTCGGCTGACTCTGGTTCTCCAGCTGGAATGCTCACTCATCTGACTCTGATTCTCCAGCTGGAATGCTCACTCCGCAGACTCTTGTTCTCCCGCTGTAGTGGTGTTTTAGGAGACTTTGGTACTCTGGCTGCAGTTTGTCTCGAATAACTTCGGCACTCTGGCTTTGGCTTGTTTTGGGTGACGTCGGTTCCCTGGCTGCAGGCCAACTCGGGTGGTAGCGGGTTTGCTCTGCAGTTACTCCTCGCCTGCGCAAAGTAAGGATCGCCAATCATTCGGGTTTTAGTCCGCTTTCCTCATCGACCTCTTCCTCTTCGTCTGGTTGTTCAGTTGATAGCTTGGGTTCTGAGCTATCTCAAACGTTATCAGCTTTATTTTACCCAACTGGTTTTCCAATCAATTCTACGTTCAACTTCGGTGGATTTACTTCTTGAAGTTCTCTAAGTTTGGTTTCATTCCATCTGTATACCCGAACACGGAGTCGGCTGGGCCGACTCAAACATCGACTCTCGGCTTGATTTCAAGGTTTCTTGACGAATCACACATTTGGATGAAATTGTTGCAGATATACATCCAGAAAGGAAGTTGACTATGATTGAACTCAACCACATGTGTTATATATGTTGTACAACAATTGCCATATTTATTTGTTTCAAATATACAGTATTAAATATGAGGTAAAAAAAACAAAACAAGACAACCTTAGAAACGAATGTTCAGCAAGTAGTTAGTGTATGAACTATATGGCCATTGTTCCACTTTTCCTCATATAATTTGGATATGCATAAACTGATATGTTGATGATTTATTCATGGAATTGTTTTGTTCAAAATGGTAATACCTGGTAATGAATAGCGCAGCCACATTTAAAACAGACTCCCTCCGCGAATCGCTATTTCTGACGTTCAAATACCAGTCAAAGTGTAGTTTTGCAATTGAAATAACCCATAAATGTTCTCGAAATGTATTTCATTGGATACCTCATCCTTCAAAACCTAAGAAAAGACACCAAGATTACACTTCTAGCTTGTCTAGAAGCAGAGAAAAAACAAAAACAAACTTTTTGATCCGACAGGGCGGCCATCTTGGAAAAGTCATTTTTTTCATTGTTTGGACACTTTTTGAGAAGGTTACCCGATCTAATATTTATTCTGATATGAAAACCTACAGAATGACACCAAGAAACCTAATATGCCTGATTTGGCGACGAAAACCTATTTTAAAGGTCTCCTGGAAAATGGCCTAAGGACTAAGAATCATTATCTATATCCAACCTCAGGTCTAGATAGTTGGAAAAATTAGCGGAGTCTGTAGTATCTTTAATTTCAAGTTCCTTAGGATATATGACATCCAAATAATCACCAAACTTGGAATTATTTAGCGACAATACATCATCTATGTATCGGAAAGTGAAATTAAAATTACATGTTAGTTTCTTAGAACCTCCTCTTTGTAAATGTTGGATAAAATCTGATTCATATGAGTATAAAAACAGGTCTGCCAATAATGGTGCACAGTTTGTACCCATGGGAATACCAATAGTTTGTTGAAATATTCGACCACCAAATTCCACAAAAAATATTATCAATCAGAAAATTAACCATATTTACCACATCTATTTCAGTATATTTGTATGGGGCATCAGAGTCGCCTTTAACAAAATAAGAGGTATTATATTTAACTACAATATAGTGGTACCGACGTTGTCCCTTTTTAGAGAAAAATTAATTATTGATCAGTTTTTTAAGCTGAGACTTCAGTTCAGAATGAGGTATAGTTGTGTACAAAGTGGAGAAATCAAATGTTTTGATAGACGTTACTTTTGAAAGTGTGTGAGCATGTAGATATTCCAATAAAGATTTGGAATTTTTTAATATCCACATTTGGTTTATACCACTTCTAGAATAGATGGTTTCAGAGTACTTTTGGAGACCCTGTTTAATTTTAGACAATATAACAGTTAATATTTTAGAAAGGGCTTTGGTAGAACATGACGCTGAACCTGAAATATATCTTTGTTTGTGTGGATTTTTGTGCAACTTTGGGATCCAATATAAGTTTGGTAGATTAGAATCTTTACATGAGGTAGTAATACCAAACGAATGCAATACAGACACATGATTTGATAAGATATCCTGTTTGGGCATAGTAATGGCTTGGTATGTACTATTGGAATTAGTATTGTTGGCAATACCCAGTTCGTCAAACAGACACTGTATATAGTATGCTTTACAAACAAAAACAACATTATTAGAAGCTTTATCTGCAGGGACAATGACGAACCTTTCTTCAAGTTTCAACAAACTATTAGTAACCACGGGGTCATTGAAGACAGAGCTATATTTAGTACTAACTGACTTTGACAAAACATTAATGCGTTTATTTACCAATGACCTAATCTGACTTTGACAAAACATTAATGCGTTTATTTACCAATGACCTAATCTGTTTGACCCATTCTGACAGAGAATCAGTTTCTGCCTTTTCTCGCTTTGTCCATTTTCTGGCATGCTCCTCAACTGCATCCATGATTAACTTGAAATTGTATCTCCATGAAAACGACGTGGGCTCTCTATATTTGGGACCTTTGGACAAAATGTCTTTCAATGATTCATTCTCCACTATATTGAGGTCGCCTGAAATAACATGCCCAACTGGATCGTGTATGAACGGAGAGTTAATGCAAGTGCAGGAGGGTGGGTTATGTAAGAGATCATCAATATCCATGACTTCACCACTCGTCACGGATACAGGACTTGGCGTTTACGTACACTGTACACACATACTCGGGTCACGGCACAAACACAATCTAGAACTGAAATATATTAACATATTAAATCATATGGTTTCTACAACATTTCTATAACATTACTGCTATTACCCTACCTAACCCTAACCTGACATAAATTACAAATGTAGTGAATTTACGACTCTTGGACTGCTCAAACGAATAACACATTATCCTCATAACTAATTTCAGTTTCAAATATTTCACCGCTTCAGAATTCACCACTTCCAGGTAATTATTTTCACCACATAGATACACCGAAGTGGACTGACAAAACTTTGTCCACTGTCTTATACACCACATAGATACACCTAAGTGGACTGACAAAACTTCACTTTTTCCACTCTCCTATACAACACATAGATACACCGAAGTGGACTGACAAAACTTCATTTTTTTCCACTGTCCTATACACCACATAGATACACCGAAGTGGACTGACAAAACTTCACTTCTTCCACTGTCTTATACACCACATAGATACACCTAAGTGGACTGACAAAACTTCACTTTTTCCACTCTCCTATACAACACATAGATACACCGAAGTGGACTGACAAAACTTCACTTTTTCCACTGTCCTATACACCACATGGATACACCGAAGTGGACTGACAAAACTTCACTTCTTCCACTGTCTTATACACCACATAGATACACCGAAGTGGACTGACAAAACTTCATTTTTTTCCACTGTCCTATACACCACATAGATACACCGAAGTGGACTGACAAAACTTCACTTCTTCCACTGTCTTATACACCACATAGATACACCGAAGTGGACTGACAAAACTTCACTCCTTCCACTGTCTTATACACCACATAGATACACCGAAGTGGACTGACAAAACTTTGTCCACTGTCTTATACACCACATAGATACACCGGAGTGGACTGACAAAACTTCACTTCTTCCACTGTCTTATAACCACATAGATACACTGAAGTGGACTGACAAAACTTCACTTCTTCCACTGTCTTATATACCACATAGATACACCGAAGTGGAATGACGAAACTTCACTCCTTCCACTGTCTTATACACCACATAGATACACCGAAGTGGACTGACAAAACTTTGTCCACTGTCTTATACACCACATAGATACACCGGAGTGGACTGACAAAACTTCACTTCTTCCACTGTCTTATAACCACATAGATACACTGAAGTGGACTGACAAAACTTCACTTCTTCCACTGTCTTATACACCACATAGATACACCGAAGTGGAATGACGAAACTTCAATTTTTTTCCACTGTCCTATACAACACTAACCTTCGTTTCAATGGAGAAACACATATACATTGATAACATAAACCAAGAGCGCATAAACTAGATTTAAGCTGCTGTTTTCAACACCATTCAATCGAATTAGTCACCTATGCAGCTGCGAATATGAATCATATGGGTACCGTTAATTGCTCCTGATGCTTAGCATCTGCGATTTTACTTGTTGTATCAGTAGTATCAGGCCGATACATATACTGATATCATATTGCCGTTTTTATTCACACATGCAACCAAAATATATAGGCTGTCAATTAGCTATTGTAACTTTCAGCTAATGGTAAATTTCATGTTTCGAGCATCTCAATGGCGCGATGTTCGATGATTAGCTTGTTATTGTGTTCAAAGATATGGCGACAGAACCGACAAAAATGGTTTTATCGAGGGTGCAAAGTAGTATGAAGCCATACTTGCACATATTTTACCATTTTGAAATGTGCATATCATAGTAAACATGGTAAAGTAGTACGTCGTTCAGTCATTTGAACAAATATTTATGTTTGGCCAACCTGGTCTGAACTGAACTTTGTTGCACGCTATAAATATGGAATTATGTCGCGCAGTAAATCAACCAATCACGTGAGGTGATTTATATCGCGATTAAATTATGTCGCGCTATATGTCAAACATTCAAAACCCGTCTTTTAATGTGCGATGCATTTCAAACGATATTTATTGCAGGCATGAAATCATAGGTTTTCACTGGATGACTTACTCCGCGATCTAAATCAAATTGTAGCGCGACATGAAACATCTTTTGTGATTGGCTGGTTTACTGCGCGATACAATTCCTGATTTGATGCGCGCAAGAGGTATCCTTAAATTTGTTGAACATGAAAAGACAGTATAGGATTGGTTGAATTATTGCGCGATCTAAATATATTTTGATCGCGCATAAACACCGTCCATGATTGGTTAATTTATTGTGCGATATAATTGCATATTCATTCCGCGTAACAAAATTTACTTATGACCGGTTTGGCCAACCATAAATATTGGCACATATCCTTATCAGGTAAGACAGCTTTATTACTCTCGAAACACCAGTAACCCAGTTGACTGATCAGCTTAACGACTCTGTTTACAGAAGCAGAATCAGCCATCTTAAGATCAATTTCCGCACTGTCTGAACCCGACCACGAACTTGGTTTCTTTTCATTGCCCAGTAACACCCAGGTTTCATTGCTGGAAATACCGTTAAGATGAATATTGCAAGAAAATCACTCGCTGCTCGCCACAAAAAAAAAACATTTAATGTATCTATCGTCCCTCCTGAGACAATTCTCAAGGTCATCTATATCGTGATGTAGGGGATAAAACTAACACCATTGACCATCACATCACTGCCACCAGCACAGCAATAACTTGACGATCAGCTGTCCAAACATGTCAAAGTGGTGAGTAATGAACCGATATGGGTTTCACCTTCAATGACCCGACGTAAAGAGGTAGTTATTGATGCATACAATTGATACAAATGTCAGTCCCAAAATATTATGGTTATTCCAATGGCAGAAGTGTAGGATCGATTGATGTCAAAAGTTCTCAAGTTTCATATTCAATACTAATCCTGTCTCAGCCACGTATTCGTATGCAGAGATATCAGTGCATTCAGTTCCCTCATAACAATAAAAGAGTTCCATAACTAGTTGTACTACAAAGTACAGCATCATTCACATTTCCGCACTATTGTATGTTTGAACAGCAGATAGGTGTGGAGCATTAGTTTTGCGAACATGTGCACATGCGGCACAGCCAATTTAGTTGGCATAAACTGGAAAACTAAGATACAAGATGGTAAATAACCTAAAAAGTTCCTCCAATCTGAGATGACAACACTCAAGTAGTTGTTAGTAGTGGTAAGTGATACGTTTAATCACAACAAGTTACACAAAATAACACATATTGAGAAAGACGAGTGGCTTCCAGTATCTTAGCATCAAGGGATTGGATAGCCGATCTTAGGGAATCACCATGAATATTACTCATTACAAGCAATACTGTTGTGTGATTGTTAAGCAGAATGTGCGGCAAAAAGGAAAGACTCACAATAGACAACAGTTATTGGATGACAATAAGATTTGAATTTTCCCGCTCCATAAATAAAGTTTACATGAATTAGCGCCTTGAACACTGAACTGAATGGTTCTCGAAAGTATATGCATAATTCTAGTTATTTTCCACACATATGAACACGTTCATGATCTAATTATGAAGGTATATATAACTTATCATATTCGTATAGATCTTTCACACGCTTGTGAAATTTCCTTTCCTGTGAGACCACGATTACGATTGTTGTAAAACGATGTGCATTCCGATTGCATTCGGTGCAACCATTGTCCAGAACTCTAATTTGCGATGCAGAAGCGGAAAAAGTGTTTCGTTCTGTGATACAATAGTACAGCCGCACAACGAGCAGAAGTAGACGAAAAAGTCAAAAAAAGTCAATAATAAGCGAGAAAGGCTTTCCATAGCTAATGGCTGAACACGATTTGAAATTGCTCTGATAATATTTCCTAATATATTTGGATAGTTTCCAGTTGTACCAACAATTCATGGATATTTATGCTTGTCTGGAATTACTGATCATATAGGAATATCAAAATCACAGTAACAAGCTTGATTCCATTCCATTTTTTACCATTTTGTTTGTGTGATTCACCAAGCTTTTTGTTGAACATTCAAAGCCATTAACTTTCAATCAGCGGACCAACTAGTCACGGTCTGGCGATTATTGCCTACTTTTCTGCATCGATCATGGAAGCTCCGCTAAGCGATTTCACCCTCTGGGTCGGATTGCCCTGTATACTCTGATTTTTCTAACTCGTTTACACTGTGTTTCGCTGATATTTTTGCGATGCTAAATGTTATCGTTCTATAACTTAGGATCCTCCACCTGGGAGTGAAACGGCAATTATTTACCGAATTTCAGACTTCTATCACGAAAATTGAAAAAGTTGGCAATCTACACCAATGTTAAATTTAGCCCCGTCATTTAATTTCTGGGTCCGCACGCAATTTTGTGCATTTGCTCGGTTCTGTAGTGGTGCAATCTTTTGAAATCAACATGTTTGTGTAGAGTACACCCCCAATGTGTCTTCTGATCTAAAATTACAACAATACATCGATTCCTAGTATATATGGTGGATGTAAACAGGATCAAATCCTCGAATATGCTCAGATTATCGAGATCCCGTTTTTGGCTGAAATTTAGCATTGGGGTAGATTGCCAACTTCTCCAATTATTGCGATAGAAGTCTGAAATTTGGTAGAAAATTACCGTTTGATTCCCAGGTGAGGTATGCCAAGTTATAGATCGATACGATTTAGCACCGCAAATATATCGTCAAAAACCGGTGTAAACAAGTTAGAAAAATCAGAGTATAAAGGAATGCCGTTTATATCAGAGATTGACATTCTCGATATACTACGGGAACAAACTCGTCATAGTAGTGGACCTTGTTCGGAGATGAATGACATTCTGTCTATCCAACGAGTAATCGTTAAAGAACCGATGTACATCATCTACTGCTCGAACGCCACTATAAAGGACAGGATACTTTCCTTGGTCACTGTGATTGTAGCTGGCAGGGAGTACGAACTTGTGGACTTCCGTTCAGTGTATCAGATGTTGATGTAGCTGCCTGGGTCGACACGTGGGCAACTCGTTCTACCAAAGTCTCGAAAGCCAAAGCCAAGCCAAAAAATGACCCTTCCCACAATCTTCTAAATGGCAATAGGTTCTGCTATGTCACTGATGTCATCAAACACATCCCACGCTACAGCATGTTCCCGATAAATGACCCTACTTTCCCCGACCGAAAGTTAAACTTGATGATAACTGTATACTATGAAAACCAGCCTCTGAACTGCCGTGTTTGCATGGGGAGTCATGAAACTAAGAAGTGCACACGTTCTACCACTTCTCCCTCATTGGAAGTTTTCCGCGGCGAGCGACATCCATTGTCCAACTTCTTCCCGGCACTTGTGGAGTGGGACGAGCAGATGTTCCCCACTGTCGATCACTGCTATCAATATCAGAAGGCAGTCACACTCAACCGCTACGATGTAGCTGATAAAATCCTCAACGCCAGACGCCCCCTGGATGCCATGAGACTAGGGGAGAAACTGAACGACGACATGGACACATCCGACTGGGATCTTGTCGAAGTGGACGTCATGCGAGAGCTGCTGGACTTGAAGTTCACTGCAAGCCCTGAACTCAGGGAACAATCAGAAGCAAGTTCTGGGCCTCAGGCCTCCTACCCAAGGAAACCAAAACCCAGCCATTGTCGACCTGGCCAGGTGAAAATACCCTCGGTCGACTCCTGATGGACCTGAGGGACTCTAAGTCATCAGACACCTCACTCCCACATACCAACGCTGCCAGTGTTCGACTGGTTAAACTGGCAGATGAAATCTTGTCCCAGCGATCTGTCGGGATGACACAGTCTCTTCACCTGAGCTACTTCAACGGGTTGACGAAGCGATAAACTGCCCTGATCCAGAGGCCAATGTAACGGACATGGTCGACCATTCCCATCCATCGTCAGTGGATTACATCAACGAACATTCTCCTGTCAAGAAATCCCGGCCCTCATTGGGATCAATGTGCCATCGTCACAGCCAGGAGAGAATCGCATCTTCTACGCCACTAACCCGTGAGACAAAGCGCAAGCAAATATCGCCCCATCCGGCTGAGTACAGACAAGAGGTGAAACGGCGGCAATCAATGAGTAGAACACTGAAGGACTACTTTCCTCCAGGTACCAACGACAGTATATTTTGTCGGTGAAGTTCTTGCTCTCAGCCATAGTAGCATATACTATCATGTTCATTCTATTGTTACACCTATCATTCAGGTCAAACTAAACCGTACAAAAATAATCACCAAATCATTTGAAGTTATTCCCTTGCTCACAATTGTCTGTACAAAAAGTCATATTGTAGTTTCTATTGCGAATAATTTGGAATTCATGTTGTATGTAATATTGATGTTGTGTATATTGTCCAACGATATTGAACAAAATCCCGGGCCACTCAAGTCAGGTGATAAAAAAAATACTCTAAAAATTTGTCACTTGAACGCTCAAAGCCTGAAATGTAACAATGAGAAACTGAAACATATTTCTATGCAGCTTGGCAGTTGCTATGACATCATCACTGTCTCTGAGACTTGGCTTTCCAAGGGCAACTCCGACACCAACTACCAACTCAATGGCTTCCACCCTATTTTCCGCCGGGATCGCGCCACCGGATCTCTGGGTGGAGGGGTTGCAGTTTGGGTTTCCACAAACCTGGTAGCAAAGAGGCGCCTCGACTTGGAGGTAACAGATGCTGAAGCTTTATGGCTTGAAGTACGCTTACAAAATAATGTATTTCTTCTTTGTACTATTTATCGCCCTCCCAATGTTGCATTGTCTTTCTGGGACGACGTACAATTTATGGTGGACGAAGCTAAACAATGCGGTTTTTCAAAACTCATGCTCATCGGTGACTTCAATTCTGATGATAAGACTCGGGATGGATCGCGATTCAACTCGTTTGTATCTGACAACCATCTCGTTTCGCACATCAATGAACCCACACGAATCACTTCCACGACAAGCACGTGTCTGGACCGTGCAGTCAGTAATATGCCAACCTTTGTCAAGGACACCCATGTGTACTCCCCGCTCTTGACAAATGATCATTGTACTATTGGTGTAACCCTGAATTTTCTTTATACTCAAAGGAATCACTGTTATACCCGATTGATGTGGGATTACGCTAATGCAGATATACATGCGCTTCGTGCCCACTTGCGGAATATCGATTGGGACATATTCCTAAATAATTATGTCGATATTGATATCGCCGTTGACAAATGGACAAGCACCATAATCAACACCGCGAAACAATACATACCGAACCGAATGGTAACTATTCGACATAATGACAAACCGTGGTACACGAGCGAGCTCAGACGCATCCGTCGCCGGGTCCATCGTGTACATAAACATGCTAAAACGGCAAACACCGACCAGGCGTGGGCTTCTTATAGGAAAGTACGCAATGACTACATAAGTAAATGTAGAGATGCGGAAACTAAGCATGATACAGACCAACATACCAAACTGTCTACTTGTACCTTTGCCATGAAAGATTGCTGGAAATTGTACAAATCAGTTTTTGTTTTGAATCAAGATATTAAGTGCCCATCCCTTGAGCACGAGGGTAAAGTTTTAACTGAGAGAGTCGATAAAGCGAATACATTTAATTGTCTATTTCTGGAGAAATCCAGCATAGATGATAATGGTATCGACCCCCCCACCAATTGTTGACAGTGTATTACCAAACACCCCAAAACTCCATTCTATTGATATTTGTGCTCGGGTTGTAGATGATCATTTGTCATTGTTGAACGTGACCAAAGCATATGGTCCGGACAATATTGGACCTAGACTTCTTAAACTCCTACAACCAGCCATAGTGGAACCATTGGTCGAGCTGTTCAGAGCCAGTTTGTCACAGGAAAAAATGCCGTCGGAGTGGAAAAAGGCAAATGTTGTTCCAATCTACAAAAAAGGAGATCGCTCTGATCCTTCTAATTATCGCCCAGTTTCGCTTCTGAATACGACTGCGAAAGTGTTTGAGAAAGTCGTTTTCAGACACCTATTCAACCATTTCCGTGACATAATGGCAATTTCAGAATGGCAAGCTGGGTTCGTACCCGGATCTTCCACAGTGTGTCAGCTTCTTGAAATTGTCCATAAATTTTGTCAGAGCATTGAAAATGGCAAAGAAGTTAGAGTAGTTTTTCTGGACATCAGTAGAGCATTTGATCGTGTCTGGCACAAAGGTCTTGTTCATAAACTCGAAAAAAATGGAATAAGTGGCAGTGTTCTGAAATGGATCAGCAGCTACTTGAAAGATTGCCAGCAACGGGTATGCTTGGATGGCGAATTCTCTGACTGGGGAGCTCCCAGAGCAGGCGTACCGCAAGGTTCAATCTTGGGCCCCTTGTTGTTCCTCATATTCATAAATGATATTACTGAAGTGGTGCGGTTCACTGAAATTCGATTATTCGCTGATGACACGTGTTTATTCATTAACGTGGACAATCGTCAGAAAAGCCAGAATCTCGTGGACGCTGACCTACAAGCCATACAAGATTGGTCTAAAAAATGGCTTGTGACTTTCAGTGTGCCGAAAACAAAATCGCTGCTCATCAGCAACAAGGGCGATAAACTATGCAATCCTCCAATTTCAATGAATAATCTACTCATTGACGAGGTTTCTTCCCACAAACATTTGGGCATAACATTGACCCAAACTCTCTCATGGGCTACTCATATTGATGAAATATCGAGTAAAGCCATGAAGAGACTTGACCTCTTACAGACTTTCAAATGCAAACTGTCCAGGAGATGCTTGGATACTTTTTATCGCTCTTTCGTCTTGCCCATTCTTGAATATGGTGATGCGTTGTGGGATGGGGCTCCCGCCTCTGAACTTGCCAAATTGGACAAGATCCACATTCGTGCACTGCGCATCATTACAGGGGCTACCGAAAAATCGTCTACTTCTAGATTGTATGTTGATGCCGGATGGCATACTTTGTCACAAAGACGTAAAATTCATAGGCTTGTTTGGTATTATAAGATACTGAATGGGCTTGTTCCTTCGTACCTAGCCGATTTGGTCCCTCCTTCCACTGCCGATCGTCATGGTTACACGTTGCGTAATAACAATGATATTACCCTCTTTCGCACTAATAGTTATCGCTTCAGTAATTCATTTTTCCCCACAACAACAAGGGATTGGAACGAGCTTCCCATTGACATCCGGAATTCTCCTACACTACAAACGTTTAAACGCAAACTGTTGCAACATATCCCAAGCCCACCGAAATTTCCTTGGTTAGGCGCGGGGGAGCGTGCCTGCGATGTCCATTACACTCGCATTCGTCTGGGATGTAGTGCATTAAAATCGCATCTTCATTTCAACTTGCATGTGGAAAGCGACCCTGGTTGTTTATGTGGACACTCAAATGAAGACGCGCAGCATTATTTATTTGAGTGCCCTTTACATTCATTTGCACGTGACATCATGTTTTCGAAATTGATCGGCTTTCAGCAGCTCACCTTAGATGTGCTTCTTCACGGTGACACAACGTTGTCGTATCATGACAACAAGTCGATCGTGACGGCAGTTCATAGTTTTATTAAATCCACCCATAGATTTTTCTGATTGACTTGGAGCTCTGTGGTCCAATTTCTAAGCCGAATAAGTTCACCCTTGAGATCCCGGGATTTAAGAACACTGGTGCATACTGCATGCATGAATACTGTGAAGCACGATTATAGGGTCTACATTCACTTCACCTGACAATTGGTTAACGGGGGTTGCTCCCACCCGCACCGAATCATTTGTCGGGACACACCTACATACAATAACATTATTTAATCTCTTGCCACGAAAAAAGTCAAATAATATAAAATAAATCGAATATGTGAGTGATTAACGGGGGTTGTTCCCACCCGCACTGAATCACTCACTGGATACACTTAGCCTACATACAGTGCATCATAATACAAACTTGTCATATCACAAGGCCTTAACATGTGAATGATTAACGGGGGTTGTTCCCACCTGCACCGAATCATCCACGGATACATCCGCATACACATATATATTCACAAAATCACAAGGCTTTTTGTGGATGATTAACGGGGGTTGTTCCCACCTGCACCGAATCATTCACATCAGAGTCTTCATACACTACAGCATTTTGTGATCACCGATCGGTATGCATCAGTGCACTATGTATAAATAGTAATATATTGTTTCTGATATTGATATTGCGACATTGTGTAAAAAAACAGGAATTATTTTTTCGTTATATTGTTTGTCATGTAAACATAGATGTAATATTGTGTACCTCAAATTAGATTATATGTATGTATGAATGGTTGTATAACTAATTGTGTCGTATTGTAGCGTCCTATTTATTTTATCATCATTTGTTTATGTTTTGTTGTAAATAGTGTAGATACATCTGATGTATATATGTTTCTTTGTTCCAATTTTAAACTGAACTATGCCTATGCACCATGTAGAAATGCACCAGCAGAGATCTTAAAATAGGACTTGCCCTGCTGATCAATGCTCAATTTTGAATAAATATGATTTAAACCAAGTAGACGAACTCGGTGTGAACTATTGCTGAAATATGTGCTAGTCGGGCAACGAGTCACACCTGTATATAGTTTGAGGTCGATATATATATATGTATATTATCAATAATGACCAACCATGTACCATATGTTACTGATAATGACGCCTTTGATCGAATGTGAATTTTAAATATCAGATGTGTGTGCATAATATCATGCAAATCATTTTTCACACAGACATGTATCATTTTTATATACATATACTTTTACTACCGAAATCAGTATGTTAGACTTGTATATAGTGGTTCAAGTATATGACGCGCTGGTCAGGTTGTTTTCGTTTCAGAGAGAGTATTGAAAGCCCTATCATCATTCCAAATTACTAATTGTGTATTACTGAATTGTTTTTCTCAACCATGGAATTTTTACCTGTTTCCCTCCATCTGACACATGGCACATTATTCCATATTCCAAAATCGTGACTGAAATCAGATTCGGCGTGGAATATAGATGCTGAAAATCACATAATTGGCTATAACACTGGTTCAAATCAGTATTGATTTTTACAACGATTTTTAATATGTATTTCCGCTAATAAATTTGTATTTTTCTATGGCCAATTCCCCATTATTCACTGTTCAAGGTCGAAAAGGTAAAGGTTATCAGCTGAATTTACAGCTGAATTCCTAATTTCTCAAGTAGAAATTCCAAAACCACTGGCGATATTTAATAAAATAATGAACATAAAATCGAACTCGATTTCTATTAATTATTATTTATATCATGATTCTTGTATGTTATTTTTATCTATGGACAATTTCAGCCATGATTTGATATATGACCAATGGTCGTACGATCAAAATCCCTCATCCCTCAAACTCATTCTCAACGGGTGAGGGTCTGCAATCTCTGATTGTCTCGTTTGTGATGTATAGTGACTGACATATGCAGCACATGGCACATATTGTTGTAATGTGATACAGCTCTTTGTTCACCATAAATCACATGTGATTGCTCAAGCCTTGTGAGACAAGTAACATATTTCATATTTGAAGAGGTATACAACTATAGGGGTCAAAGAATATTATATACAGGGAGCGTCGTGCGTACGTGGAATTATTCGCGCAATCTTCACGAACCTTACTATACATGTAGTCGAGGGTACAAAGAACTCTTTGTATCCATAGTACTGGAGGAAGTGGACCACATCCTCTCAGATCTAGCGGAAATCCATCACATCTGTGGATAAGACTGTATTATGGCTGGATCATTCGGGATTGCCAGGAAGTAATGAAATTCCACAAACTTTATCTGGGAGGCAAATGGCAATTCACTACCCAATTCCATACCTTTGACTCGGAGATGGGATCTATCCCATTTTGTGAGCAGGGTAAGATCAGCCTGTTACATACGAAATTGCAACAGAACTTTCATTCCTCTCGGATGCTATACCACAACTAGATTCCTGGACTGGAGACCATTAAGATACCATTGTTACTGATTGCCAACCTGCTTTATGTTTAAGGTGGACACTTCGGTTTTAGTTACAACATGATACTTCACCCTCGCCTGACCATGGACGAACACTATGTAACAGCAAATACGTGCACAAAAGGGAAAGTGTGTATCAGAATTCAAACAGAATCACATGCACCTGCCAAACCAAACAATATTTGATGAAATGTAGACGGCATAGATTGATACCCCCCTAGTATCAGGATTAGGCTTCTAAAAGTTAGAATAAAAATGACGTCCAGAAAGTTAGCATAAAATGCGAAATCGGATACTAGTAATAGGTGCTATGATGATGCTGATCTATGTATTTTGAAATATTATAGGCGTACGGAACAGTATCCGTGACTGTTATTGCTGCTGATTACATCCACCGAATCTCCCCACGGCCGATATCTTGTGACACTATAATAATCCATCACGTCCACGGTTATTCAGCGAGGTAATCATAATCAGCGAGGTAATCATCAGGTCACCCCCTCCCCCTGGGAGATACAGCGCACACCAACAGGTACTGTTATATAATATTCACGGCAATATATCGAATATACTGTCTCTGATAACTTCTATGGACTGCCTACCATCATATATCGCGTGTCGTGGTGTGACATGTTATGATCCCTCATATAATCTTCATTTGTGGATTTGAGATGTGGCACCAATGCACACGTTTAATTTTGAGGTACATAAAATCTATATATCTCCATATAGCAGTATGCTGTAGCAGAGTGCGTCGAACTCGATATGACGCAATACCGTTTCTCAACTCCATGCAATCGATCGTACGTTATTCTGCACTGTCAATTCGATACCCTGTGTCATCCGTAAATCGCATAGAACTACATGTATTCACGCAGAATCGCTCATTAATAAATACTTATGTTGGAACGAGGTCACTGAGTTTGTCAGTATACCATATCATGCATATAGGACCTGATACTGCATCAAAAAAGTACATTCTGGACACTGTCACTCCCGAACAAGCGTTTCATGAATTATACATTAAAGCAATCTTGATTCACGTTACAGGGTTTGTTGAGCGAGCTCTTAGCAAAAAACAGAGGTTTGTATTCGGCGGGGTGGTGATACTACATTGACAAACTAATGTTAGGTTGGTTCTATTAAAAAAAAACACCTCTCAGTGAAGGCATTATTTGTTATACAAAATGGTTGGCAATAAATGTTATACGAAATGGTTGCACATGTCAAATAGAAGTTGAGACACAAATACCAGAACATAACCAAAGGATGTCGTATATCATCATAATGTCTGCTCCTGAAGACGCCAGATTGAATATTGATATGAACGTTTGGTCGAGCTTTGTTTTTATTTCAAACGCTTATATTCATTCAAGTTTGGTTTCGTATTATTTTCGTCGTATCAGCGAAAATTAGGTGAATATATGTCGTACGTGTGTTCTTCATGTATTGTTGAAACTTGCACCATCGTCCTGGTAGCTCCCGTGACATTATTCGAGAAAACCAGCGGTGAAATTGCACCATCTGCAAGCTGCTAATAGTATAGGATACTGCCTTGACAAATCTAAATAGTATTACATATTGATTTGTCGAGGATGAAATGAGTGGCGTCTAACCAATACAGACCCTGAATGTAATCTGACATTTCCCGACCATTCGCCTCGCAACAGCGCTAATGTATGTCTTCTAGACCGGATCAATGTCGATATAATTAGACAAGGGAACCATGTGTTTTTTATTTCATAAATACTGTCATGACATATATATTGCAGGCAGTCATGATGCTGGTTGAGGCACAATTCCAGATAGTGGGTTATCGTTCTAACTTTTTATATGTAAACACATTGCTATAATCTAATAATTGCTATAATAAGTGTAGCAACATATGTGAAGTTACTTTACTCCGTATAAGTTATTATATTATATTCCTTATCAAAGATCACATATACTTACAAACATGTAATTATATTCACTAACCGGTGGAAAACTGCTGGAAATTTTTAGTCAAGTGCAGGTTTGATATCAATGTCTGAAGAAGAAAAGCACTAATTATGTCGGCATTGCACCGAAAATATTTACTAATACTTATCATCATGGCAATGAGAGATGTCTAACAGAATAGTATGTCTCAAATGTCAATAGAGACCTTTAGCTACAAGATTTTAGGTGTCCTTGTATGTGTACTTGTGGACCAGAAGTTACAAGTACAGCTTGTAGTTTTTGGAGCTCTAGCTACAGGTTCTACTCGTAAGTTATGCATGTGGAAAGGTATTGTGCATGTAAATGGACTGAGGTCTAATATATGACTACATTTAAAATCAGTTGCGGAGATCGGGGAAGGGGAATCCATCTCCCATGGGGAGAGAACCAGCACTCAATTTACTTAACCAAATTAGTTGTCAATCGCTGAAGCCTACACAATTTTTTTGGTTCACACTGATACTTGTTTTTTGGAACAATAAATAACAAACATACATCACAACAAACCCTTTGACACTACAACATCATATTTTGAATCCCTCTTTTGGGACGATAAGCTATTATCGTGTTTTTTCGTCCGTCGTCCGTTGTTGTAACTTTTTTTGGCATGATAAATTTCCCCATAAATTTGTCAGAACCTGTTTTGATTGCATCGTTTCTGCCGATTTGGCGGCCATTTTTGACGAAAAATTGCCAATTTTGGACTTTGGTCGCCATTTTCTAAAAAAACTGTCTGATCAGTTTTGAATTTTATTTCAAATCATTCCTCTCATGTACCTCTATGAAGTGTATAAGTTTCGTTGCCCTTGAATCGCTGGTTAGCGTGTGGCAGCCATTTTGATTTTTTTAGATTTTGTCCCAAATCAAGACACTATTCGTTTTGAGACATTTCCAGCAAAAAAAAAATGAATTTTTTTTTGGATTTAGAAAATTTCACCCAATTTCTCCTTCACAATGGGAGCTGTGCGGAGTAATCTCATAGAACACTTCAAGATAGAGCCTAAGTATTGGCACATTCAAATGGGAAATCATATATTGCGGTTTGAGTGGTGGCCTCGAATTTGACCTTGAAAGGTCAAAAGGACCTTTTTTGTCGAAAAAACGATGAATTTTGTGTTTGCTGGCCATTTTCTCAGAATCTATTCAGACAATTATACTCAAAATCATGTGTAAGATTCTCCTTATGTACCTTTGTGATGTGTATAAGTTTTGTTGCCTTCGAAGTGACGGTCTGCATGGGGCGACCATTTTGATTTTTTGAGAGGTAGGCGAAAAAAAATTTTTTGTCCGAAATCAAGTCATTATTCGTTTTAAGCCATTTCCAGCACGACAAAACAAAATTTTTTTTTGGCCATTGAAATTTTTTTCCACCCAATTTTTCCTTCATAATGGGAGTTTTGCGGGGTAAACTCCTAGAACACTTCAAGATAGAAAGTGTATTGGCATATTCGAATGGGAAATCATATATTGCAGTTTGAATGGTGACCTCGGATATGACCTTGAATGACCTTGGAGGGCCTGAGTTGATAGGCCTGGTCACGGTATACACAATATGGCTCGCCATTAGGGAGATTCTTTTGCTCTAGTTCAGCCAAAAACCCTGACTCCACCAATATCCAAGCGTCATGCCGACACCCTTGAAATTGAAATTGAATGAAGATGTGAAACAACATTGATATGACTTCTAGTAGTTAACAATAGAGTACTAGTACAGCGTGAAATGATATTGAAGATTAGAGCATGTTTATATGGGCACAAACATGTAATTGAAGGATACTAAATTTGCTAATAAAGATTTTTCAAGCTAACAATTCACATTTTACAGAGATTTTCTGTATAAGGGGCCTGTGCTTCATGGCTCTAAATCATGGTTGTTTCCTTCTGTTTTGATTGATTTGTACTATGACAATTTTAATTTTGACTGAGCATTAAATATACTTGCCAATTACTAAGTATATCCCGAGAAGGAAGCTTATATTCTACGCCAATATCGCCTTGTGGTTTGGTAATTGGTATTCACCATGTTCATGATTATCGTGATGCAAGTTTCACAGTCTCATTATTGGTTGCCAAAACAACCTCTATTGTATGCCTACTGGTTAACATGCATTCCAAATTGTTGAATGTGATATTATTTTAAACTTTTGATCCAACCTTGGAATGAAGTATGGAAACTTGTTTGCTCTGAGGTGTTACACATAATACCGGATATATTGGTTCCAAACACCACCATGTCTTCCCATGACCCCTACTTTTTTTCTTGATAATCAGAATCTGTGTGTTTTTGTTTGAAAAAATACATCAAATTTTGAGATTTCTTGAAAAATTTAGCATTAATACAAGACGCAAAATGGATATGACGTCTCGGAGTGGCAATTAAAATTGATAGAAAACTGTGGGCAAAGCACCTGATCAGCAAATCTATATTGTCACTAAACACCTCAATTTCCCCCATGACCCCTATTTTGTCTTGATAATCAGATTCATAATACTTCTTTCTGAAACATATACAGATTCTGAATTTTTAAAAAAGAACTTAGTTATGAAGGAAGACGAAAAAACATATGAATCAAATGTTATTAGCCATTGGGAGCAATGCGAATTTTCAGGCAACAGTCAAATCTGAAATATCTTTTCCATTGTGTATTATCTGGCAGGGAATCCCCAGTACATACGGTTCTTATTTTTTAAATGAATACATACAATCATACCTTTACAAAACCACAATATTTTGGATGCCTTGAAAATTTATTTACATTTACCAATACCACCTTAATGGAGATCCCTTCTCAGTCACAGCTAAGGTGTATTGCCCCAAATAATCCTGATCCAAAAACGACTGACTCAGACTAACAAGAAATAGAATGAGTCTATCATACACAAAGTTCAAAGTTGTGTTGAATAAGTTGCTAATTTCAAAATAACTAGTCCGCTAGTCTGTCTTGGTATGGCAATTTTTTAGGAGTATGCACATTGCCTCAAGGCCAGAAGCGACAGATCGGTTTTGACAATGAACAAATTGTGGTACAAAAAATCTTCTTCTGACAAAGAAAGAGGGTCCGAAAGAATCTTATCATTTGGTTCCTTGCACAACACTGAGAGGGCAGTGAATTCGCCATCATTCTCAGTTGCACACAGGAACGGAATATCAGGATCCATGATGGGATTACTGCAATACATCACAAACTACATCTGAAGAGGCATGAATTAATTTGGGTTCAATTGCAAAATAAAGTTCACAGAAAGAGTCTATACAATAAGTATTCCATAAGCATAGTTCAGGCCATTTATTAGACCATAAGACACACCGTCTGGAGATGACCCTGCTCAAGCCCCTGCTACTGTTTCTTATGTTGAGAAGGAGACACCAGAACACACTGCCCCACCCCCCCCAAAAACGAGGCACCCCAACTGAATCAATCGTCGGTTACCTGGCAAACAAATGTAATGTAGAAGCCGAACTCCACGAACAAGGACTGGCACTGCACCAGAGGAACTGGTCTTACGTAAAGATCTTTTCCAATTAGAATCAGGTTTGGAAAAAAAGAATGGCATTCCTGGCCATCCTAAACAACAAACTTTCATAAGTGTTCATTTCAATATATTCCAGTAAGTTGTTGAGCAGTTGTAACTAATTCCATCAATTCCATGTAGTAGAAAGACCTATATCTTATATATTTTGTGCCCCTGGTGGCATTTTGTGCCCCATGTGGAGATTTGTTTGGGCTTCTATCTCCAAGATGCTGGGTGTAAGATTTTTATTGTCATCTTCTCATTGTATTAGCGGTGGTATGTAGATACATACATTACACAGAAGTTTGTGATGTATTATTCAACTAATTTTGCATACTCTTACTTGATATTATTATTTGATAATTATATTGATAATTATTTGAATACACTTATTATTTATTATTTGAATACTAATTATTTGAATACTCTCATTTGATAATTAATTAATTGATTATAATTAGTTTTTTACTTGAATACTAATTATTTGAATACTCTTTTTCGGTATTTATTGAAATGCTCTTCCCGAAACAATTGATTTAACCCCTTATGACTATATATCGGGGTTCATGACGTTCCATTATCGATTTTGCCTGACACCGGATTTTGAGATTGGAAACGGACTTGGTTTTTATACTTTGGTATTGGTTTCGCGCTTATTGGTTCCTATAATAATTATCCTTTTACCTTGTAAATTTTGAGTATTTATTACTCATAATCATAAAAGAGAGCCATCGTGTAAAACACTGCTGAGTAGA
Organism: Terebella lapidaria; assembly: GCA_949152475.1. NCBI lineage: Eukaryota > Metazoa > Annelida > Polychaeta > Terebellida > Terebellidae > Terebella > Terebella lapidaria. Next base: position 2,265,425 of record OX424570.1, on the reverse strand, counting down.
GATGTAACGCAACCTTGATTATGTTACATTACTAAATTATCTGTTAAACTACTAATGCTACATTAGATTATTTCGCCGCACTGTCAATTCATTGCTTCCAGGGTCAATTCATCATGTGAGATCGGTTCCCACACTACAAACATGTTCCAAAGTTATTTTGCTGTTGTTTGAAATTACACAATAGCTGTTCATACGTGTTTTTGTTCTTGTGACCTTTCAAATCGTTGAAAACAGGATAACTCGCCATCAGCTCGACCACGAACTGCACAAGTATCATGATCAAATGATTTGAATAAACTTAGTTTTAGATCTACAGCATTAGGTCTAAATTAGATCTACAGCATGAGGAAATTAGAGCTACAGACTGACATATTGTAGCTCAGAATATGGTATGTGGTATATCAAAGAAATGATAACTTTATGCAATGGAATGATAGCATTACGAAATAGAAACAAAGTCCAGCCAATGTTATTTAGAATACATTTATATCCAAATGCACATACTGTGTATGCTAATTTATTTTGGTGAGCACGCATATAAAGTATCCATATAGCATCCCTTGTTGGCTCAGCCCTTGGCGTAACAGTAGTGATCAATGGCGGATAGCAGTGTGCATATCGAGCGAGACAGGAGATGGCTTCTTGTCTCGGGCACCTGATATCACAGTCAAACGGACCGTGTATGTGTGTGTATAAACCTCAAACAGCTTTAACAATGATTTAGTATAATATAATTTGTGAACTTCGTCTTTACACTAATGAGATTAAATTTGACAAAATTGAAGGAACATTGTACTTGATAGAACCCGATCTACATGTATTTCCGTAGCGGTAAATGGAATCTGCAGAAAATAGTGTACTCCTAATTATTTGCGCGGGTCAGGAATGGGATGATAACAATTAATTGTGGTGAATTAAATGGATAACAAATTATACCAGAAGGAGGTTGGAAGGGCCTTGGCTGAATATCGTGTGCATAACGGAGGTGTTTCTAAAGGGTAATCTTCAGTCGAGGTAATAGTGGCAAAAAAATTACTGGCTGTTGAGTGAGCTTTTCCCACGCCAGTCATTTGCTTGATTCCTACCACAAGACTCTTGCTATGAGTGTCCTTATTGAGAGTACTACAGCAAACATCAAACCAATTAGCAAGAGCTTTTAATTGCACTACATATCCAATTATATGCCATCTTGAAGTCCCTGGTAGTGTTTCACAACCAAGAGCCTGAATGAAGGCCATCACCTCATAGCTAACATTAACTCTGTCGACGGTGATTTTTGTTCGAAAATAGTTTTGACTTAGCAAGAATGTAGAGGTGCTTTCGCAGCCTAATTGAGCGCCTATCTGCAAAAACATACCGTACCTAATCATCAATTCCACGAACCTCATCATTCTCCAGTACAGACAATTGGTCGCCAGAAAACACATATTTCAGGCGATCAAAAGTGGGTTTATCAAGCTCACCGCCTATTTGTATCTACCTGAATGCTACAGCAGATAATATGTACAGTAGATCACGAGTTTCACTGTACTTACAGAAAGAAATATGATATGTCCCGATCACATTGAAGAAACCACTGCATTTTTCAGAACTTCGTATACTGTCGATGAGGAATTGTTACTGCTTCCTGCCATAAAGACATTCCACGCCAGCTAACATCTCCACTGGGATCGTCGTGAAGGCCATCCACCGGTGTTATACAATAACAAAGTCGATATCATCGCCTGACACAAGCAATACTCGCTCATGTCAATGACAATCAGCGCAAATAAACGCAGTACAAATCTCATGATAGTCTACGTGAGCTTGCGAGTCAAGTATGTTTCTTTATTTCTGTGGAAAAACAACACATACAACCGACAACATATGATCACTAATACCTGAGAATTCCACCCAGGGTTTGACAGTCATCCCTGAACTAACAGGTATGTGTATGAGAGAAGTCAGTGGTGTGCCTGATTTGGCATTCGCTATGGTCACGACTCATGAAATCCACAACATGAAAATTTAATTCACACTTATAATATTCTTCGGAGTGAATCAAAATCAGCCATTTTGATTTTTCGATGGTTCTCTTTTTGCCATTGTAAGGATTTTGGATTTGGAAAATTTCATCCACTTAATCCTTTAAAATTGGAGCTGTTTAGAGTAAACTCATCGAACACTTTAAGATAGAGCTTGAATATTGGAACATCCAAATGGAAAGTCATATAATGATTTCACTGTTGCCACTGAACACTATATATACATTTTCCCGATAACCTTTCTTAGCCTTTGGGCTAATTTTTGTAATTGTGTTCACAAGAATGGCCGCAAACACGATGAAATTATATCTCATTTGTGTAAATCAGTATGAAGCTATTCGTTCATATCCTATGGTGAAAACACCATGATGAACTCGTGCGCGTTTCCTGTCCACTCATTTAGCATCTATGGTGCTATTGGCGCATATCCTTGTACGTTGGACAGTTTTATTATTCTCTGAATACCAGTAAACCAGTCGCCTGATCAGCCTAACAATTCATCCGAGCAAAGCAACAGATTTGTTCAGAAGAACATACTAGTAATTAATCGTTCAAAAATCTGTTTCTGCAGCATTTAAACCCATCTATGGAAATTGTTCCGTTTTACCACCCAGAGCTGTCCCAACATTTTATCACTGAAAAATGTGGTAAAAGAATTTCCAATACCATTGATGGCTTCCTTCCACAAAGGCATTTCGTGTCCACTATAAATTCCCCGGAGACAGTCTGCAAGGTCATCTACGCCGTGATGTCAGGAATAAAACTAACGTCATTGATCATCCAATCACTCCTCAGGCACAGCAGCCATTAACACGAACGTAAACTGGCGTGGTTCGATGTGATGGTAAGTGAGCAACCAAAATAAGTTTTACCTGATATACCGAACGTATATATTCTTATTGGACGTACGAAAGGCGGAATATTAGTTCCAGCACAAGTAAAGTTTGACGTCATATGATAAATAAGATAATGTTATTGTCAAATATATATATTTCATGGAACGTCGGCAGTTATATTCGCCTTTTCTGAAATATAATCGCCTGTTAGACCCCCCATGATGTGTACACCCATGTGCGTCAGGATAAATATATGTATCGACCTACTACCAGAAACAAGAAACCTAAAATACATTTTCGGAATATAACCAAAATCATATCAAATACTTACAGCCAAAGCCGCATAATACAGCAACCATATTAATATAATAACTACCCGCATATAGGGCATAACAATAAGCATATTAGTCGAGTCAACATTGCGATGAATGCAAATATGCGCGTAATATGTGAATCCACCAGGTATTCGACTAATCGCAAATATTTGTGTTATACCATCATTTCTTTTAATGTCGGAATAACGGAATGTTTATAAATGGTATCGAAGACATCAGTATGTTAGCATCAAGGAATGGATTGATCACAAGGAATCGCCATAATTATCAATCATAACAAGTAATGGCTAATGTAAACACAACGTGTCTGATCTCCGTGTAAATAATGTGCTGAATTATGTGCTAGTCTTGCAAAGGAAATAGTATGCACCATAAAATACACAAAAACAATCACAAAGACCATATGTAACCATATTACATCAAACCATATGTAATTGATATCAAAACGTTAAATCGATCGACTCCAAAACATCGAAACACGAATATAAAGTGTTTGTATACTGTTCTGCTGATTACTACCACTCATACACAGAATAATGCAACGGATATAAATCAAGTGAGCATGATGCTTCAAATCCGACTCTATGTGCAATCAGTCACACAGAGACTAAGACAGTGTCAAGGTAAACAAAGCCCGATCAAATATTTACCACCAACGCCACACTGGCGTCATCAGGGGAAGACAAGTTTTTCCATTCAAGGTTTCTACTTTTCTGCTAATTGTATCCCCCGAACGAAGTTCGGCAGATACTACGGATATGACTCTGTTGTGCCGCTGGCGCGTCTCCCGTCAAGATGTTCGTGTGAACGCTCTACAGGTTGCAAATGTTAACCGATTGTGATAGTTTTTCAGAGGGACATGTCTTTGGGGAAGATCGCGACACAAATCGATTTTAATTGCCATAGCAAACAAATTGGCCGATTGGCGACACATTTTGTGCTCAATTGGCCTGTTTAGCACACATGGTTTGGGAACCCTCTACGGGTGGGAGTTATGATAATAAAATCGAACAGGCTCAATAGGAAAGACAGTTACACGAAACCTATTTTTTTTTAGAATGATGAAATTAACACTAATTGTTAACAGGCTGACTTATTATGACCATTGCAATACATTGACATATGTGTTCACTTCAATAACAGGTACTAAGAAAACAAATGACAGTGGGGCCCACGGGGTCCACCGTGCGCCCCCCCCCCCCCCCCACCCCTCAGGACCCATGAGGGGTGTCATTTTGTTTGGGGGATCCTTTTGCGTCAGAATCTACTTGTTAACACTCAATATCCTGGGATGAACCATGCAATATGGCGGCTTATCAAAATGGGTGCCATCAAATCCGAGAGATTTCTTGAAACACAAATTTGTATATATTGCCGCCCCTAATTGTGTTATGGCATGACAACACCAATGATATTGCGTCATATCAGAGAATTCCCTATTTTGAAAACGGGGAATGCCCTTGATCCCCCGCAGAATGGTGGGGGATATTTTGCTATGACTGGTTGTTGACCCGAGCTGGTTGGCATTGCACACGAACAGTTTCAACACCACAGCACGCACAGAACGGCTCGGACGACGAACGATATATATGGGTTGTCAGGCATGAAAATCAGTCGTTTTAAGGGGGTACCCTCAGAATTCGAGCTGTAGCGAAAAATCCAATTTATCAACATATATATTCCTTACTATAGTGAGATTAGGAAATGAATTGGCTAGCTTTGTATATAAGCTGCTAAGGTTCAGCTTGTTCTGGGACGGAGCTATGGAGACTCGAATTTGGGTTTTTTATCATTGTTTTGTATGGCCGAAGGAATTAGTGAAATCTGTCCTTATAGACACGATTTGGTGACACCAGTCGCGTAGAGTCCTGGGGGTGGGGGGGGGGGGGGGTGAGGGGGAGGTTTATGTTATATTTATGATTTACTGCACGGAATCACTACCAACGGACAAATCCAGCAATACCATGAATTGTTGTAAAGTTTTGTAACACTTTGTTCGCCCAGAATGTCTTTCTAGCATGTACCTCTCCTGCACTTGTTGCTTCTAGAAGCGATAATTCATGTACATGTATTATACACAGGGGTATCAAATATGTGATGATTCGACAATGGATGAATGCAATGATTCCCACATACTGCAGTTATACTGAGTTTGTTTACAGCATACACAGGTGCTAACTGCTAAAGAACATGTGTTGTTAAAGCTGCCGTTCAGCAACTCACATGTAGTAAATGTACTATGTTGTGCTGATATATGTATATCGATATATTATAAACAAAAGTAGCATCGGCCATGTTATCATTTACTTTAATTGATTACCTCCGCAGTCTTGGAATTGCGTACATCGCAGACATGCAGTGTACACCAATAGATACAGTTACATGATATTTCAGATCAGTATATTGACTTTCCTGTCTCTAATAAATTCCATCAAAGGAATGTTTAAAATCATAATATCGCTTGAAGCGCTGTAGCAGATCATGTCCCATCATGCAATTTTCAAACCTGGGTTTAAGTGGCCGAACCAATGCACATTTCATTCGATGCCTTTTCAAAAACTTACAATCGATATATCCACATATAGCAGTATAGAGCTGGAAGAGAATGCGTCAAACTCGATATGACGCAATACCGTTTCTCAACACCATGCAAGCGAACGTACGTAATTCTGCACTGTCAATCAGATATCCTGTGTCATCCGTGAAGCGTATAGAACTACATGTATTCGGGGAGAATTAAAGGAATAAGATATCATACATATATAAAGCACATCTTTCATAAGTCGGAACATCTGAACACCTCTCATAGGTTAAAATTTTATTTATCTTGCGATATAGTCATCAGTCTCTGTTTGTGGGAACAATCAGTGGGCATTTAGCAAGTTCAGATGACTTTATTTGGTGCGGCAAATGCATCCAAATAATTACAAACAAGTTAAGGATTGATTATATAAAAAAAACTCAATTATTGGAAGATATACTTTTATGTTATGATTTTAATAAACTGTATGGACGTCATCACGACCTGGTTTATAAGTATACCTGTCTTTATGTTATTTGTTTCTGGGGGAACTCATGACGTATGCCACATGTTTGGCAGGAAATGCACACTCTTCCGAAACACCCGATTTCACCTCATGACCTGTGGTTTCATGAAGTACTATACAAGGATTGCAGAAGGTAAAACATGTACGGTTCCATCCCGTTCCACTCGCCATGCTGCCAGCGCCCGTTTTGCTCACCGCGCTGCCCCGCGCGGCCCACCCGCAAGTCAGAACACACTTCCCCACATACACACATTTTATTATTACTTCATTTAGGGCAACACGGTAAGACATCCATTGGCTATGTGTTGACCCGACAGTATGCATTTCTGTGTGTTTTTATGCTGTCGAAATAAATTGATTTGATTTGATTACAATTCTCTCGATTTTGTCTGATACTGGACTTCGAGACTGGAAAACGGTTTCGTTCGTTCAGAATGGTTCCATGTTTTTCTTATTGTAACGAAATGTGGTTGGTGTACACAAATACAAGAAAATATTTACGAATGTAAACATTTCACATGTGATAAGGTATTTAGTAAAAACAAACTAATACTACCAAACAGCTGTTAAATCCGTCCGTATGAATCCAATCAACTCAGCGGCAGTTTGCCTCGTGCTGGGTTCTCTTCATACACCCATTTCGTTCACGGGTTTGCCTGAGATTTCTAAATTGTCTTAATATGGTGTTGGACAGTTTTATAATAATACCATCAGTGTACAGTAGAAACACCTATATTTGTCTGCCCTTTTTGCTCCTCATGAAGCCAGTGAGGCTTGGGATGTCAATAACTGGCTGGGCTATGGTTTTACTTCCTAACCTTCACTAGTAATGGATATACGTTATGTGCAAATAGATAAAAGTGTCGCAAATTTTCATTCTTTAAAAATGTAACTACGTATGACGCAATATCCAGCCACATTCATCCATGTATCGTTGAGGCTAAGATCATGGTCCTGGGCAGATCCCGTGACATTCTCCAAGCGGTTAACTAGCGGTTGAATTGAACCATCTGACAGCTGCCTATAGTTTCATTTACCGCCTTGACAAAGATGAATACATATTGATTGGTCGCGGATGAAATGAGTGGCGTCTAACCAATACCTACGTTGAATGTAATCTGACATTCCCGACCATTCGCCTCACAACAACACTGAGGTATGTCTGAATGTCCTCCACATCGGATCAGTGTCAATGTAAGCAGGCGTAGGTAGCATATGGGGTGTTTTTTATCAGTTGTATATGGTACTGATATCAAGCACATGTGTATATGATAATTATATGTTGATAGTAGTTAAAACTATGACACACGATATTATTATATTACCAGTCAAGGCACATAAGTTGATACAATTGTAGCAGCATATGTGTGAAGTTATCGCAGAATTAATATTCCCAGGTAACAAGTTATTATATTTGATTACTGTTAATTTCTATTGTGGTACCACATTTCATATATCAATATATACTTACGTATACCAATATGTATGCTCGCAACATGTGTATTGAACTGCATAGAAACTAATGTCATGGTGTTTAATCAATCACACGTTGAGGATGAAAAAATTAAATTATTACAAATTTCAGAAGCCGACATTTCATTATGAAGGACCAACGAGACAATCAGAGATTGCAGACCCTCGCCCTTCCAGATTTAGTTTTACTAAAAGTATAGTTGATGACCCTTACATCCTCTACCTGGACGATAATCGGGGACTTTGATCGTACTGTCATTGGTCATATATCAAATGGTCGGAAATTGGCCATAAAAAATTAAAAATAATTCGAAAAATAATCACTAATCAAAGTAGACATCTTTTTTCTATCTTGAACATATTTTCGACTTGTCGACCACGACCATAACTTTTGATACTGACAACCCAAACTTCGCCAGCTATCACAACTTTATACCGCATACTTTGATTCAACATTCTATTGAATATCGTCATTGGTTTGGGAATTACCACACCTTGAAATACTACGAATAAGTGATTTCAGCTGATGACCCTTACACTTCCACATTCATCTTGGTCGAAAATAGGGGGTTCTGATCATACGACCATCGGTCCTACAGCAGATGGTGGGAATTGAGCACTGAAACATAAAAAAATAATAAGGGAAATTAATCACTAATATAAGCAGAGTTATTGCAACCTTTCGATTTTGATCTTTTATCTGACCTTGTCGTTCAATATTGAGCTGTAAAATTTCACAGTATTGTTTCTATCATCAAGGTACATCTCCTGAATGAAAATGGGTTAAAACGATTGAAAACTAGCTCAAAACGATCGTTAAAACAATTCAAAAATAAAACTGTATGGCCTTGAGTCTCAGAACACTCAAAAGTCGTAACATCGTGACCTTTAATTTTTCGACATCGGGCAAAAATGGAGACTTTTCGTCTTATGACCATCGGTCGTACACCATACGATCGAGAATTGGCCAGAGAAAAATACAAAAATAGTTTGATAAAAATAAATATCAAGTAGAACCGGAGATATGGTTGATTATGTGATTTTCACTTTTTCCATTGCCATGACAATCATTTTTTTATTCGATTTTGACAAAATTTGCAGAAGACCGAGCCATTACCATTGCGCTTCACTCCTATAAATTTCAGATCGATCGGATAGTTTGTCATTCAGTTATGAGCGCAGATATTTGCACTGAAAAGTCGCTGGCAAAAAGTAACTGAAATCGTGACCCCCAATTTTTCGACACCAGGCGATCAATAAGAGTTTTCGTCCCACGATCATCGGCCGTACACCATACGATTTGGAATTGGCCAAAGAAAAATATAAAAATAGCTTGAAGAATTAATATCGAGTAGAACCAGAGTTATAGCCAATAATGTGATTTTCACTTTTTCCGTTGCCATGGCAACCGTTTTCAATTTGATTTTGACAAAATTTGAAGGAGACCGAGTCACTAACATAGCGCTTCAGTCCCATCAATTTCAGATCGATCGGACCGTTTTCTTTTAGGTATGAGCGCAGACAGGTGCACTGAAACGTCACTGGCAGAAAATAACCGAAATCGTGACCCCCAAATTTTTCGACATCGGGCGATAATGGAGAGTTTTCGTCGTGCGACCTTCAGCCGTATACCATACGATCCGGAATTGGCCATAGAACAAATACAAAGTTAGTTTGAAAAATTTATATCAAGTACAACCGGAGTTAGAGCCAATTAAGTGATCTTCACATTTTCTGTTGGCATGGCAACCATTTTTATCAGATGTTAACCAAATTTGAGGAGGACCGGGTCATTGACATACCGCTTCATCCCTATAAATTTTACACCGATCGGACCATTTATTTCCCATTTATGCGCGCGGACAGATAGACAAACAGACAGGGAGATAGACCCAAATGCAAATCCCTCGCCCCCACCTACGGGGGCGAGGGTAATTAGACCATACTTACAGCCTGTGATCACATGAATCAGCTCGTTGCGCGAAAAAGCGCTGAAAATGTATTGTCAATTTATTACATATCACGTATACTTCCAATATGATTTTTTATAACAAACTATGCCGAGCGAACAAAATTAAGTGTGTTATCCAATCTTAAAGTCCAGTGTCAGTCAAAGTCGAAAGAAAATTATAGAACTCCATGAGTCGCCATATATGGTCATAAGGAGGTGAACGATAAACATGGAAACAATACCCAATTATATAGTATCCGAGCAGACAAAACCGAGTCCATTATCCAATCTCAAAGTCCAGTGTCAGGCAAAATCTAGAAAATTTTAATGGAACTTAACCCCCATATATGATGGCCACAATACAGTTCTTTATCGCGGAATAGTAAGCGATTCATTTCTACTGGCGTATTCTAGCCAATTTTAACAAATTCTATCAACACATTCCACAAATTCAGTAAGAAAAATTAGATGTTTTGTAGTTCAACGTGCGGAGTGTGTCAATACGCCATGCATCAAAACCCAAAAAAGCTACCCCTAGGCTCCAGATATTGTTGTACAGTAAATCAGGAAACCATGCTGGTTTATTCTATCAAGTGTTTTTAGCAACTGAAGTATGGTTTGCTGTACTATATATTGTGAACCCTAAAGTTTACCTTACTATGCAATATTATACAGTCCCTCGGAATGTACACCTTCACTACTCATCATTGATTCACCATTGACTTATTCATATTCAGGAATCAGATCATGATGAAATGCAAATATGTGGATATTATACTTTGTATAAAATATGAAATTTTGATATATGCACAAACTCAAATAAACAACTAAAAATTCCATAGCACATGCGAGTCCACGATAGGTCGATAAGGCTTCGTTTTTTACAGGTCAGTAACCAATATATTATTGAAACTCCGGGTTGTCGCGTTACAAAGCACCTCTCTATCATCACTCTCGACATCAGCATACACGGGAGTCTCTACACGAGCGTTCTCGACTGGCTGTTCTGATTTACAATTCCTAGAGACACTGTCCCGTCTCACGGTCGAGTTGTTCCGTCCATTACAGGTGCCGTTATCCTTGAAGTCGTACGTGGTGAGAACGTGACTACCTCTTCTAAGTCTCTGGAAACTTGGGCAGCAGCAAGAAGTCCAGATGGCATTGAACCTCTTTCTGAAGTCCTTGCTGACGTAGTTGTAGATGATGGGATTCATGCACGAGTTGGCGTAGGCCAGACAGTGACACATGACTCGGAATATCTGGTAAGCTCGAGTATCTGGTATGTTACCGTAGTGTGCCCAGAGTAGACTCATGTGTAGAGGGAACCAGCTCAAACCGAAGATAGCAATGACAACGAGTACGATACGAGAGGCGAAATTTGTTCTGTATCGTCCTCGCTTCTCTGATGTGATACTCCTGTTGCTCTGGCGTAGGGATGAACGCTTCTGATTTCCTTTTAGAAATCTCATGAGCAAGGAATAAAAAGTCACAATTAGCATGAAAGGAATGATGTATGAAAAAGTGAAGAAGGTGATATGCACAAGCTTGCCATTGTCGACTGCGCAGTAGCGGTAGATGTATCCAAAGTGGTACTCTTTTATCCGATAAGAGTAGAGAATTGGAATGTTCACAAGTAACATGACCAACCACAGCAGGAGGATCAACAGGATAACATTCCTTTTCTTCTGGAAATACACTGATTTCGGTGAGATCACTATCGTGAAATACCGCACCGCTGAGATACCCACCAATGTGTAGACGGTAATGTAGACGGTCACGTAGAGAACAAACTGCCAAAGTTTGCAAAAGAAACCCGCGATATCCCAGTTATTGGCTGCGTAGTGGTAAATAACGAATGGTACGCTCAAAGTCAGGAACAGTATGTCGCTTATGGCCAAGTTGAGTAACAGCAAATTAACCGTATTCCGCATCTTTCTCTTGAAGAGGATTACGAAGACGACGAGCAGATTTCCCACGAGTCCGACCAGGATGATCGTACAGAACAGCACCGGCACCGTCACTTTGTAGAAGGACCAGTGGAAGTCGATGTCAGCTTGAGTGATGTTTGGAGCTATCGAATCCTGAAAGTCTGATAGATTCCAGTTGTGGACGATGTTCGGGGAGATCGTGACCGCCATGTTCCTTCGTCTAGAGATCTACAACACTTGACTGGCAACAACAGGCGACACTCTATCCTCCATTGATATTCTTCTTCAATCGGTAACTGCTCCTGGTGATCTCAGATTCTTGTACGACGTGACTCCCGCTTTATATATCTATGTGACGAATGTCAATTGCTGGTTCTTGTTTCTAATAGATGCGATGCTTCCATTGCACCTAGCTGAGTACACGTTATATTTAATAACAAGAAGTTCATAGTTCAAGATCTGACGAAAAAGTGCAAGAAATCGGTCGAACATCAAACACATCCGTATTACTACCACCAAATAACTGCTTTTTTTTTCGTGTTTATCCAAGGAATGAGATGGTTAGCGGACATATTATTCTCCTGCTGTATCAACAATAGATTTTTCATCTTGATCGTTCCGTAATATTCCATCTCGCGGGGAACACGTGTGAAATTTGCTAGCTTCTGTTGCTGGATCGATGTTTTTGATCTATTCATGTTTATCGAGTCGGGAAATCCACACAAAATCCCAACAAATAAGATATCGACACATCTCGAGCTTGGATCGAAGTGCCCACTTGAGTGATGAGTGCCTCCACAGATTCTGACGGCGAAAACCCTGTCGACTCCCGTCAGTGGAGTGGCTCAAGTGTCGTTATGATTGCGCTAGCTGCAGTAACCAGCCGAGTGCTGAGAGTGGTTCATCACCACGGAGCCGCCGGTTGACTGGCTGGACTTCCCGCCTCATACTCTGACGCGGCCGAGTGCGGAGATTGTGCAACTTGTGCTGGACAAGTCATTGTGGAGAGCTGTTTAGTGTGAGCCTCGAGACCCTTCGCGGCAGGGGACTGGATTTAGAGTGGATAGAGTGGGGCATTTCAGAATCAATGAGGATCATTGGCAGCGCTACACGGGATATAGCGCTGCCCTATCCTTTATAGGTGTTGACTCGTCCACGATGCCGAATTTTCATTGCTTAAAATCTCTTAATTTATTGGTAGCAATATGCAGATACATACCTTTCAGCAAGGCTAGACTAATCATGACCTTTTGTGTAATGTAGAGTTGAGATAGGATAAGACAGTAATGCAGGTCGGCGGCAGTATAACGTGATTATAACGAGCAACGAGCGGCATTAAATGAACATTTATAAAGCACTGCACAGCCATGATAGACATTTAAAACAACTATTTCCTATAATAATTGAGGGACGTGATCACTTCCATTATAACATTTCATTCTGCAGTCGTTCGCCTGAAAGCACTAAAATTCCAACAGTGTTTTTGTAATGAAAATACCATTCGTGCACGGGGCATATTGACTACGTATGGATCGCATTCATATCTAGGACTTAATGGGTCGAGAGAACATAAGTTTTGTGGGATATTGAGAGTTCGTCAATCGAAATGTTCGGAAGGTTTGTTGTAAATCTGGTATACAAAACTGACCTATTGAGTTGTGACCTATTTGTGAACATCCACCGAAACAACAAACCATCAATAGATACTGGCAGGCAAAAGACGTTTTTGCTGTCAAGTCCCTATAAGAATGTACTGAAGCCTAAATCATACATCTTTATTGCCCCACTCGGGGACAAAGTGTCGTCCATTACCATGATAAAACGTACACGTTCGGTACCCCATGATCGATCCAATCCGCCCGTGGATTGTGTTTATAATGCGGATGACATGCAATAGTTCGGTTCAAAAGGAGTCTCATTTGTCTAGCTCGGAATATATAACTTCGAATTTTGTATTGGAGTTGATTATAATCTGTATATTTTTGTTCAGGACTTTGGAAGGATACACCATGTACTAACTCATTACATAAATTCCATGAATGTGGTCGGTAAAGATATAATGTTCTTGCTTGATTTGTTCTAGATGCCATCACGTAATGTGCAGGAGGTTACCTATTGCTGGTCGGTCAGTGCCACCTGCTTCTTTGGTGGAGTTCCAGGAACATGAAGACTAGACTATTTGTTCGTACCTGCTCAATTTGATAACCAGGTGCAGTGTTATTAACCGTAATTGAGGGAAGCACTGACGACTCGGGTTATATTGTGCGTCTATTCCGATCATATCACACTTTGGTTTCCCACGGGAATGTGTCTATTTGTTATGTGAAAATCGACAATCACCGATTGGCCAACAAATTTTCCTGGTATCTCGTATTATATAGTGCATGAGGATACATGCTAAGAGTATTCGATAGTGCTTGTAACACGAGACTCTCGTGAACTCGGGCCATTCGTACTGTACATTTCTTAAAGTATACCAAACACTGAAACCACAACTACTCATCTCCGTCCTTATATATCTGACAAATTAATGTTATATTGGGAGCGCAATGGTCGTAGTTAATTTGCAATAATTTTTCTGGGTACCCGACGCACCAAGTTGTTGTGAAACAAGCGTTGATGAATTTTGTCCCGATTTTTCTGACACTGAATTTTGATTGCTCAGAATTGTATATACTTGGTAAGGTTTCTACGCCTGTGACAATCGTGGGATTAGCAATCGGGTCGTTGGTTTGCCACACCAGTACGTCTGACGGGTCGGGACATACCTCTCTGAGTCTGAGTATGGTTGAAAGACATGAAGCGTGATAGATATATATTTATGTTTGTATAGTAGTATAGAGTGCTCAGTGTCTGGACAACACGATTCGAGTTTGAATTCTAATAACGCTTACTGAGCTTCTGAGATAGCATACACCCCACACAAAATATCCTTTTGTCCAATCAAGACTTCAGTAGTACCTGTACCAGTTTCGGAAGATCATGTAGCTATTAACCAAAAACAATACCCCAATTTTAGTGTCCTTATTTAGGTAGCACGCTGTTTTGGTTATTGTAATTGGTTGTTTAATATCCTCATTGAGGTACGTGGTTCAGAGGTTTGCTGCACAAGGCGCTCATCCCAGATTAAGTTTTAATGTAGAATTCCTCTGCCTTTGTTTAGGCAAAGCACACAATGCGTTCAATATCGGCCTTGACATATGGAGATGAAATATCGGGAAATGACTCCACTCGAATGCTCCTATATCATACTATTTGTTCGATGCACACAAGGAAATCAATTACATGAAATTGTAAAATGATTGTGTCGTTGTGTGTCAATTTATACAGATGAATTCTTCGAAGCAGTTCATGAAATCAGAATCAATCTAATTAGTAGTTGAACAACTATTTCCACAGTTTTGAAGATAAAAATGTATACTTCACAACAGCTCTAATGTTAGGCATTAAATACGTTTATATATACTAACAATTTCGTCATTTTACATCTTTCGGACAAAAATGAAATAAGAACTGGTAAGAACTGGTTTTCAGTGGGTTATGCTAGTATGTACAATCGAATGTGTTGCATATACTATTAGATAGACCCATGGTTTGTTTTACACATTCTCTGCTAATTTGAAAATGGGGCTCTTGTTTATAGAACATAAAACCGATACCAAATATATGGAAGTGTTGGTGTCACATAGTAGTTGTTCTTAAACACATCCTAATATAGTTCTGTGTTTAACATCCAATGAGTAGAAAACCGCTGGCACCCATACGTGTGTACCTGTACATATCACGGCACTACAGGTAGATACTGATTCAGTTTTATTAAACACTCAGAAAGTATACCACACACACACTACATACAATAACGAGACAATCAGAGATTGCAGACCCTCGCCCTTCAGATTTAGTAACTAAAATTAGGCGATAATTGAGAGTTTTGGTCTTAAGACCATCGGTTGTACGCCATACGATTGGGAATTGGCCAAAGAAAAATACAAAAATAAGTTGAAAATTTAATATTGATTGGAACCGGAGTTATAGCCAATTATGTGATTTTCTTTTTTCCGTTGCCACGGCAACCGTTTTTACCCGATTTTGGCAAAATTTGGCAGGGACTGAGACACTACCATTTCTCTCCAGCCCTAAAAATTTCCAATCGATCGGACTGTTTGCCTTTGAGTTATGAGCACAGACATTTGCACTGAAACGTCGCTGGCCAAAAATAACCCGAAACCGTGACCTCCAATTTTTCGACATAGGGCGATAATGGAGAATTTTCGTCGTACGACCATCGGTCGTACACCAAACGATTGGGAATTGGCCAAAGAAAAATAAAAAATAGTTGGAAAAATTAATATCAAGTAGAACCGGAGTTAGAGCCAATTATGTGATTTTCTTTTTTCCGTTGCCATGACAACCGTTTTCATCCGATTTTGGCAAAATTTTAGATGGACTGAGCCACCATCATAGCACTCTAGCTCTATAAATTTCAAATCGATCAGACCGTTTGTCTTTGAGTTATGAGCGCAGACATTTGCACTGAAACGTCGCTGGCCAAAAAAATTCGAAACCGTGACCCCCAATTTTTCGACATCGGGCGATAATGGAGAGTTTTGGTCGTACGACCAATGGCCATATATCAGATGATCAAGAATTGGCCATAGAAAAATACAAAATTAGTTAGAAAAAATTATCTTGATTAGAACCGAAGTTATGGTGAATTATTGATTTTTACATTTACATTACATTTAATTTACACCTTTATGGCATCACCTGACAACACATTTAGCATTGGAAACAGAACCATTTCAAACATCTAGTTTGCGTATGTATCAACATAGTACCTCTAATCATGCTAATGGCACACAATTTTGATGATGCCAATACTAAAAAAAACCCCAAAATATATCAAAATTGCAAAAATCCAATAATACAAACTGACAACTTTCATATCATTGTGTTGCATCTTTGGAAAACTCTCGAATGAGTTCAAGCAGACGGTGATGGCCGTTTTTTGCATGCCATACTGGTATTACAGGACAGTGGGGATGACCGTTTTGCACACCATACTCGATAAAGCAACAATGTATGTTCAAAATGATAATATCTCAAAGCACACTACAAAAAGGATATAGGATAAAAGAAAACTAATATATATATATAGGTAGAATCCAACTTGCAGAATCAAAACCATGTGTATTACATAGCCAGCGCTGTAACCACTCGACCACTGATACAATGCACGATTGCAATGCAAATTTCCATTTCCCATTGAGAACAACTATTATGACTACACGCATGTCGGCCTGACAGCGCCGAGAAATTGATCCAAAAATAACACTGAGTTTATCACCTAAACTAGCTAAAACCAACTTTTACGGTCATATTAGCTGGACAATTGGGCAAGAGAAATCCACGTTCAAATCTACACGAACCATTTCATAGCTCAAGCACATATTGGGCAAAATTTCAGAAAGATTCGATCCTAAACTTTAAAGATCAAAATGTATGTGTAGAATGGATGACGCCGGAGTCCGACGTCAATGGACGCAACGCCCTGGCACAAGGTTATCGTTCCAAATGGTAGAATAAAAATGAGCGAATGACAAACAGCAAATATTCCCGCACAGATATGAAATTACATTGACAACAAGTAAACGAAACAAAAAGAGAGGCTTAGACATGTGTCGATTGCACAACTTTGAAGAATTAGCCCTAAAATATGACCTAACAAGCATCACAACAGCAGAACTTGAGGTTACGTGTGCGGCCACAGGGACAAAGGAGAGTAGAACCAGTACTCGAGGCTGAGTGAACACGAAAAAAAATCAAGGATAAGTAGACACGAAACCCATTTCTTGGTTAAACAACCAAACAAAATATTGTGGGTCTTGTTTCTATGTGATATGAAAATTCTAATTGTGAACCTGAACGTTATGACAACCTGTCGAATATTTTGATGTCCATGCGTAAATTGATTCTCACCTGCTCTTTTGTTGAGTTGCCCATTATTCTTGCCCAAATGTGTTTTGGTTGAACTTTCCACAAAGGACTATGGTGTGTGTTTCCCTTGCTCAATATTTGGAAATGAACTTAAAGCCTATTGATTAGTTTGATAACAACAAAGATGTCCGCTTTGATAACAATATGAAACAATGAACTCGAATCGTATTGTAACTCGAACTCGTATTGTAATAACTCTCTACTTCCCTCTCACAGAGAACAATTCTCGTAGATGGTCTTACACTACCATAGTACCTCCAATACTGGTGCCGAGCTTGTCCATGCGAAAATTGATTGTTACTCGCATTTGTTTGTCGACTCGTCCATTATTCTTGCCAAAATGTGTTTTAGTTGCACTTTCCACAAATGACCAAGGTGTGTGTTTTCTTTGTTCAATATTTGCTACTTAACTTTGTTGTAATCTGAGATTATGACATAAAATATGGATAATGTCATCGCTGACTTAATTCGGTAGCAATAAGTCCACGCATGGACAAGTTCCTCACCAGTAGTACCATGGGGTCAAAATTACACTAACAGATATAGTACGGCTAACGCCGCACAATAATTGCTTGTTTGCTTTTCTAGATGTTTTTATGTTGGCAATCAGGTCATATTTTAAGGCTATGAAGAATAGAGATAACACAAACGCGTTATGACAAAAACATGCATCGCTCGATCATAATGAAACCAATGAGACCCTGTAAAATGACACGATACAGTGTTTAATCTGGGCAATTCGCCATGCAACTTACCATACCCCCCAGATTTTCAACCTCGGGCGATAGTCGGGATTTTTCTTTGTACGATCATCGCACATGCATCATATGAAGCAGACATATCAACTGGTACACGCCTTTTGTCATGCATTTGTTAGCAGCTAATACCACAGATCATTCACAGTTGTGAAGCGGCTTGTAACTTTAAATACAAAGAACAAACTAGATTTTGATGATACCACTAGAAAGCCCGATAAAATAGGTTGTCACTATTCGTGGAACAGTGTTTTTTTCCTTCAAAGGTGATCATTATAATTCGAAACAATAGAATTACATAAAGCATGGCAGGTTTGGGATGCTTACAAGACCACTCAGAAACAGAAAAAGTCATTTGGAATTGAATTTTAGGAAAAAAAATCGGTCAACAATGAGAATCGAACCACTGACCCCTCGCACACATACCTAACGCCACTACTGATTGCGCCATTCTGTTCATTGAAGCTTAATACGTGTAAAGTATAATGCGTAGGAGAGACTCCGCTCAGGATAACCACTGAATTATGCCATGGCTGTACATTTGTCATTGGACTGGCAGCGTGCAGAATTCGATCGGGAAAACTCGTGACCTTGAGTTCTACAACTTCACAATCTTATTCTGCGTGATCAGGCACAACTCCTGAGTAAAATCCGGCAATATATATATATATTGGAACCTGGCTCTATAATGTGGTTTTGTATATTGTGAGACAGGAAAAACCTAAATTCATGACCCCCAAATTTTCGACCGAGACCGAAAATCCAGAGTTTCGGTCATACGACCATCGGACATGTATCATATGATGCGGATTTGACCATAGAAAAATACAAAAATAATCAGAAAAAATAATCATGATTACAAGCGGAGTTATCACGATTTTTCAATTTTGACCTTTACTGTGACCTTAACTGTAATTCTTGACCTTGAGCCCTACAACTTCACAGTCATGTTCCGCGTGAGAAGGCACAACTCCTGAGTAAAAATCAGAAACATATATTGGAACCTCACTCTACAATAGGGTTTTGAAAATTAAAACAAGCAAGACCTAAGTTCATGACCCCCAAATTTTCGACCTGGACCGAAAATCGAGAGTTTAAGTCATACGACCATCAGACATGCATCATGTGATGCGGAATTGACCATAGAAAAATATAAAAATACACAGAAAAAATAATCTTGATTAGAAGCGGAGTTATCACGATTTTTCGAGTTTGACCTTTACTATGACCTTAACTCTAATTCTTGACCCTGAGCTCTGAAACTTCAGGATCTTGTTCTGCGTAATAAGGCACAACTCCTGAGTAAAAATCAGCAACATATATTGGACCCTGGCTCTATAATATGGTTTTGAATATTGTGAGACAGGAAAAACCTAAATTCTTGACTCCCAAATTTTCGACCTGGACCGAAAATCGGGAATTTTGGTCGTACGACCATCGGACATGCATCATATGATGCAGAATTGACCATATAAAAATACCCGCAAAAAATAATCTTAATTAGAAGCGAAGTTATCGCTATTTTTCGATTTTGACCTTTACTATGACCTTAACTCTAATTCTTTACCTCTATATTACCTCTAACCATCGGACATGCATCATATGATGCAGAATTGACCATAGAAAAATATAAAAATACCCGCAAAAAATAACCTTAATTAGAAGCGAAGTTATCGCGATTTTTCGATTTTGACCTTTACTATGACCTTAACTCTAATTCTTGACCCTGAGCTCTGAAACTTCAGGATCTTGTTCTGCGTAATAAGGCACAACTCCTGAGTAAAAATCAGCAACATATATTGGACCCTTGCTCTATAATATGGTTTTGAATATTGTGAGACAGGAAAAACCTAAATTCTTGACCCCCAAATTTTCGACCTGGACCGAAAATCGGGAATTTTGGTCGTACGACCATCGGACATGCATCATATGATGCAGAATTGACCATAGAAAAATATAAAAATACCCGCAAAAAATAATCTTAATTAGAAGCGAAGTTATCGCGATTTTTCGATTTTGACCTTTTCTATGACCTTGACCTCAATTTTTGACCTTGACCTCCCAAAAGTTAATCACTTGGTCGAGTACTGACTGCACATCTGCTGACAAATTTTGGGGACTTTACGATCAAAATTGTGACCTGTAGAGCACTCACAAACAAAAAATCGGCCATAGGCCAACACTTGACGAAAATCTACACATTTGTTTACATTCAAAACATTTACTCATTATTTACACATTTATGGCATCCCCTGACAACATATAGCATTGGAAACTGAATCATTTGAAACATCTAGTTTGCGTATGTATCAACATAATATATTACCTCTAACCATGCTAACGGCACAAAATTTTGATGATACCACTACTAAAAAACCTAAAATATATCAAAATTACAAAAATCCAAAAACAAATATCGATAGCCTAAAAATGAGCGAATAACAAACAGCAAATATTCCCGTACAAATATGAAATTACATTGACAACAAGTAGACAAAACAAATAGAGAGGCTTAGACATGTGGCGATTGCACAGCCCTAAAATATGACCTAATAATTGCTTGTCTTCTTTTTATCAATGTTTTTTATATTAACAAACAGTTGTAATTAGGTAATATTTTAAGGCTATGGGGTTGAAATGACCAATTATTGGCTGCATTTAAATCAATGTTAAATTGGGCAACTTCGGGTGTGCGTTTCACCTTTCCAAAAAAAAATTTAGGACTTAACGGTTGACAGGGTGTGATAGTATAATCATAGTACTTCAATAAAATCTAGGTCACTATAGAGCATGATAGTACCAATTTTTCATAAAATGACGTTGAACAGGACCCCTGTCAATTTAGCTCGTTTTCAGATCGCATTTGCCGACATAGCATACATGCAGCAAAACCTTTCTCTACTCCAAATCCCGGGGAATACCATCGGAATTTTTGCTTTTCCCAAAACCAGACTTCCACACGCGCAAAATAAACCAGCACGTGGATCAATATCGCTTCGCGTTGTCTCCCTAGGCAACCATACATCTGGCGAAATGACGTCACTTAAAACGGAATCCTCAACGTGTGAGGCATCCCCAAGTCTATTTCTGGCTTATACCCTATGAAGCATGGAGTTAACACAAACGCGTTATGACAAAAACATGCATCTCTCGATCATAATGAAACCAATGAGACCCTGTAAAATGACACGATACAGTGTTTTAATCTGGGCCATTCGCCATGCAACTTACCAGACCCCCAATCCCACATGCATCATATGAAGCAGACATATCATCTGGTACACGCCTTTTGTCATGCATTTGTTAGCTAATACCACAGATCATTCACAGTTGTGGCCGTAATGCTGAATTTAAAGCGGCTTGTAACTTTAAATATAAAGAACAAACTAGATTTTGATGATACCACTAGAAAGCCCGATAAAATAGTTTGTCGCTATTCGTGGAACAGTGTTTTTTCCTTCAAAGGTGATCATTATAATTCGAAACAATAGAATTACATAAAGCATGGCAGGTTTGGGATGCTTACAAGACCACTCAGAAACAGAAAGTCATTTGGAATTGAATTTTAGAAGAAAAAAAAAATTAGTCAACAGTGAGAATCGAACCACTGACCCATCGCACCCAAACCTAACGCCTCTACTGACTGCGCCATTCTGTTCATTGAAACTCAACACGTGTAAAGTATAGTGCGTAGGAGAGACTTCGCTCAGGATAAACACTGAATTATGCCATGGCTGTACATTGGACTGGCAGCGTGCAGAATTCGATCGGGAAAACTCGTGACCTTGAGTTCTACAACTTCACAATCTTATTCTGCGTGATCAGGCACAACTCCTGAGTAAAATCCGGCAATATATATTGGAACCTGGCTCTATAATGTGGTTTTGAATATTGTGAGACAGGAAAAACCTAAATTCATGACCCCCAAATTTTCGACCTGGACCGAAAATCCAGAGTTTTGGTCATACGACCATCGGACATGTATCATATGATGCGGATTTGACCATAGAAAAATACAAAAATAATCAGAAAAAATAATCATGATTACAAGCGGAGTTATCACGATTTTTCAATTTTGACCTTTACTATGACCTTAACTGTAATTCTTGACCTTGAGCCCTATAACTTCACAGTCATGTTCTGCGTGAGAAGGCACAACTCCTGAGTAAAAATCAGAAACATATATTGGATCGTGGCTCTACAATAGGGTTTTGAAAATTGAGACAAGCAAGACCTAAGTTCATGACCCCCAAATTTTCGACCTGGACCGAAAATCGAGAGTTTAGGTCATACGACCATCAGACATGCATCATGTGATGCGGAATTGACCATAGAAAAATATAAAAATACACAGAAAAAATAATCTTGATTAGAAGCGGAGTTATCACGATTTTTCGATTTTGACCTTTACTATGACCTTAACTCTAATCCTTGACCCTGAGCTCTGAAACTTCAGGATCTTGTTCTGCGTGATAAGGCACAACTCCTGAGTAAAAATCAGCAACATATATTGGAACCTGGCTCTATAATATGATTTTGAATATTGTGAGACAGGAATAACCTAAATTCTTGACCCCCAAATTTTCGACCTGGACCGAAAATCGGGAATTTTGGTCGTACGACCATCGGACATGTATCAGATGATGCAGAATTGACCATAGAAAAATATAAAAATACCCAGAAAAAATAATCTCAATTAGAAGCGAAGTTATCGCGATTTTTCGATTTTGACCTTTTCTATGACCTTGACCTCAATTTTTGACCTTGACCTCCTAAAAGTTTACCACTTGGTACGAAATTGATTGTCCACCTTCTGGTGAAGGTTCATGACGATACGACCAAAATTGTGACCTGTAGAGTGCACACAAACAAACAGACAAACAGACAAACAGACAAACAGACAAACTCAACTGACCAACATACTTGACGAAATTTAATTTCGTCAAGTAACAAGCACACACGCAAACAGACAAACGCAACTGACCAACATACTTGACGAAATTTATATTTCGTCAAGTAACAAACGGACAGACCCAATTACAATACCCTCTGCCCCTATCGGGGCGAGGGTAATGACATCTATATGGTGGCTGATAGCGTCCATCTGACAATCTCGCTCCCTCGCGGCGAGAGAGCGAAGCGAGGTAGCGAAAGAGCGATACGAGCGCACGAGACAGCGATGCGAGGGAGCGAGAGAGCGATGCGAGGATGCGAGGGAGCGATGCGAGGGAGCGAGTGAGCGATAAGATAGTGACATAAATCCACCTCGCTTCCTCGCATCGTTCTCTCGCTCCCTCGCACTCTCGCTATCTCGCATCGTTCTCTCGCTCTATCGCATCGCTATCTCGCATCGTTCTCTCGTTCTCTCGCTCACTCGTTCTCTCGCTCTCTCGCTCCCTCGCTCTCTCGCAATCTCGTTCTCTCGCTACCTCGCATCGCTCTCTCGCTTTCTCGCTCTCTCGTTCCCTCGTTCTCTCGCTCTCTCGCTCACTCGTTCTCTCGCAATCTCGTTCTCTCGCTACCTCGTTCTCACGCTCTCTCGCTCCCTCGCTCTCTCGCGAGATCTCGTTCTCTCGCTACCTCGCATCGCTCTCTCGCTTTCTCGCTCTCTCGCTCCCTCGTTCTCTCGTTCTCTCGCTCTCTCGCTCACTCGCAATCTCGTTCTCTCGCTACCTCGCATCGCTCTCTTGCTCTCTTGTTCTCTCGCTCACTCGTTCCTTCGTTTCCTCGTTCTCTCGCTCATATGACAGGTCACAATAAATTAATCCGTTCTAACGATAAATTTCTCGTTATCACGGGTTTTTTTTCTATTGTTCAGATGCTATTTTTTTTATTCGTTACCACGATATTTTTCGCGCACACGAAAAAAAATCACGTCCACTCTGCTGCATTAATATTTATACATGTATACCTACCAGTGAATATGTTCAAATATTATTTATTGCATATGGTCAAATATGATCAGTTAATTCTTTACGGCAAAACTAATCTCCCTGTACATATTCAAGCGCAAAACATATGACGTTCAATACCGAAATAACGATTTATATAAATTTATATAAATTAACATGAATAGATGTTGTTGTTTTTCACCATCTATTTACCTATATACCCCGCCCCTTCCCTTCCAACAACGCACACAATAACCGATGTCAACAAATTATGATTAAAATTATCTATTGAACGTTTTTCTTACAACAATTTTGTGTCAATTGTGACAAAAACAAAGTTGTAATTGAAGTGAAAGAATATATCTCCGTTCAAATAAGATTCTGATATCGGAACTTACATGATATTTCTGTAACTACTGATATTTAATGAATATTCTCAATCTGAATTAAATATGTGAAGATTTTATGGTTAATTCTTATGTATTAATATTATAATTTCGTCGGATAACATGTGTATTTTACAGGCCCTATATATCATATTTGTACATGGTTCAAGCATTTAGATTTCGCTAACGGCATCTACAACACATAAATTTGCACATGCTCCGATCCTACAGCCCAGAAGATTGCGTAAGAGAGCCTGGTGAGTGGATAAGGCTCGCTACCACGTGACAGTGATATAACCAATGAGGTGACTTGCAGCGGATGAAGGTGTAGACTGGGTGGAGGGGGGTGAGGTAAGGCGGCTAGGTGGGAGGTGGTGGTTCACGGATGAGAATACAATACACGTACGGCAAATAACACGATAATCATCACCGTTTATTGTGATATTATATCATAATAGAGCACGATATGGAATTGTAATTTTCGAAACAATATGGGACTCATATTGCATAATTTTACAACTTAATCGCCTATGCATACAGTGATTTTCAAAAAATACACTGTTAAGTAGAAACTATGATGTAAATTTCAGATCAATATCATCTATTTTATATGTCCTATTTTTATATGTCCTACAAGGAAACTGGTATGACAGGGGCGTGTTCAGGGAAGGGTGGGTACAGTCCGTACGTGTTCCTTCCCTTCCATTATTTCTGTACTTGCCCATGAGCATTGTAATAGCACTGACCATGTCGAAAATTTTTATCAATATCATTAAAATATACATATAAAAGTTAGCTTCGTAGATGAATGTACATGTACATACATGGTCGTATGTATGATTATATTAGAACAAAAAAAATCATCGTGCGAGTTCTCAAAAGTGCGTTTTATCTGTATGCTGAAATCTTCAGTTAGTTTCTGATACTGCATACCTGGTACATGAAAATTAGTTTCTGCATACGAGACAGCGAAGGAGCGAGAGAGCGAGAGAACGAGAGAGCGAGAGAACGAGGGAGCGAGGTTGATCTATGTGAATATCGTATCGCTCACTCGTTCTCTCGCATCGCTCTCTCGCTACCTCGCATCGCTCTCTCGTTCCCTCGCATCGCTCTTTCGCTGCCTCGCTTCGCTCTCTCGCCGCGAGGGAGCGAGATTGACGAATGGACGCTATCAGCCACCATACATCTACCACTCATATGGTCCTATAAATTACTGGTTCCTATCAAAAAAGGTCATGTGCCATTCTATTAGATCACTGCATATTGATTATCTATGTATATCATTGCTACGACTAACTGCGTCACAGAGCATTGATTTGGTTGTGAATGAGGAGATCATTATTGGAAGCCACTCGTGTGGGAAATTGTTTGACGCAGTGAACTGTGACTTTTTTGTGTTGCATAAACGACATCCAACCGCACATTAGAGACGATACTTATCGATAGAACAACTGGTGAAATTATTTTCTTGCATCATCCTAATGCTTCGCGTGGTGCACCTACCTCCATATTTGATTCGAAATTTAGAAACTGATTTTATCATAATTCCGATCTGTAGCTGGATATAGGATTATCAATGAAATTCAAAAATTTAAATCCAGGATGAAGATTCCCAATGTTTTGCTACAATATGAATACATGCGCAACATACTAAATTAATGTATTTGATGTGATAAATGATTTGGTCGATATGAACATGTATCGTTGGCCATTATTTGTACATATTTAACAACTACACAGCGTCCTGCTGGATTTGACTGATAGGCCGTCACAGATGCTGTCGCAGGTCGGCTAGTTCTATACATCTCTCGCTACGAAAAATGAATAGTAACGCGATTTGGGCCGAAATTTTTGGTTTTCGTCGACCGGTCAAAAATGCAAAATGGCCGCCACACGCAGAGCGGCGATTTAAGGGCGACCATTAATACACTTATACACATAACAGAGGTACATGAGGGGAATCTTTTGAAACCAAAATCTCAAAACTGTTCAAACAGTTTTTGAGAAATGGTCTCTATTTTTGTGCAAAATTTCAGAAAGATTCGACCCTAAACTTTAAAGATAAAAATGTGCACGGACGCGGACGGACGGACGGAGGCCGGACGCAAGGCCATGCCAATAGGTTATCGGACCAAAGATACGGTAGCCTAATAATGCGTACGAAATCTATTTTTGTGCCATAATTCACCAAATTTGTACTTTCACGATGGATGTATAACAAATTGTTTGTGGATGGAATATAGTTGGGAATATTCAGCTATTTGTTATGTGTCAGTTATGTATGGGTCTTGTTTTTTTAGGACACTGTTTAGTTTTTGAAGTTCTTTGTACTCATCGTAATTTGCTCAGAGTTTGTGAAGTTGTGACCTTTCATCTACTAAATTCCGCACGGATTATTTTCCATATTCACTATGCATCTGAATAAGAACAACATAAACTTGCACAATTGCTGGGGTCTCCTATCTAGGTTTTGATACCACATTTGATTTTGGTTTTTGATTCCACATTTTTGATATTATATTTTTTATTTTGATACCAAATGCGTTGTTTTAAACGTATTTAGCATTGTGAAAGTTTTAAGAGCAATATATCAAAACATGTACTGTATCAATATTTAAGAGATGCCAAAAGGTCCAAATTCCCAAGGCCATATCAAAAAAGGTCTCAGGGATCTCCTGCCCCCGTCCCTATCATCAACGTTCTTTACATTTTCTTCGGGATTTATTCGAAAAATTGTTTATAAATGTCATTGTTGAATGCTTCAGTTGTGTTTGTTTTTCAATTTATTTTGTAATAAAAATATTTTTTCGAAGCCACTTCAAGTTTAACTTGATTAACTGCAAGTGAAGAATGACCCATAACACTTATTATCTGACTTTCCACAGTCTGACTTCCCAAAGTCTAGTTGAGAAATTAAAAATAAAAAACCCCTAAAATACCGACCCTCGTCAATGTTGAAAACAAGTCCCTAAGAAACAATGATTATTATGGTATGGCCTAATAAGCAGTAACGTCTAGTTGTGTCAAGCACAACTTCAGTTAGGAAGCTAGGATGCACTAGGAATTATTATAAAACTGCTTCATTCATTTTGTGTCTGATTGATCGATTTGAAAGATCTTACATGACCAGAAACCGATAATGTTAGATGAGTCATATACTATGATGAGATTTTATAATAATGCAGGACTAGAAAGACTGGATGTATTGCAAAGAAGTTACATAATGTAGATCTATATTCCGATAGTATCACACCCATATTTAGAGCCCTATTAGTGTATGCCGGTAAGACCGACAGAACATACAGACTCCAATCCATCCAGTATAAGTTCATATTGAGGTTTCAATCTTGGTTGTATACTCTGATTTTTCTTATCTATTCACACAACTTTTTATTTATATTTGACAATATTTTTGTGATGCTAAATGTTGTCGTTCTATAACTTGGTCAAACGGTAATTATCTACCAAATTTCAGACTGCTCAATGTTAAATTTCAGCCCAAAACGGGATCTCGAATTTATTAGCATATTCGAGGATTTGGTCATGCTTACATACATCAGAATTCGAAATATTATTCCAGCTTTGGACAAGAAGAGACATTGGGTGTATTCTACACGAACATGTTGATTTTGACAGATTACTTCTCTGCAAAACCGAGCAAACACACCAAATTGTGTGCAAACCCAGACATTAAATGACGGCGCTAAATCTAATTAACCGTTTGACTCCCGGTGAAGTATCCCAAGTTATAGAACGATACCATTTAGCATCGCGAAAATATCAGCGAAAAACAGTGTATAAACGAGTTGGCAAAATCAGAGTGGGGGCCTATACTTACTCAGTTTGATCTCGTCATAATGTGTCAAGATTACAGTTTCGGCTTTAGCTTGCATTTGTCATAACGTTTCACGAGAACACTATAAGATAGATAAAATGATCGCTACAATTTTAACGACAGTACGATATATAGATCTAGATCTAGTATACTAGTAGATGTTTTACTAACTATGAAACTGATTTCAAAACTACTCTTAACTCAGGCATGAATGATGGCAGCATTGGGCCGCCGTACCAGTATTGCTGTCCAATCAAACACAATCGTTCTGGTAGTATTATCCATTTTAAATGTGGAGATCTGAATGAATTTTACTGTTTTAGTATTCAAGTTGCAGAAGGCAAACCCACCAGACACTTCATGTAAAACTGATTCCAGACAGCAAAATAGCTAACCAATATTTTAACTGAATATGTAATATATCATTCTGGATCATTTTTGTTTAAATGATCCAAAAATATTTTGATTTCACAAAATTTACACTAAAAAATATTATGCTCAAAAGAAAAAAAGAGCAGCGTTTTTCTTATCTATTCACACAACTTTTTATTTATATTTGAAAATTTTTTTGTGATGCTAAATGTTGTCGTTCTATAACTTGGTCAAACGGTAATTATCTACCAAATTTCAGACTGCTCAATGTTAAATTTCAGCCCAAAACGGGATCTCGAATTTATTAGCATATTCGAGGATTTGGTCATGCTTACATACATCAGAATTCGAAATATTATTCCAGCTTTGGACAAGAAGAGACATTGGGTGTATTCTACACGAACATGTTGATTTTGACAGATTACTTCTCTGCAAAACCGAGCAAACACACCAAATTGTGTGCAAACCCAGACATTAAATGACGGCGCTAAATCTAATTAACCGTTTGACTCCCGGTGAAGTATCCCAAGTTATAGAACGATACCAATTAGCATCGCGAAAATATCAGCGAAAAACAGTGTATAAACGAGTTGGCAAAATCAGAGTGGGGGGCCTATACTTACTCAGTTTGATCTCGTCATAATGTGTCAAGATTACAGTTTCGGCTTTAGCTTGCATTTGTCATAACGTTTCACGAGAACACTATAAGATAGATAAAATGATCGCTACAATTTTAACGACAGTACGATATATAGATCTAGATCTAGTATACTAGTAGATGTTTTACTAACTATGAAACTGATTTCAAAACTACTCTTAACTCAGGCATGAATGATGGCAGCATTGGGCCGCCGTACCAGTATTGCTGTCCAATCAAACACAATCGTTCTGGTAGTATTATCCATTTTAAATGTGGAGATCTGAATGAATTTTACTGTTTTAGTATTCAAGTTGCAGAAGGCAAACCCACCAGACACTTCATGTAAAACTGATTCCAGACAGCAAAATAGCTAACCAATATTTTAACTGAATATGTAATATATCATTCTGGATCATTTTTGTTTAAATGATCCAAAAATATTTTGATTTCACAAAATTTACACTAAAAAATATTATGCTCAAAAGAAAAAAAGAGCAGCGTTTTTCTTATCTATTCACACAACTTTTTATTTATATTTGAAAATTTTTGTGTGATGCTAAATGTTGTCGTTCTATAACTTGGTCAAACGGTAATTATCTACCAAATTTCAGACTGCTCAATGTTAAATTTCAGCCCAAAACGGGATCTCGAATTTATTAGCATATTCGAGGATTTGGTCATGCTTACATACATCAAAATTCGAAATATTATTCCAGCTTTGGACAAGAAGAGACATTGGGTGTATTCTACACGAACATGTTGATTTTGACAGATTACTTCTCTGCAAAACCGAGCAAACACACCAAATTGTGTGCAAACCCAGACATTAAATGACGGCGCTAAATCTAATTAACCGTTTGACTCCCGGTGAAGTATCCCAAGTTATAGAACGATACCATTTAGCATCGCGAAAATATCAGCGAAAAACAGTGTATAAACGAGTTGGCAAAATCAGAGTGGGGGGCCTATACTTACTCAGTTTGATCTCGTCATAATGTGTCAAGATTACAGTTTCGGCTTTAGCTTGCATTTGTCATAACGTTTCACGAGAACACTATAAGATAGATAAAATGATCGCTACAATTTTAACGACAGTACGATATATAGATCTAGATCTAGTATACTAGTAGATGTTTTACTAACTATGAAACTGATTTCAAAACTACTCTTAACTCAGGCATGAATGATGGCAGCATTGGGCCGCCGTACCAGTATTGCTGTCCAATCAAACACAATCGTTCTGGTAGTATTATCCATTTTAAATGTGGAGATCTGAATGAATTTTACTGTTTTAGTATTCAAGTTGCAGAAGGCAAACCCACCAGACACTTCATGTAAAACTGATTCCAGACAGCAAAATAGCTAACCAATATTTTAACTGAATATGTATTATATCATTCTGGATCATTTTTGTTTAAATGATCCAAAAATATTTTGATTTCACAAAATTTACACTAAAAAATATTATGCTCAAAAGAAAAAAAGAGCAGCGTTGTTCTTGAATGTTAATTATGTTTTTCACGATCACAGTTGCAGGACATTTTCTACTTCTACTCTTGTGGCGAGACCAGTACACACTATACGATTCCAGTCATATGCCAACGCCGATGTCTGAACTGTGTCCCGATGACGCGGTAAATCTCCAACTAGCGAATGACATTTGTATAGTCTATTAGACGAGTGTATAGCTTATTGGAGTGCGTTCTGTTGAACCTCCGGATATTGTAGTTACTGTGTGGGCCCAGCTATAGATGCATATATACCAATATTCATGATGGGAAATATGTGTAGGTTACACTATTGGGGTTCGAGCTGTCATTTAACATGGATGTTTCTTTTTGATAAGTTCGAAATCTCAATAATGTTAGACACAATGTATATTTATTATAATATTTAGTCATATATTCCCTTTTTCGAGTGTCGGCGCGGTGTACGTGTTGAACAGAAACGGTGTTGAACTGCAATAATATATTCTTAAGTAACCCTCGAATACATAGAATGTTGTCCGTAGTTTCAAGACCCTGAAAGATATCATCATATAACTTTGCATACTTCACTTAATAAACGTCTGTTTTTTACACAAAATTTCAGACTTCTTTCTCAAAGACTGAAAAAATGGTAATGCACCCCAATTTTAATTTTAGCCTCATGGCATTCCTGGGCACGATTTCGTGAATTGGATGTTTGAAGACACAGTATGACTACCTTGATGGTTGTTCCCTCCCCGCGGACAAATCCTATCCTGATCACCGTCCCGGCTCTTATGACGTCATTCCATGCAGCCCAGATTGTCCTACATCCCCGAAGACGACCGAGGACACACTGTCGGAGGGTCAACAGAACGCACTCCACCCTTTGGGTGTATGTTGAACACAGGTCATTCGACAGTTGTAGATATATTGTGTCATCGGTACACTGTTCAGACATCCTCGTTGGCAAATGACTGGAATCGTAGATGTGTGCTGGTCTCAACACAAGGCGAGTAGAGCCTGCACTTGTGATCGTGAATGAAATAACACTATAGAAACAATATATTATATATATATATATATACTACAGAAACAATAAATATGCAGTTCAAGTATACGTTGTCTAGTATCAGCTTTACATGAAGTGTTCGGTGGATTTTATTTTATTTAGCTGAAATACTAAATCATTATTCTTCGTTCAGACTTCTATATTAAAATTAGCCCAATGGGCTAGAAAGGTTACCGGAGAAATATACAGAGTTAAGCCGAGAAAGTTGAAGGTCAAATTCAAGGTGACCACTGAAATCGCCATATCTCTAACCTTGAAAATGGGATCAAAGGCTAAATTCTAGATCACCAAACTATTCAGCATACATCATTTCCTATATGTTCACTATGGACCCCTAAGCTGTAAATTTGATAATAAGCGAGATAAAAGCCATTTTGTAATCTGACTTTGAAAATAAAATGACTGACCTTGAAATTTAGGTCAAAGGTCAAATTCAATATCATTAAAATATTCAGAATATATCATTGCCTATATGTTCACAATTGATTCCTAAGCTGTAAAGGCGATATTAAGCGAGATATTAGCCATTTTGTCCTGTTGACATTGAAAATGAGGTCAAAAGTCAAATTCAAGGTCACTAGAATATTCAGCATATATCATTTCCTATATGTTCACAATTGATTTCTAAGCTGTAAAGGCGCTAATAAGCAAGATATTGGTCATTTGTCCTGTGACCTTGAAAATGAGGTCAAAGGTCAAATTCAAGGTCATGAGAATATTCAGCATATATCATTTCCTATATGTTCACAATTGATTCCTAAGCTGTAAAGTCGATAATAAGCGAGATATTAGCAATTTTGTCCTGTGACATTGGAAATGAGGTCAAAGGTCAAATTCAAGGTCATGAGAATATTCAGCATATATCATTTCCTATATGTTCACAATTGATTCCTAAGCTGTAAAGTCGATAATAAGCGAGATATTAGCCATTTTGTCATGTGACCTTGAAAATGAGGTCAAAGGTCAAATTCAAGGTCATGAGAATTTTCAGCATATATCATTTCCTATATGTTCACAATTGATTCCTAAGCTGTAAAGTCGCTAATAAGCAAGATATTGGCCGTTTTGTCCTGTGACCTTAAAATTGAGGTCAAAGGTCAAATTCAAGGTCATGTGAATATTCAGCATATATCATTTCCTATATGTTCACAATTGATTCCTAAGCTGTAAAGTCGATAATAAGCGAGATATTAGCCATTTTGTCATGTGACCTTGAAAATGAGGTCAAAGGTCAAATTCAAGGTCATTAGAATTTTCAGCATATATCATTTCCTATATGTTCACAATCGATTCCTAAGCTGTAAAGTCGCTAATAAGCAAGATATTGGCCGTTTTGTCCTGTGACCTTGAAAATGAGGTCAAAGGTCAAATTCAAGGTCACGAGAATTTTCAGCATATATCATTTCCTATATGTTCACGATCGATTCCTAAGCTGTAAAGTCGCTAATAAGGAAGATATTGGCCATTTTGTCCTGTGACCTTGAGAATGAGGTCAAAGCTCAAATTCAAGGCCACGAGAATATTCAGCATATATCATTTCCTATATGTTCACAATTGATTCCTAAGCTGTAAAGTCGATAATAAGCGAGATATTAGCAATTTTGTCCTGCGACCTTGGAAATGAGGTCGAAGGTCAAATTCAAAGTCACGAAAATATTCAGCATATATCATTTCCTATATGTTCACAATTGATTCCTAAACTGTAAAGTCGATAATAAGCGATATATTAGCCATTTTGTCATGTGACCTTGAAAATGAGGTCAAAGGTCAAATTCAAGGTCACAAGAATATTCAGCATATATCATTTCCTATATGTTCACAGCTGATTCCTAAGCTGTAAAGTCGATAATAAGCGAGATATTAGCCATTTTGTCCTGTGACCTTGAAAATGAGATCAAAAGTCAAATTCAAGGTCACGAGAATATTCAGCATATATCATTTCCTATATGTCCACAATTCATTCCTAGTCTCTAATTTCAATATTAAGTGAGATATTAGGCTTAATGTGTGCCATTATAAAGCATAGGAAAATTTAACATGGGAAAGTCACATTTGGGCCGAGTTTGGTCCCAAAATGGCCCACTTCAAGCGATTCAAGCGCAACAAAATTTATACATGTCACAGGGGTACATATGAGGAGTGTTTTTCATCAATAAGAAAAAAAAGTTACTGAACAGATTTTGAGAAAACGACCGTCGAAGTCCAAAATTGGCCATTTTTCGACGAAAACGGCCGCTCTGACCTTGAAACCAAGGTCAGAGGTCAAATTCAAGGTCACGACAATATTCAGCATATATCATTTCCTATATGTCCACAATTGATTCCTAGTCTCTAATATCAATATTAAGTGAAATATTAGGCTTTAATGTGTCCCATTATAAAGCATAGGAGAATTTAACATGGGAAAGTCCCATTTGGGCCGAGTTTGGGCCCAAAATGGCCCACTTCGAGCGATTCAAGCGCAACGAAATTTATACATGTCACAGGGGTACATATGAGGAGTGTTATGCATCAATAAAAAAAAAAGTTACTGAACAGATTTTGAGAAAATGGCCGCCAAAGTCCAAAATCAGGCATTTTTCGTCGAAAACGGCCGCCATGCGAAAATCAAATGCGAAAATCAAAAAACTAAAAAATACCTCCCTCTCGAAATATTTTTAGGCATTTTTGTGCAAAATTTCAGAAAAATTTGATCGTAAACTTTAAAGATAAAATTGTTGACGGACGACGACGGACGACGGACGACGACGCCGGACGCATCGCCATGCCAATAGGTTACGGACCATAGGTCCGGTAACCTAAAAACTAAAAAATACCTCCCTCTCGAAATATTTTTAGGCATTTTTGTGCAAAATTTCAGAAAAATTCGATCGTAAACTTTAAAGATAAAATTGTTGACGGACGACGACGGACGACGACGGACGACGACGACGCCGGACGCATCGCCATGCCAATAGGTTACGGACCATAGGTCCGGTAACCTAAAAAGTTACTGAAAAGATCTTGAGAAAATGACCACCAAAGTCCAAAATTGGCCATTTCCGACAAAAATGGACCAAGTTTGGGTCAAAATGGCCCACTTCGAGCGATTCAAGGGCAACGAAACTTATACACATTATGAAGGACATAATAAGGCATCCTTGTGCAAAAGAAGAAAAAAAAGTTACTGAACAGATTTTGAGCAAATGGCCGTCAAAGTCCAAAATTGGCCGATTTTCAACGAAAACGGCCGCCATTTTGAAAATATTGCGAAAATCAAAAAAATAAAAGATACCTCCTTCTTGAATTATTTTTAAGCATTTTTGTGCAAAATTTCAGAAAGATTCAACCGTAAACAAAAAAGATAAAAATGTGAACGACGGACGACGGACGACGACGGACGACGACGGACGACGGACGCAACGCCATGCCAATAGGTTAGCGGACCATAGGTCCGGTAACCTAAAAATGGATAGAATACCAGAATGACTGGGTTTGATTGAACAGCAATACTGGGGACATAATATTATCTATTTTTCTTCATTATATGTCTGAGGACAAAATATAATTTTGAAAAGCATTTT
This sequence comes from Terebella lapidaria, assembly GCA_949152475.1. Taxonomy (NCBI): domain Eukaryota; kingdom Metazoa; phylum Annelida; class Polychaeta; order Terebellida; family Terebellidae; genus Terebella; species Terebella lapidaria. Next base: position 2,229,854 of record OX424570.1, on the reverse strand, counting down.
CAGACAGTCGTTTCAGTCCTATCCATGCCATTCTGTTCATGCGGCGATACATGAAGTTGTGACTATTTATCAGTAGTAATTGATGGAAAGTGAATATATTTATTCTTAAGCGTATATCACACGATATAGTATATGTGTCTCGATCCTATGATCTGATTAAAATATATGGAAACTTTACAATTGACTCGTCGAACGTAATCGCGCCCCGCACAAACACGTGACTGTAGGCCTGCATTCAGTGCATTGCTCTCACTCATGCTCTCACTCCGTTTATCATTGGTCACTTTTGACACGACCCCTCAGCGAGCCCATACCCCACCAAAGGGCCTATAGGGATCCCTATGTCCTCAGACATGTGTCTTTGACCGCACGCGAGCAGCGCACATGCACTCCACATTACGGATGTCTAGTAGCGGGGCAATTGACAATTGACCTGCACCTAATTTGGGTTTGATTTAGATTCAAGTTCAGTCACTTTACACTTAACGGCACTTTACAGATAACGTCGTGACATACTTCTTGACAAAGGTTTCACAGACTCGCAGGGCTAATAAATTTAAAACACGTATAACGAACTCATAAAACCACCGTCCTCCTCCGCAAAACCACCCGCAGAGGAGTGATCACGTTCTTGCGGAGGTTCGACCACGTGCATGCGGAGGATCGGCCACGTGCTTGCGGAAGACCAGGCATGCACATGCGCAGAACAGCTTCCGGTGGAGAGCCCAATATAAGGAGGCAGCCACAGCTCTCTGAGAGTCAGTCGGGGCAAGGTACCAGATGAGACACATCACCCTGAGACGGTCCTGTCCTCCTTGGACAGGCGAGGGAGAGGACTTTGAGTTTTCCGTACCTCCGCACATCTGGACCTCCGCAGTGCGGAGCCCCAGACTCCATGTATGGGAAATGTAACAGGGAAGGGTGTGGGTCCCAGATGATGTCAATCGTATGAATCCGGTCCAACGTCCCTTCAATATATGAACCCCGGCCCTCTTGACTTACAGCTGACGGCAAGGCGGCGATCTCTTCTTGCACAGTGGTGCAAGCGTGAGGGAAGTCTCTGGTGAACCTCCGCAACCCGCGGACCTGTGAGGGACGTCCCCTGATGTGCGGAGACACTCCGTGTCCGCAGTAGACGAACCTCCGCAGCCGCGAACTTGTGAAGGAAGTCTTTGACGATACTCCGCACCCGCGGAGGTGGCGAGGTGAAGCAGACGTGCGGAGGACCCTCCGCAAGGACGAGGGACCTCTGCGGAGCCACGGAACCTCCGCAGCGCGGAAGACCTCCGCAGAGAGAGGACCTCCGCAGTGCGGAAGACCTCCGCAGAGACAGAGGACCTCCGCAGAAGTGAGGACTTCCGCACCGGCGACACCTCCGCGGAAGACGGCGGGACAGACTCCGCAAGTACCTACCTCCGGAGACGGAAGAATTGCGGAGCCAGGGAACATTCACCTGCGCATGGACTTCGCGTAGGAAGAGACTGACGCTAGTTCTGATGCCTAACGTTAAAAGCAGGGTCTTAGTCTAAACCTGGACCCGGTGTAACCTTTTAGTATTGTAAAGCCCGGTGACTTAGTCCAAACCTGGTAACCTGTGTAATTTGGGGAAACATTGCATATATTTTGTGAGTGAGTAACTTGTCGGATTTGGTAATAAAACCCGTGTCTTTGAATTAATATGTCTTCAGCACTTTTCTCTAACCAGAGAAATACTATGGAATTGCGGACGTCTCACCATTAATTGTCTATAGCGTTCGGACACAGAGACGAGAGGTACTACAAAAAGACTATACGAAAAATAAAAAAACAACGAGAGAAAATAAACAACAAACAACCAACAACCACGGCACCAAATAACCATCAATCGTAAAATCGCTACACACGTAATTAATTTCACCCTCATCTTTCATTGCTTACCATTCATTCATTGTTTGTCTCAAATGCAATCAACAAATCATTCCTCATAAAATGCGAATGAACATTTTCGAAGATCATTGAGAGTAGGATGCGTAATTTCCAGAAATCTACTTCTTACTAATATTTATATCAATAACCCTAAATTATTACAACATTAATCCATTGATTCAGCAGATCGAGGGAAAATCACGTCGGGTTTATAATTCATGAGCCCGTAATCTCACTCGGCAACCCTCCAACCTTGGAAATAGAAACTGGGATGTATACCAACACACCCTCGGAAGCGAGTATATGCAATATTTATTATTATCTTTTCCTGAGCACTGCAAACCCTTTGAAGTTCACGTCCGTTTAGATTTACTTTTGAAAGATATGGGCATGTTTGCAGCAATTTAATTCCTCGTGTGCATTTTCAAATCAATTATATGGGTTGTGGAAGAAAGTACTTGTCTAGGTATTTCGCGTTCCAAATAAAAACGCGAAAGTAGCGAACATTGGTGGACGCGAAAATAAGGGGTACACAGTGTGCAACCTTCACATCTACATTGTGTAACTGTGTGAATAATTTGCCCGATGCTAACAATAATAACGATCTTCGTAAGTTTGCAAACATTGTCAAATATATTTAGCTGAATACTTGTGCAACTCTTTGAAAACCACAAGTAGTTTATTTTCATGATTGTTGTGAGATATTTTGTACTTATTTCTTCACCATGTCAAGAAATGTACACGTGATCTTGTGGTGACCAATAAGCCCTGCGTGGCTGTAGGTATTATTATGTATTGGTTTGCTACATTGTTATTGTATGCGTATGTGTGCCTGGTCACTGTAATAAATGATTCAAAATCAAATTACATCGTTACAATGAGAGATTCGAGTTACTGTACTCTGTCAATTTCCCTGGATGATGGTTTGTATAATGTTAGATTCAATTCAAAATAGAATATTGTTGTTTGTGCCGAAGGAAAGAAATCCGATCTCAAGAACGAGTAATTGTAGAGAATGTCACAACACGACTGGTCATAGACAAAACAAGCCGCCGATATTTGGTGAACAAGTGACGCATTTATTGATAAACATCTGTCACTCACAACTCTGTTATTACTCACACAAATAAACATACCACTTTTGCCTGAAGTTAGATTACATTACATTTGTTATATTTGTACATCGTTCGTTATTATTCACAGCAGCACTTTACATGAATGATTTCAGTAATTACACGCTTTCAATATCAAAACTCTATGACATAAGTTAACAACAATTTTCTCTGTGTATTTCAATTCCTGTCCCAGTGTCTCCTAACGTGATTATAAATATTACAAGTTTTATTTATCCATCATTTATATGATAAGGAACTGTTACGGCTCCATATCAACAACAACAATCATACATCGATAAATAAAATATATTACATTATAAACAATCTACTTTATAACTGCTAAAATTTCACAGTACTGTTGTACTGTTACTGAACAAAGTACTACAGAAATACATCTAGACTCCACAGTATGTATAAAATAAAAGTCAATGCTCTAACTACACAATAACTGACCGAGGTTGATATTGTTGAAATTACACGTTAGCGTTCACGGCAAATATGACAAATATAGTATCGTGTTAACCTAGATGTATATAAGCATGAAGCATTCAGAATTCACAAAAATGTACCATTCAGCAATTTAAGTACATGTATACCCACAATAATTCACACCATACATTCATCATTGATACGTTTATCATAAATATACACCATACATTTGTCATAAATTTAAAGCATATATTTATCATTCATAAATTTATCATGAATTTGAAGCATACATTTTTCACATGTTTACCCTCTACATTTATCACTGATTATATTACTATCCGGTTTGTTTGAACATATACGTGCACAGTGATAAGCAATAACTATGTACATATCGATGTGATAGCGACAGTGGTGTTTTACTCCAGGCAGCCCGCCACGTTATACACAATCAGTTTGTGACTGAGCCCGGTACGTACGGCGAGGAGTCTGTCCCCGGACAGCGCCAGACCCATGACTGCCCTCTCTCCTGTATCAACCAGCACGTGCTCGGCCCTAGCGGTGTCACTGACCCCCCACAGACGGACAGAGCCGTCATCGTGTCCAGATAACCACGTGTCCTTCCTCACCGCGCACACTGAGTAGATATCTGGGAGCCGGTCAGGGAGACGAACACGATGTAGGAGCTCCCCGGCCGGGCTGTACACACGGACTCTCAGCACGTCAGCCAGGAGGATGTGGCCGCTCTGCTGGCAGACAGACAGCGGACTTGGGGACAACACACTGCCGACACCCTTCACCTCCCAGAGCAGGTCACCGTCAGACACTCGGTACTTCCGGAGGTGACAACTGGATATCTGATGGCAATAATAATAATAATAATAATAATAATAATAATAATAATGATAATATGGATACAATATTAATACAATAGGCTAATAATATGTATTATTACATATTACCTTACAAAAACAAGAGAATAGTAATGATCTACTAGAACCTAGTTATACAACATGTTGTGATATATTTAAATATCCCATTACATTGTTTTCAATCGAATCCAACAAGTTACACAAAATACATAATGTACGTACACAATGTACATAATGAACCAATGTACAACATTCATACAAATTGAATCTTCTCACCTCATCTGTCACCACCATAACAATCTCTCCGTCATGTGTCCAGCGTGCAGCTCCGGGCCATACGTCCCTCCCTGACGGCTGGTCTTGTAGCTGGTAGGTTGCCTGGTGACGGTAGGACACCCCCGACTGCCTCCTGAACACTGTCCAGCTGTATGGTTTCTGAACGTCAGCGACCACGACAGCTGCCCCGTCAGGTGTTGAGTCGACAAGTCCCGGGTTCTTTATCCTGTCCGTGTCTATCTGGAGCGGCAGCTTGTCCCCGCTCTCTGACACCAGGCGTATGTCACCTGATTGTGTGCTGTAGCAGAGAGCGGGGAAAGACGCGTCTGACGTCCAGGTGATGTCCCAGACTGCTTCATCTTTGGTCCACATTCGGCGGGGAGCCTGGATAAAGTGTCACAAATAAAGTTATGTATACTTCCATAGTAACCGACAATAAACAAGGATTGATGTTGAATACACATACAGCCAGAGTACAGAGTAGACATCTATGTTTACACAACATCTATCACAATAAGAAATTAGTTGTTAGGGACAAGTGAGCAAATAGTTAGGCGTATTCCATAGCCAGCGTGGTGATGATTTTGTATGTATCAATAAAAATAACATTGAGATCACCTATGAATAATAACAAAATAGACCTATATGATGTAACTATATAAAACCAACATGTAATAATTTAATTTTTTCTTGTTTTGGGTTTTGTCGCCCATTGTATCTGGATTAGATCCATGGTAGGCCTACAATGTCCGACGGCTCGCGGCCCGTCATATGATAGAAATATTGATCGCCTCTACTTGTCGCCTCCATCAGGAGGCTGCTCATGAGTGGGTGCGTTCGTCCGGTCCTGCAACCTTACGACAGTATTTGTTTTGAAAATAGTGGTTTCAACGGAAATATCAAAGAAATTCCTACAAAAATATTCGCTTCAATTCTCACAACGTTTTACCATTGATTGATGTCTAATAACTATGGTGGCTGATAGCGTCCATTTGTCAACCTCGCTCCCTCGCGGCGAGAGAGCGAAGCGAGGCAGCGAAAGAGCGATGCGAGTGTAAGATAGAGCGATGCGAGGGAACGAGGAAGCGATGCGAGAGAACAAGAGAGCGATGCGAGGTAGCGAGAGAGCGATGCGAGTGTAAGATAGAGCGATGCGAGGGAACGAGGAAGCGATGCGAGAGAACAAGAGAGCGATGCGAGGTAGCGAGAGAGCGATGCGAGGGATCAACCTCGTTCTCTTGCTCTCTCGCTCTCTTGTTTTCTCGTTCCCTCGCTTTCTCGTATGCAGAAACTAATTTTCATGTACTAAGTATGCAGTATCAGAAACTAAATAAAGATTTTAGCAGACAAATAAAACGCACTTTTGATACCTCGCACGATAAATTTCTTTGTTCTAATATAACCATACATACGATCATGTACATGTACATTCATCCACAAAGCTAACATAAATATGTATATTTTATTTATATTGATAAAGGTTTCGACATGGCCATTGCTATTACAATACTCGTGAGCGGGTAAAGAAATAATGGAAGGGAAGGACCACGTACGGACTGTACCCATCCTTCCCTGGATACGCCCCTGTCATTCCAGTTTCATTGTAGGACATAAAACTGGGACATATGAAATAGATTAGACTGGGACATATGAAATTGGCCGAGGCGAACTGTGGTTGCCATTTAGGTGTGTTACACAACTGGCATTTTAGTAGTTGGCCGAGGCGAGTTAGCAGTTCGCCGAGGCGAGTTAGCAGTTAGCAGTTAGCAATTGGCCGAGGCGAAATAACAGTACTTTTTGCATTGTTGTTTCTATTATCAAAGCACATCTCCTGAACGAAAACGGTTCAAAAAGTTGAAAATGGCTTCGCAACACGTCATGGTCTTGAATCTCAGAACACCCTAAGTCATAAAACTGTGACCCCCTATTTTTCGACATCAGACGATAATGGAGAGTTTTCGTCGTACTACCATCGGCCGTACACCATACGATCGGGAATTGGTCAAATATGAGTACAAAAATAGTTGGAAAAAATAATATTAAGTAGAACCAGAGTTATAGCCAAATAATGTGATTTTCACTTTTTCCGTTGCCATGGCAACCTGTTCCATCCGATTTCGACAAAATTTGTGGTGGCCACTACCATAGCGCTTCAGCCCTATAAATTTCAGATTTATTGGATCGTGTGTCGTCGAGTTATGAGCGCAGGTATGCACTGAAAAGTCGCTGTAAAAATTAACCAATGTCGTGACCCCCAATTTTTCGACATAGGGCAATAATGGAGAGTTTTCATCCTACGATCATCGGTCATAGACCGTACGATTGGGAATTGGCCAAAAAAACCCAAAATAGTTGAAAAAATTAATTTCAAGTAGAACTGGAGTTAAAGCCAATTATGTGATTTTTAGTTTTCCGTTGCCATGGCAACCATTTCCATCCGATTTCGACAAAATTTAAGGAATAAAAAACTAAGGACAAAACTAAGCGCTTCTGTCCCCCACAATTTTTGTCGTACGACCATTGGCCGTACACCATACGATCGGGAATTGGCCAGAGGAAAATACCAAAATAATTAGAAAAATTAATATCAAGTAGAACCGGAGTGATAGCCATTTATGTGTTTTTCACGTTTCCATTACCATGACAACCGTTATTAGCATAGGACCGAGCCACTGCTATACCGCTTCATCCCTATGAGTTTGAGGTCTATAGATCCATGTGTTGTCGAGTTATGCGCGCGGAAGGACAGACAGACAGACAAACGAGAAAACATTGGCCATTAGGCCAAAACTTGGCGAAATACATGTATAATATCCATACCATATCAATGCTAACACATATGTACTATTATATCGGTGAGTTGTGTTCCCGGTCAAAAAATGATATCTGTTTTTCTCTATGAGCAATACTTACTGAATTGTTGTAATCTTTATGTCCAATGGACGATAATAGGGGGTACGGTCACTCTTTGGCCTTTAAACACATAATAATGGCACCGTAACTGAAGTGTGGGCATGCTGAACACATTTGCTCGAAAAATAATTCTACTTTTGGCTTGCTGTAATTTGACACCACAAGTGTAATCTGTTACCAAACCATCCCTTATATACCAGTATATAGCCCTTTGGGTCCGAAAATAACGTCTTTTTTGCTCTACGATCAATATATTCACTGAGATATACTGATTTCAATGTTAAAAATGTAACTTTTTGACCTTAAAACCCACCAGAATTTCATGATAACTGAACTATGGGCATTCTGAACTCATTTGCTTCAAAAATAGTTCTACTTCTGGTTTTGTGTAATTTGACACAACAGGTGTAATCTGATTCCCCGTCAAACCATCCCTAGTATACAGGAGTATAGCCCTTTGGGTCCGAAAATAACGTAGTTTTTGCTCTACGATCAATATTTACTGAGATATACTGATTTCAATGTTGAATGGGCGATAAGTAATAGATATACACTGAGCGCGAGATGAATTAGAATATTATGGACCGAGCGGCGAAGGCGCGAGGTTTCATAATATTCTAATTCACCGAAGCGCGACTTAGCTACTGGCTCTATTGTTGTTAGTTATATACCTGCTAGCGGGTGTATAAGTTAGTTATCGACCTCTGGAGAACAATGGGACCGGTAGAACGTCTGCCGACCGCTCGTTCGGCGTGGCGGGTCCAAAAATGTGGAACAAACTTCCAGTGGATATCAGAAATTAAACGACATTCGCTATCTTCAAACGAAAACTTAAAACACTATTGTTTCAACATGCCTTCCAGTAATCAAAAAGTATTATTAATCTTAATTTATGTACATCACTTTTGATAATGTCAAACATTCAAAGGGCGCTATATTAAGTTATCAATGCAATGATATGTTAAAAACGTGTCTGGAGTATGCGGGTGTTGTCACGGGCGAACCCAGAGGGTTTAGGGGAAAGCTTAGGGAGGAAAAGCTGAAAATAACCCCTAGCCATGGTTTAGGCCAAAAGCTCGGTTTTACGGGGAATTTTTCATGATTCACCGGGAAAGTTAAGATAGGGAATTCAACAGTGAGTGAGTGAGTGAGTGAGTGAGTGAGTGAGGAGGGAGGGAGGGAGGGAGCGAGCGAGCGAGCGAGCAAGGTCCGTCCGTTAGCACGTCCGATATAGATCTATAGAGTCTACGTATTCATTGCGAGTCATTGTCCTAAATATAACGACGTTTCCAAGTAGGCCTAATTCACGATTACGACTCCGTAGTAAACAACGGGCCACAAAGATATAGAATCTAGATCTACTTTGATTATTTCTCAAAACCGCGATTTTAGCTGATATTTTTTGCGATGTTCATTTTATCGTGATATAACCGTTTGTAGGATTTCCTGCAAAATTGTCAATATTGTGCCAATGAAACTCAGGAATTTTCCACTCTTCAGTGTTCGATGATCCTGTTCACAGGATATCCCGCCGCTGGCCAGGCGAGTGTCACGGAAATATTTTGGTCTGCATGTCAACAGATATTGTTTATGTTGTGCGCGTGATGGAAGATTCCACTGGCATGATCTGCGTAGGGAACGTGGGTAGGAATTGGTACTGCCTCGAATTTAAATAGTCCATATAACTATAGGCTACTGCAGCGTACATGCTGTCTCCTAGCAACACGCTCCCCTAATAGTATCTAATTTGAACTTGTCCTGGGCCCGAATTTATTAAAGTACTTAAGTCTAAAACTTAAGTATTTAACTTAAGTAGTGCACTTAAGTGAAACACTTAGGTCAATTCGAATTTATCAACACACTTCAGTACAGATATACTTCAAGTATATGCAAAATACTTAAGTCGCCTTGGAAGGTTACTTAAGTGTAAAATTCCTGTCTGATCACAGAGCACAAAGCATATAACATCCATCGGTGTGGTGTGAGAACGGAACTGGACACGTGAAACTCACCATGGACAATATTTTTGATCAACTGAGGTTCAAGTGATCACAAAATATAAAGGAAAATCACCATTAAATCATGGTATAACGTTGTGTATTGGATATGGCCCGCCTTCTTTTTACCACATGTACCACATTTTGCAACTGCAATATAATCAACATTACCCACGTATACAGGCAGTACAGTAACGGACAATCCTACCAGTATATACTAGTGGTCTCCAACTGTTTTGAATACTAAATTAATATGAACTGCAATCCCCCTTCTACTGTAGTATTACTGTAGTTCACACTTATACATGTATACAAACTTGCATAGCTTGCCTGTGCCCCTACGTAATGATAATGATTCCATCTTAGTGAAATGCTAAATGTCGAATTCTTACCAGCGGCCACTGGTACAATAGGTATTTTATATTTTTCGTGTTAGATACTGCCTTATGTCAGTGTCCGGTTTTGTCCCTGAACGTCTACGTACAGTTGCTTTACGATGCAACTGGATATAACTTCATTTCCACCTTCACTTGAGTATTTTGACATCACTAACAAATAACACAAACATACTTAAGTTGAATGTATCGTGTTCTCTGATTGGTTACTATGATGGTCAGGTGACCTAAATACTTAAGTATTTTTCTTAGCTGAGAACATACTTAAGTGCGTTAATAAATTCCACTTAAGTATAACTCTTGGCTGAGAGGAAAATATTGACTTAAGGGTGAACCTAAGTATAATACTTAAGTATTTTGATGAATTCGAGCCCTGATCTTGAACAACGGCAATGGCAGCCTGCGCTACTCCATCCCACCCCCGCCCCCACGCCCCTCAACCACAATACCGTCTAGGCCAGTGAAATGAGGCGTTCCGGACGCCTGGTTTGTTACTGTAAACTAGACGCTTTCCGATCGCCGACAACCTCCCAGACCGTCGCAGATGATCTATAGGCCTAACTAACCCCTGTTGCCCGAAATAGCTACTAAAGTTAAGTTCATCTGTCAGTGAAACACGCTTTTTAGCCGTAGTTTTGTTTTGGATAATCAAATCAACTTGAAATTTTGTGTGTCTTGAGTATCATGCCGAAATTTTGCACTAAATTTCTGATGTTTTTCTCAAGAAATGAAAAAGTTGGCAATCTACCTCAATGTTAAATTTCAGTCCAAAATGGGATCGGATGAAATCCATCAAATTCAGGGCTTTTATGGTGTTTATGCCAGTACAGAATGAATTTATTGCGTTGATTCGAAGTCGGTAGGCATAGTTGCGGTGTATATTAAGTAAATATGTTTATTTTGATGCAATATATAACTCAAACATCAGATGAAAGTCGTTTTTGTGTGCAGACCCTGAAATTCCAGGTTGGGGCTGAATTTTAACATTGGGTAAATTACCAACTTTTTCAATTTTTGAGATAGAATTCTGAAATTTGGTGAAAAATTACGGCATGATACCTAATAAGACGCACAAAATTTCAAGTTGATTCGATTATCCAAAACAAAGATACAGCCAAAAAGCGTGTTTCACTGACAGATGAGGTTTAGTATCGTCAGTGTAAAAATGTGTTCCAGTCTTCCAGAGTTTCCTTATTTTCATTGTATTCAGACAATTTGTAAAGTCCCCACATTTTGATCCAATAAAATCATTGGAAATACATGTCCTTAATATGAGTATTATTACCATTAGATTTACAGCAAATACGTTGATTGTGTTGATTTGTGTTTCATAATTATTTTTGTACATTGCTAATTTAGACGATCAGGTATTGTTGTCACACGCTTCACTGGGTACATGTGTTATTGTACAATTTAGTTGTTGTGAGAACAGAGATGCTGTGTTTTGACCAACTGGTTAACCTTCGTTAAAAGTTCAAGATAGTTCAGTCACCGGGCTTTGACCCCAATAGCTATAGCAACGAAATTGTCTTTTATCCACGTGTCTCATGTTTTACGCAGGTATGTTTCGTCATCTTGTTTTGGTATTGCTGATTCATTTTATTGCAATGTAAACATCACTGGGTCAGGTCTGTAGCTGGCCAGACATTGTAGACTACTGTATTGACTATCAGAAGGATTCTGCTTTCCTTCTGCTTACTGCGCAGTTTCCGAATGATGTCATGTTTTTATTGTCCTTTGTTTGTGGGATATAAAAACTCATGCATTGTGACCAGTGGGCAGAGAATTCGGATTTCACACTAGAGAAACGAAATATTGGAAGTTTTTAACGGACACGTAGGGCTTGTGCCCTCCGTGCCAGCACGTGTTGTGTCGGTACGGGAATGTGATACCTGAATTGGATATGGCGCAAACATACATGTAGTATAGATTAGTTTGGATAGATTTGTGCAACTGGATGATTTCTTCGAATGATTCTGGAATAATGAAACTGATGATTGCATTCGTTGACTTCACGATTTTCTAACCACCAGATTTGATAATTGAGCTAAGAACTTGGAATGCGTTGAAAGTGGACTAATTTGTGAAGCTAGCCCAGCGCACACGACCCAACTCGAAAGGGCTAGACTTCAAAATTGATATTCTAGTAAACAAGAAAATGCAGCGAACTGTGGGAGACCACATTAGTGCTGAGATCAGCACCACGACAGCTACCATACACTCCCTCCCCCCATGATTCCAATCCATTCCCTGTATTATATTGGATATCATAGGCCTACTTCATTCATATTCCTAATAAGCAAACATTTATTTTGAACTCATTGAAACATATAGGCCTACGCCTGATAAAATGATATTGAACATCAATCATGATATAGCCTAACACATGCCAACTGGGCAAATTAAACCATTTTAAAATGAAAACGCTGCGCAACCCAGCATGGAATACCTTGTCATGTGATAAAATACGCGGCGCGTTTAGTGTAAGTTAAGGTTGCTTATCACCTAGAATCCAAGCCTTATCAGCCAATTATTGGTATATCTTCTCTGGGCTGTAGCTCAGCAATTCCGTGATTGATTTTGTTGAAAATGTCTGTGTATGTTATGCATGGCCACAAGGCTATTCCATTTGCCAAATTGAAGAAAAAGTCGATACTTATACTGATCCAGAGCGTTAAACACCATCTTTCAAATGTAACTTACATAAGAAATAGACAGCGTGTCAGAGTGTAGTTTCTTAACTATGATTAGATGGCCCAAGTACCGAACACTGCTCCTTAATAATGAAGAGAAAAGCGCAGGATATGATACTTGGGCCGATTAGATTACTCATCATAGAACCTATTGCCTAATTTGAGGTTGATCTCAAATCTTTGTGGTAATTTGATGATCAAATTTTATGTTCTATGTCATCTGCAGTGAAAATACACAGGGCAAAAGAAATTGATCGTCAGTCGTATAGTTAACGTTCCACATTTGGTGGCATTGTAAACGCAATGACAAACTCTATGGATAATTCAGTGGCTTTCGTTGTTTTCTAAGTGTAGTATACAACCAAAATTGCAAACGTCTCACACCTGAGTACAACGTTTCCGACCGCTGAGCAATGACGGCATTTCCTATACAAGTAATCCGCTAAACGTGTACTTAGCGCTTCACTGACTGTGATACAACCAACTTTGGCCCAAGTAGCGCACCTTACTCTGTTAAGGGCCGAAATGGTTAATAAATTGCACATCATTTTGTCGTGAATATGGATGGGAATCGTAAATTCGAACGGTAGGTTATTCATCATGGACATCTTCACTATGTACACGTAGTTTAGAAATTACATCATATAAAGCTGTGTTTGTGCTACGTAAGTTAGAATCTACATTTGTACAAGTGACATTCAACAGCATATAAATACTGAAATATTAATGCTGTAGTCAATTTCATATTTGGCTCACCATTCTGACTATAAACATGAGATATATTTCAATTTTTTCATGGGAATGTATCGACGAACAGCAGAGATATTAGCAAAAATGCAGCATGGTATCAATTGTACAAATTACAAGATTGTTAACCGATAAGCAATCTCAAGCTTTAGGCCTATATATCTGTGGAATATACAAAGTTTGCCATCAAATCCAGACAAAACTGCAGTTTTTTCAGGCTATCAGTATTCGGGGCTCGGCTACGTGTTCGCACCCATGTGAGAATGAATAGGCTACTCCCATCTTCACTGTTGGAACCCCAGATCGAAACTATCACCATAACGCCTGGTTTTCGAAAACAAAAATTTTCAATCAGATATTCCCTTTCATGTGGCAATATTGGCAATTTTCACCCAAAATTTTTTTGTTGGGTTCGGCGCGATACATAACATCAGACATTAGGCCAAAAAAAAAAAGTATTATGAGTTCTGGTTATTGGGGTCCCCGAAAAAGTGATGCGACGACGCGTCATTTATTTTCTTTTTTTTTTAATTGGCGGCCGATGACTGATCCGATCAAATATGGCCCATTTGGCCCACCATTTTAACTTAAATTGGCTATTGATAAGCGACCCGGTTGAAATTGTCCTGTTTGGCCAGCCATACACCAAGTTTTGCAATGTCAAAGACACTCGGGACCATTTTACTTGATCATTATTTCCCAAAACTCGGTGTACGGGTGTCAATTTACTAAAAAAAAACCCAAAAATTCAGCCCTCAAAAAGTGATGCGCGCGATTTTTTTTTTTTTTTTGAAAAAAACGAGTGATGCGCAGGGTTAAAACTGAGTCGCGCGCCTAACCAGAACCATGATACTTTTTTTTTGGCCTTACATCAACATGGTTATGTTACGGAAGCGTAGAAGGGCCACCGAGGAAAATTATTTTTTCTAGATTCCCAACTGAGTTACTCGATAATATCGACTTAGTATCTCGATAATATCGACTTATTATCTCGATAATATCGACTTAAGAGTGGATCAGGCACAAGAAGATTTATTTTTTCAAGTTCCCGAGTTAGTAAGTCGGTAATATCGAGTTAGTAACTCGATAATATCGACTTATTATCTCGATAATATCGACTTAAGAATGGATCAGGCACATGAAGATTTATTTTTTTCAAATTCCCGAGTTAGTAAGTCTATAATATCGAGTTAGTAAGTCGATAATATCGACTTAGTAACTCGATAATATCGAGTTAGTAACTCGATAATATCGACTTAGTATCTCGACTTAAATCACAGCATATTATGTATAGTCTGCCTGTGCATATACATAATGAGAGAACACATAAACATTACTGATTTTATATGAGAGTCAAATATTGTCAGAACTCTACTATGTAATTAATATAATTGATATTTACATCAGAGGGGAAAGTTTCCATTTTAGATATCATTTATTTCAATGTTCACACGGGGACATATACGCCAATTGACACAGTCGTTATTGGTTACCCACGTACATTATACATACATGTACACATGGGCCGGACAACCCTGATATATTAAGTCGATGTTATCGTGTTACTAACTCGATATTATTGAGATGCTAACTCGATATTATCGAGATACTAAGTCGATATTATCGAGTTACTAACTCGGGAATTTAAAAAAGATAAATCTCCTTCCTGTGCCTGTTCCACGTTTAAGTCAATATTATCGAGATACTAACTCGATATTATCGAGTTATAAGTCGATATTATCGAGATACTAAGTCGATATTATCGAGTTACTAAGTCGGGAATTTAAAAAAAATAATTTTCATGGGTGGCCCTTCTACGCTTTCGTAGTTATGTGGCCCGGTGTGTGGTGGCCGAGAAAGACAATGCACACCTGGGAGATGCACGAACCTCGAACAGGAAGCAACCAAAACGCCACGCTACATTTCATCGAACCTGGCTTCAGTGAAAATAGTAAAAAATAATCCATTTTACAAATATTTTCGGGTAAAAATTACCCATAATTTCATTTTAAAGAAAATTTTTGATCCCAATCAACGAATATTATGTAAATGCTATAACTGCAGCTTGACATATTTTCGAGTCACAGAATTTTTAGTTGAAAATTTACATAGGAGGTTGCAGCCCCCGGGTCCGACGCCCGCTCGGCGGAGCACTAGAGTCTTCAGTCAACGGATTGATGAGTTCACTACTTCATTAGCGGTGTTTCAGTTTTAACGTCTAAAGATACGTGTATCATATGCGATATCGCCTAACCGAAAAGTACGTATAAGGCTCGCATGTAACAGGGGGCCGTATCGAAAGTATCGCATCCAAAGCGCGCATTATAATGTTTGTGATCAGGATCAGAAAACAAGAATATATTGTACAACACGCACACCGGTCATGGGCCGATGAGTCCTAAAAGTGTGTTGGTACAGTGTCTCGTTATTGATGGTACATGTTTGAATAACAAATGAATGCGTATGCAAATAAAATACGTTTTCAATTCCATAACGGTCCGTTCATTTTTGTTTTGCAGCATAGCTATATCTTATGTATTTCAATGCAATACATATAATGCATGTACTAATGGGCACTGATGCAGAGAGTAAGTGAGTGTTCAGATGCTCAATTATTTACAAGTTTCAAATTAATGCATGTGAAGTGCGATATAATACCCACTAATTTTATTGCCCAACTTAATTACAAGACTGAAATAAATCCCCTATTACAAGTTCAATATTTGACGGGCACGATCCAGCACCTCTCTCATCTCTCTGATCAATGGCTGCACCGTGTTAGAAATAAGATCGCGGAACGCCAGGTGGTTTGTTTCCGCACGATAACTGAAATAACATACATGCAATGGCTCCAGAACTTTGCATGGAGGTTCATATACCAACAGGGAAGAACCCTATTGATTTTGGGATCAATCCGTCAAACGACCTTCGATCTAGAGGTCGGAAGAGTTTTTGCCAAGTCTTCCTTGAACTTTCCTGCATATCTCGGAAACGGTGTGTCGTAGAGCAAAACAGACGTTATTTTCGGACTCGTCGCCCTAGACAAACATGTCTATGAGGTCTTAGGGATGACCTTTGACCTTGAATTTCTCTGCTGGGTCGACATTTCTCATTTTCGTCGATATCTTGGAAACGGTGTGTCGTAGAGCCCATGGTAAACATGTGTAGCGATTTTACGATTGATGGTTATTTGGTGCCGTGGTTGTTTCTCGTTGTGTTTATTTTTCGTATAGTCTTTTTGTAGTACCTCTCGCCTCTGTGTCCGAACGCTATAGACAATTAATAGTGAGACGTCCGCAATTCCATAGTATTTCTCTGGTTAGAGAAAAGTGCTGAAGACATATTAATTCAAAGACACGGGTTTTATTACCAAATTCGACAAGTTACTCACTCACAAAATATATGAAATGTTTCCCCAAATTACACAGTGACCAGGTTTAGACTAAGTCACCGGGCTTTACAATAATAAAAGGTTACACCGGGTCCAGGTTTAGACTAAGACCCTGCTTTAACTTTAGGCATCCGAACTAGCGTCAGTCTCCTCCTACGCGAAGTCCATGCGGAGGTGAAGGTTCCCTGGCTCCGCAATTCTTCCGTTTCCGGAGGTAGATACTTGCGGAGGTCGTCTTGACGTCGTCCGCGGAGGTGTCGCCGGTGCGGAGGTCCTCTGTCTCTGCGGAGGTCTTCCGCGCTGCGGAGGTCCTCTCTCTGCGGAGGTCTTCCGCGCTGCGGAGGTCCCGAGGCTCCGCAGAGGCTCCTCGTCCTTGCGGAGGGTCCTCCGCACGTCTGCTACACCTCCCTCTTCCGCGGGTGCGGAGGGTCGTCACCTGCGGAGACTGGGTGTCTCCGCACGTCGGGAAACTTCCCTCGCCACTCCGCGGGTGCGGAGTATCGTCCGAGACGTCCTTCACAAGTCCGCGGGTGCGGAGGTTCGTCTAATGCGGAGACGGAGTGTCTCCGCACATCGGAGAACGTCCCTCACAGGTCCGCGGGTTGCGGAGGTCTACCAGAGACTTCCCTCACGCTTGCACCAGTGTGCAAGAAGAGATCGCCGCCTTGCCGTCAGCTGCAAGTGAAGAGGGCCGGGGTTCATAAATTGAAGGGCCGTTGGACCGGATTCATACGATTGTCTTCATTTGGGACCCACACCCTTCCCGTTGAAATTTCCCTTACATGGAGTCCAGGGGCTCCGCACTGCGGAGGTCAATATGTGCGGAGGTACGGCAAACTGCTAAGTCCTCTCCCTCGCCTGTCCAAAGGACAGAACCGTCTCAGGGTGATGTGTCTCCTCTGGTACCTTGCCCCGACTGACTCCCAGAGAGCTGTGGCTGCCTCCTTATATTGGGCTCTCCACCGGAAGCTGTTCTGCGCATGTGCATGCCTGGTCTTCCGCAAGCACGTGGCCGATCCTCCGCATGCACGTGGTCGAACCTCCGCAAGAACGTGATCACTCCTCCGCGGGTGGTTTTGCGGAGGAGGACGGTGGTTTTATGAGTTCGTTATATTTCCACCCTCTCTGGTTTGGACACGTCCTCGTGTCCGGGGTTGTAGGCATCTCTGTGTGCCGCTTCCCTGAGACGCTGCTCCCTCACTAGTTCTTTGTCCTCACCTCCGACATGGACACTCCATATTTGTAAAAAAAAATCCCCTTTTTTCCGCATCTGCGGAGGTAGGCTCCGCATCCGCGGAGGTAAGTCTTCCGCAACCGCGGAGGTAGGTCAGTCTCCGCAGCCGGCACCAAACTTCTTTAATATTGAAAATAATTTTCAACATTATTGTCGAGTTTCTTGTAGTGACGAAAATAATTCCCATCATTGGCACCCGTCTCTGCAAAGGCATCGCATTTCCATCTCTCCCGATTTTATCTCGCCTTCAGAAATAGTATGTCCAGCCATACTAAAAGTATAGCTAACGCTCCCCCAAGGTATAACATCCACGGGAGCCATGCAGGCAGCCTCGGAGGCTCAGGCCGTACAGCCATCTCCCTCGGAACGGAACTGCCATGTGGCTTGGCCCGGGTGGGCGCTGGCGCTTGTGCCCTCCGTGCCAGCACGTGTTGTGTCGGTACGGGAATGTGATACCTGAATTGGATATGGCGCAAACATACATGTAGTATAGATTAGTTTGGATAGATTTGTGCAACTGGATGATTTCTTCGAATGATTCTGGAATAATGAAACTGATGATTGCATTCGTTGACTTCACGATTTTCTAACCACCAGATTTGATAATTGAGCTAAGAACTTGGAATGCGTTGAAAGTGGACTAATTTGTGAAGCTAGCCCAGCGCACACGACCCAACTCGAAAGGGCTAGACTTCAAAATTGATATTCTAGTAAACAAGAAAATGCAGCGAACTGTGGGAGACCACATTAGTGCTGAGATCAGCACCACGACAGCTACCATACACTCCCTCCCCCCATGATTCCAATCCATTCCCTGTATTATATTGGATATCATAGGCCTACTTCATTCATATTCCTAATAAGCAAACATTTATTTTGAACTCATTGAAACATATAGGCCTACGCCTGATAAAATGATATTGAACATCAATCATGATATAGCCTAACACATGCCAACTGGGCAAATTAAACCATTTTAAAATGAAAACGCTGCGCAACCCAGCATGGAATACCTTGTCATGTGATAAAATACGCGGCGCGTTTAGTGTAAGTTAAGGTTGCTTATCACCTAGAATCCAAGCCTTATCAGCCAATTATTGGTATATCTTCTCTGGGCTGTAGCTCAGCAATTCCGTGATTGATTTTGTTGAAAATGTCTGTGTATGTTATGCATGGCCACAAGGCTATTCCATTTGCCAAATTGAAGAAAAAGTCGATACTTATACTGATCCAGAGCGTTAAACACCATCTTTCAAATGTAACTTACATAAGAAATAGACAGCGTGTCAGAGTGTAGTTTCTTAACTATGATTAGATGGCCCAAGTACCGAACACTGCTCCTTAATAATGAAGAAAAAAGCGCAGGATATGATACTTGGGCCGATTAGATTACTCATCATAGAACCTATTGCCTAATTTGAGGTTGATCTCAAATCTTTGTGGTAATTTGATGATCAAATTTTATGTTCTATGTCATCTGCAGTGAAAATACACAGGGCAAAAGAAATTGATCGTCAGTCGTATAGTTAACGTTCCACATTTGGTGGCATTGTAAACGCAATGACAAACTCTATGGATAATTCAGTGGCTTTCGTTGTTTTCTAAGTGTAGTATACAACCAAAATTGCAAACGTCTCACACCTGAGTACAACGTTTCCGACCGCTGAGCAATGACGGCATTTCCTATACAAGTAATCCGCTAAACGTGTACTTAGCGCTTCACTGACTGTGATACAACCAACTTTGGCCCAAGTAGCGCACCTTACTCTGTTAAGGGCCGAAATGGTTAATAAATTGCACATCATTTTGTCGTGAATATGGATGGGAATCGTAAATTCGAACGGTAGGTTATTCATCATGGACATCTTCACTATGTACACGTAGTTTAGAAATTACATCATATAAAGCTGTGTTTGTGCTACGTAAGTTAGAATCTACATTTGTACAAGTGACATTCAACAGCATATAAATACTGAAATATTAATGCTGTAGTCAATTTCATATTTGGCTCACCATTCTGACTATAAACATGAGATATATTTCAATTTTTTCATGGGAATGTATCGACGAACAGCAGAGATATTAGCAAAAATGCAGCATGGTATCAATTGTACAAATTACAAGATTGTTAACCGATAAGCAATCTCAAGCTTTAGGCCTATATATCTGTGGAATATACAAAGTTTGCCATCAAATCCAGACAAAACTGCAGTTTTTTCAGGCTATCAGTATTCGGGGCTCGGCTACGTGTTCGCACCCATGTGAGAATGAATAGGCTACTCCCATCTTCACTGTTGGAACCCCAGATCGAAACTATCACCATAACGCCTGGTTTTCGAAAACAAAAATTTTCAATCAGATATTCCCTTTCATGTGGCAATATTGGCAATTTTCACCCAAAATTTTTTTGTTGGGTTCGGCGCGATACATAACATCAGACATTAGGCCAAAAAAAAAAAGTATTATGAGTTCTGGTTATTGGGGTCCCCGAAAAAGTGATGCGACGACGCGTCATTTATTTTCTTTTTTTTTTAATTGGCGGCCGATGACTGATCCGATCAAATATGGCCCATTTGGCCCACCATTTTAACTTAAATTGGCTATTGATAAGCGACCCGGTTGAAATTGTCCTGTTTGGCCAGCCATACACCAAGTTTTGCAATGTCAAAGACACTCGGGACCATTTTACTTGATCATTATTTCCCAAAACTCGGTGTACGGGTGTCAATTTACTAAAAAAAAACCCAAAAATTCAGCCCTCAAAAAGTGATGCGCGCGATTTTTTTTTTTTTTTTGAAAAAAACGAGTGATGCGCAGGGTTAAAACTGAGTCGCGCGCCTAACCAGAACCATGATACTTTTTTTTTGGCCTTACATCAACATGGTTATGTTACGGAAGCGTAGAAGGGCCACCGAGGAAAATTATTTTTTCTAGATTCCCAACTGAGTTACTCGATAATATCGACTTAGTATCTCGATAATATCGACTTATTATCTCGATAATATCGACTTAAGAGTGGATCAGGCACAAGAAGATTTATTTTTTCAAGTTCCCGAGTTAGTAAGTCGGTAATATCGAGTTAGTAACTCGATAATATCGACTTATTATCTCGATAATATCGACTTAAGAATGGATCAGGCACATGAAGATTTATTTTTTTCAAATTCCCGAGTTAGTAAGTCTATAATATCGAGTTAGTAAGTCGATAATATCGACTTAGTAACTCGATAATATCGAGTTAGTAACTCGATAATATCGACTTAGTATCTCGACTTAAATCACAGCATATTATGTATAGTCTGCCTGTGCATATACATAATGAGAGAACACATAAACATTACTGATTTTATATGAGAGTCAAATATTGTCAGAACTCTACTATGTAATTAATATAATTGATATTTACATCAGAGGGGAAAGTTTCCATTTTAGATATCATTTATTTCAATGTTCACACGGGGACATATACGCCAATTGACACAGTCGTTATTGGTTACCCACGTACATTATACATACATGTACACATGGGCCGGACAACCCTGATATATTAAGTCGATGTTATCGTGTTACTAACTCGATATTATTGAGATGCTAACTCGATATTATCGAGATACTAAGTCGATATTATCGAGTTACTAACTCGGGAATTTAAAAAAGATAAATCTCCTTCCTGTGCCTGTTCCACGTTTAAGTCAATATTATCGAGATACTAACTCGATATTATCGAGTTATAAGTCGATATTATCGAGATACTAAGTCGATATTATCGAGTTACTAAGTCGGGAATTTAAAAAAAATAATTTTCATGGGTGGCCCTTCTACGCTTTCGTAGTTATGTGGCCCGGTGTGTGGTGGCCGAGAAAGACAATGCACACCTGGGAGATGCACGAACCTCGAACAGGAAGCAACCAAAACGCCACGCTACATTTCATCGAACCTGGCTTCAGTGAAAATAGTAAAAAATAATCCATTTTACAAATATTTTCGGGTAAAAATTACCCATAATTTCATTTTAAAGAAAATTTTTGATCCCAATCAACGAATATTATGTAAATGCTATAACTGCAGCTTGACATATTTTCGAGTCACAGAATTTTTAGTTGAAAATTTACATAGGAGGTTGCAGCCCCCGGGTCCGACGCCCGCTCGGCGGAGCACTAGAGTCTTCAGTCAACGGATTGATGAGTTCACTACTTCATTAGCGGTGTTTCAGTTTTAACGTCTAAAGATACGTGTATCATATGCGATATCGCCTAACCGAAAAGTACGTATAAGGCTCGCATGTAACAGGGGGCCGTATCGAAAGTATCGCATCCAAAGCGCGCATTATAATGTTTGTGATCAGGATCAGAAAACAAGAATATATTGTACAACACGCACACCGGTCATGGGCCGATGAGTCCTAAAAGTGTGTTGGTACAGTGTCTCGTTATTGATGGTACATGTTTGAATAACAAATGAATGCGTATGCAAATAAAATACGTTTTCAATTCCATAACGGTCCGTTCATTTTTGTTTTGCAGCATAGCTATATCTTATGTATTTCAATGCAATACATATAATGCATGTACTAATGGGCACTGATGCAGAGAGTAAGTGAGTGTTCAGATGCTCAATTATTTACAAGTTTCAAATTAATGCATGTGAAGTGCGATATAATACCCACTAATTTTATTGCCCAACTTAATTACAAGACTGAAATAAATCCCCTATTACAAGTTCAATATTTGACGGGCACGATCCAGCACCTCTCTCATCTCTCTGATCAATGGCTGCACCGTGTTAGAAATAAGATCGCGGAACGCCAGGTGGTTTGTTTCCGCACGATAACTGAAATAACATACATGCAATGGCTCCAGAACTTTGCATGGAGGTTCATATACCAACAGGGAAGAACCCTATTGATTTTGGGATCAATCCGTCAAACGACCTTCGATCTAGAGGTCGGAAGAGTTTTTGCCAAGTCTTCCTTGAACTTTCCTGCATATCTCGGAAACGGTGTGTCGTAGAGCAAAACAGACGTTATTTTCGGACTCGTCGCCCTAGACAAACATGTCTATGAGGTCTTAGGGATGACCTTTGACCTTGAATTTCTCTGCTGGGTCGACATTTCTCATTTTCGTCGATATCTTGGAAACGGTGTGTCGTAGAGCCCATGGTAAACATGTGTAGCGATTTTACGATTGATGGTTATTTGGTGCCGTGGTTGTTTCTCGTTGTGTTTATTTTTCGTATAGTCTTTTTGTAGTACCTCTCGCCTCTGTGTCCGAACGCTATAGACAATTAATAGTGAGACGTCCGCAATTCCATAGTATTTCTCTGGTTAGAGAAAAGTGCTGAAGACATATTAATTCAAAGACACGGGTTTTATTACCAAATTCGACAAGTTACTCACTCACAAAATATATGAAATGTTTCCCCAAATTACACAGTGACCAGGTTTAGACTAAGTCACCGGGCTTTACAATAATAAAAGGTTACACCGGGTCCAGGTTTAGACTAAGACCCTGCTTTAACTTTAGGCATCCGAACTAGCGTCAGTCTCCTCCTACGCGAAGTCCATGCGGAGGTGAAGGTTCCCTGGCTCCGCAATTCTTCCGTTTCCGGAGGTAGATACTTGCGGAGGTCGTCTTGACGTCGTCCGCGGAGGTGTCGCCGGTGCGGAGGTCCTCTGTCTCTGCGGAGGTCTTCCGCGCTGCGGAGGTCCTCTCTCTGCGGAGGTCTTCCGCGCTGCGGAGGTCCCGAGGCTCCGCAGAGGCTCCTCGTCCTTGCGGAGGGTCCTCCGCACGTCTGCTACACCTCCCTCTTCCGCGGGTGCGGAGGGTCGTCACCTGCGGAGACTGGGTGTCTCCGCACGTCGGGAAACTTCCCTCGCCACTCCGCGGGTGCGGAGTATCGTCCGAGACGTCCTTCACAAGTCCGCGGGTGCGGAGGTTCGTCTAATGCGGAGACGGAGTGTCTCCGCACATCGGAGAACGTCCCTCACAGGTCCGCGGGTTGCGGAGGTCTACCAGAGACTTCCCTCACGCTTGCACCAGTGTGCAAGAAGAGATCGCCGCCTTGCCGTCAGCTGCAAGTGAAGAGGGCCGGGGTTCATAAATTGAAGGGCCGTTGGACCGGATTCATACGATTGTCTTCATTTGGGACCCACACCCTTCCCGTTGAAATTTCCCTTACATGGAGTCCAGGGGCTCCGCACTGCGGAGGTCAATATGTGCGGAGGTACGGCAAACTGCTAAGTCCTCTCCCTCGCCTGTCCAAAGGACAGAACCGTCTCAGGGTGATGTGTCTCCTCTGGTACCTTGCCCCGACTGACTCCCAGAGAGCTGTGGCTGCCTCCTTATATTGGGCTCTCCACCGGAAGCTGTTCTGCGCATGTGCATGCCTGGTCTTCCGCAAGCACGTGGCCGATCCTCCGCATGCACGTGGTCGAACCTCCGCAAGAACGTGATCACTCCTCCGCGGGTGGTTTTGCGGAGGAGGACGGTGGTTTTATGAGTTCGTTATATTTCCACCCTCTCTGGTTTGGACACGTCCTCGTGTCCGGGGTTGTAGGCATCTCTGTGTGCCGCTTCCCTGAGACGCTGCTCCCTCACTAGTTCTTTGTCCTCACCTCCGACATGGACACTCCATATTTGTAAAAAAAAATCCCCTTTTTTCCGCATCTGCGGAGGTAGGCTCCGCATCCGCGGAGGTAAGTCTTCCGCAACCGCGGAGGTAGGTCAGTCTCCGCAGCCGGCACCAAACTTCTTTAATATTGAAAATAATTTTCAACATTATTGTCGAGTTTCTTGTAGTGACGAAAATAATTCCCATCATTGGCACCCGTCTCTGCAAAGGCATCGCATTTCCATCTCTCCCGATTTTATCTCGCCTTCAGAAATAGTATGTCCAGCCATACTAAAAGTATAGCTAACGCTCCCCCAAGGTATAACATCCACGGGAGCCATGCAGGCAGCCTCGGAGGCTCAGGCCGTACAGCCATCTCCCTCGGAACGGAACTGCCATGTGGCTTGGCCCGGGTGGGCGCTGGCGCTTCTGTAGCACAATACGCCCAATCTCCGAGCCTCTGCGGCGCCCTCCGACTCCGTCTCGGTCGTCTTGCCTCCACCGTCTCGTCCGGCTCCGCATCCGGCTCCGCGTCCGTCACCTCCCTAGGGTCCTCCGGTTCTCCTACGCCCGACGCGTCCTCCGCGGCCGTCACCTCCGGTCCGTCCATCTCGTCCTCCCTCGACGCCTCCGCATCCTCCACCTCCTCCGCAGGGTCTCCGCCACCAGTGCGAACCCAAGGGGCCTGTTCAGGAGTGTACGGGCACGTCTTAAGATGGTCAATATGGACTTCCTTCGGCGCGTCCGTCGGGGACTTCTGGATTTTAACACGCCAGCCCAGTTGGGCGTCCACGACCAGGTAAGGTCCTGTCCAACCCAACCCGAGCTTCGGTCGAGCCTTCGGTGGATACCAGTACAGTACCCAGGTACCAACTGGAAACCGTCTCCGTGCCGCCTTCAGATCGTGGTTTTTCTTCTGCCGCACCGTAGCCGCCTTCATCTGAGCACGGGCGTACTCGTGAGCGATGGCAGTGGCTTCTCTCACCCACTCCACATACTCGTGTGAGCACGCAGGTGGGGCCTCCCCCCTCCCTTCAGGGTCCGTCCGATACATCAGATCGAGAAGAGTAGTCACCTCTCTGCCCGTCATCATCCGATTCGGCGTGCAGCCCGTACTGTCATGAACAGAAGCCCGGTACGCAGACGTCACATATGGTAACCAGTCATCCCAGTCGTCATGGTGGTCATTGACGACCGCGGATAACATCTGGAGGAGCGACCGGTTGAATCGCTCCACCATGCCGTTAGATTGCGGGTGATATGGGCTAGCATGGATCTTCTCGCTGCCCAATATCGTGGCTAGCTCTCGGAAGAGGCCGGATTCGAATTCTCGGCCCATATCTGAGAAAATACGGGCCGGAGCTCCCCATCTACACACAAACTCCGTGACGAACACGTCCGCTACCGTCTGCGCCCTATGGTCAGGCATCGCGTAGGCCTCCGTCCATCAAGTGAAACAATCTGTGATGACGAGAACGTACCGCTGCCCCCTCTTTGAGATCACGCCAATCTCCAGCACGTCCATCGCCACCCTCTCTAGACGGTCACCCACCGGTGCATTACCCATGGGCTGATGCCGGGGCCCTGGCCGTGGTTTCCGCGCACTGCACCTCGGACAGGCTCCGCACCAAGTCTCGACGTCCTTCGTCATCCCGCACCAGTACATCCGTGCCTTGATCTTCCGGAGCGTCCGGCTGACACCTTGATGTCCCCCAAGAGGCCGATCATGGACTTCCTTCAGGACTGCCTTCCGCACACTGTAGGGTATGAGGAGCTGGAGTAGGGGCTCCTTCTGCCAGTCCACCTGTGCACGGCGGAAAAGGAGTCCGTCCTTCACAACCAGCTGGTCCCACTGCTGCCAGTAGGCCTTCACTGCGTGGCTCTTAGTCCTCACATCTGTCCATTCCGGTCTCTCGTCAGCCGCCGTCTTCCAATCGAGTATATGGCGAAGGTCCGGGTCAGAGCTCTGCAGAGTCTTGAGCTCCTCCGCAGAGTAACCAACCCATCCTTCCTCCACGGCTCCGGAGGTAGAGAGGTCCGACACACTTGTGAAGTCTCCGCTCGGCTTCCGGAGGTTTCGTCGGCGCCGCGGCTCCGGAGGGTCCTCTGCATCGACGACTGGGGTGATCCTCTTCACCAAGGGCAGAACAGAGGTCTGGCCGTTGACCTCCGCGCTCCGCACCTCGAAGTCCATCCTCCCCAGTCCATCTCCGCAAAAGTCATCCTCCTGCCAGCGCCGTCCTTCCTCCGGTCGCAAAGAGAGCAAGAGCCCCACAAGGCCATCCCAGTTCTCCCCACTCAGGGGAGGGAGAAGCTCCTCGTCTGAACCTCCCTCGTCCTCCGTTCCTCCACATCCTTCTCTCTTACACTGCCGACACCGGGACATGCCGTCCGCATTGCTATGCCTCACTCCGGGACGAATCTCACAGCGAAAGTCATAGCTTGCGATCCGTGCTGCCCAGCGGGCTATCATGCCCTCCGCATCCCTGAAATTAAGAAGCCATCTCAGGGAAGCATGGTCGGTCCTGAGCAGGAACTTCCGGCCCCATAGGTAGTGGCGAAAGTGGTGTATCATCGCCACCACTGCAAGGAGTTCCCTCTTCGTGGTACAGTAGTTCCTCTGGGTGGTACGCAAGGAACGACTGGCATAAGCGATCACTCTCTCCTGACCCTCGCGGACCTGGGAAAGGACTCCTCCTATGCCGTACCCACTCGCATCCGTGTCCAGGACGAAATCCTGGGTAAAGTCCGGGTAGACCAGCAGAGGGCTCTTCGTGAGGGGTTCCTTCAGCGCCTCAAAGGCCTCCTGGCAGGCGTCCGTCCATCTGTAGGGGACATCCTTCTTCAGGAGGGCTGTGAGTGGACCCGCCTTCGTGGCAAAGTTCTTGATGAACCGCCGGTAGTACCCGACGAAGCCAAGGAAGCACCTCAGCTCCGCCAGGTCCCGGGGAGGCTCGTAGCGCTTCACAGCCTCCACCTTCTCCGGGTCGCACTCAACGCCTCGCTGAGACACCTTGTGGCCCAGGAAACGGACTTCCCTCTGAAGTAGCTGGCACTTCGAGGGCTTCAGCTTCAAGCCCGCCTCCCGGAGCCTCTGGAACACATCCCTCAGGTTGCTCAGCGCCTCCGCCAGATCACTCCCGATGCAGATCACGTCGTCCAGGTACACGAGACACCTTCTCCACTGCAGCCCTCGCAGCGCAAGCTCCATGAGCCGCTCGAAGGTGGCTGGGGCGGTTGCAAGACCAAACGGCATCACGCGGAACTGGTATAATCCGCTCCTCGTGGTGAACGCTGTCTTCCCCTTGTCCTCCTTCTCCATCTCCACCTGCCAGTACCGCTCGCCAAATCGAGCGTCGAGAAGTACTGGGCCCCTGCCAGAGTGTCGAAGCTCTCGTCTATCCTGGGCAAAGGATAAGCATCCTTTCTCGTCACATCATTGAGTTTCCGGTAGTCCACACAGAACCTTGTGGTTCCGTCCTTTTTACGGACGAGGACTACGGGAGACGACCACGGACTATCACTGGGCTCTATCACTCCCGCTTTCAACATCTTGTCCACCTCTGCCTCTATAAGCTCCTGCTGCTTGTAGGGCGCTCTACGGAGGGGCTGCTTGATGGGTCTGTGATCTCCTGTATCTATCGTGTGTCGCACCAGTGACGTCCGTCCTAGTCCCCCGTCTTCCCCTGTGAACACATCCGTGAAGTCCAAAATCAGTTTGCGGAGGTCCTGGACCTCCGCAGGAGTCAGTGCGGAGGTAACACCCTCCAACAGTGGCTGCAAGTGCGGAGGTAGCGGCTCCGCACCCCGTCTCTGCAGAGGCATGCATCCTGCCACGCACTGCTCCGCGTCTCCGAAGGGAGAAGGCTCCGCACAGTCCGGTTGATGTTGACTCGGCACCGGCATTACCTCCTCAACCTCATGTAGGTGTGCCAGCAGGCTTCCTCCTGGTATCGTCACCTCATGCTCCTCCGTGTTAAGGAGAAGCACCGTCACCTCGTCTCCGCACGGCTCTACCAGGGCTCTTCCCACCGTCACGTCACCATCGGTTGGCGGCTGCACGAGGCCGACTCGTGGTCGCCTCGTACCAGGTGTACCGTCGATCAGAAGGGAGACCAGGACTTCGGACCACGCTGGGAGACTAATGGGATCCCCCGCACGTAGCCCTAGGACCGTTGGCTCCGGTCTCTCACTCAGGAACACCGTCCGCTCTTCTATCTTCATTTCTCCACGGGCGAGGTCGAGTGTGGCACCCAGAGTGTGTAGTACGTCCATACCGAGCACTCCAGGCATCCCCACACGTCCTATGACGACTTCTGATGGTACCTCCAAGTCCCCCAGATGCAGGATGGTAGGGAGCGTGCCGAGGACATCAAGGTAGTCTCCCGTTGCTGCGCGTAGGGCGATCCTCGAGGTCCTCAGACGCTCCTTCACATGGTCAGGTAACTTATCAAAAACAGAAACATCCACAACTGTGGAAACAGCACCCGTGTCAACCAGGAGGTTGATTTCTCGTCCCTCAAGGCGACATCGGGCGTACCAAGCTAAGGGTTTAGGTTTGGTGAACTTTATACAGGACAAGGGAAGCTCCGCATCCCTCTCAGGCATGACACCCGGAGTCTCGGCCTCGGTATGTACAGTTGACAGAGGAGGGCCGTCCTCCCCCTCAGGTAAGACACCTGGAGTCGTACGAACATCACGAACATCAATATTTACAGTAGACAGAGAAGGGTTCACCTTCCCCTCAGGTAAGACACCTGGAGTCGTAGGCACATCATCATCATCAATGCTATTTACAGTGGACAGAGAAGGGTTCGCCTTCCCCTCAGGTAAGACACCTGGAGTCGTGGGTACATCACAAACATCAGTATCATCAGGCACATCATGAACATCAGTAACATCATCGTCGCGGAGGCAGGAGTCTCCTCCGCAAATATATTCCCATATGAGGTCGCAGAGACTATCCCTGCGGGTAACTCTATTCACACTATGTACAGATCCTGCATCTCCACCTTCCGTCTCGTCTTGTCGCCTTCTAATCCTGACCTGTGCTTGCCAGGAATTGCCCGTCGTCTCGGCGTCAGAAACGGGCCCCTCTAGTTTGACGAGAGGTCCTCCGTCTCTGACTCCTCCTCAGGGACGTCTTCGTCCTCCAGCTGCTTCAGCAGGAGCGCCAGGGACTTGACATCCTTCGGTCTCTGGGGACACTCCCTACTCAGGTGTCCGGGTTGTCGGCACAGCCAGCACTCCCGGTCCCGACCTCGAGGTCCCTGTGCCGAGGTCGTCCGCGGAGTCGTCACTCCCTCCACCTTCTTCAAGACCGTCCCCATCAGTTCGATCAGCTGGTCCATCTTCTGGGCCTGGGTCTCGAACATTCCCTTGAAGTAGGGAAGTCGAGGCCCAAAGCCACTCTTCTTATCGTCCTTCTTCGGTGGAGGCCGATCCCCCTTGGTGAAGGCCATCACATCATGTGGCGCCTCCACCGGTTTCTCATCCTCCACCAAGGCGCGGACTGCACGCACTGGCTTGCGGTTGACACTTTCATACTGGGTGATGAAAGCCGTCGCCTCTTCCAGGGTCTTCATGTCCTTCATCAGGGCCATGAGCTTCATGTCACCGTCCCCGTGACCCTTCAGGAAGCTTTCCAATGCGATGGTCTCGTGAGCCTCATCCCCGAGGTGTGGATAAGACCTCTCAACCAACCGCCGGATATGTTGAGCAAAGGCCTGCGGCGTCTCCCCAGTCTTCCGCGTCCTGCTTCTTAACGCCGCCCTGTAGGTCTCTTCTTGGCAGGCGGGGTCGAAACGCTTCGCCAGTTTCTCCACGAGGAGATCCCAGTCCTTGTACTGGTCCGGTTTCATCCCCGTGAGGATCCGCCTCGCATCTCCCGTCAAGCTGCTCGCCAGGTACAGCCCCCGTTCCATCTTTCCCCATCTATTGACTTCGGCGATCACCGAGAAGTGGCTCAGGTATTCAGGCCACTCCATCGAGACACCGTCATACTTGTCCGGGAACATCTGTCTCCGTCGCTCCGCAGGTGCCGGTGCAAATGCGGAGGAGGATGAGGTGCTTCCGTCGGAGTCACTCCTCCGGCCTCGCCGTCTCTGCGGACCCGAAGACCGTCGACGTCCCCGATGAGAGAGGGTACTCTCGGTGGTAGACCCGTCTGTCTCCGAATCCGTATCTCTCCTCCTCTGCCGCTCCTGGGGTGTTACTGGAGCGGTTACCTGTCCGGTCTGGACGGCCGGTGGTCCTTGGTGGTAGTAGACCACCGGTACTGGCTGCGGAGGCGGCGCTCCCATCTGCGGAGCCATCTGCGGAGCCACCATCTGCGGAGCCATCTGTGGCAGTTGCTGCGGAGCCACCTGCGGAGCCATCACGAGCTCGTACATCGGCGGAGCCGGTTGTACTGCGGAGGCCGTCGGCTGCGGAGCGTACGCGGCTCCTCCCATCTGCGGAGGTGGTACAGCTCCCATCGTGCGGCCGGCGGCTGCTCCGTGCCCCACATCACGGCTGGAAGGCCCGGCTCGGGACTGATCATGGCTCAGCCCCCTCTCTTCCTGCCACCCTCTCTGGACCGAAGGTCCCCCGTGGGTGAGAGACCTCAGAAAGGATGGGGAAGGTGCTCGCTGCCTCCCCTCGGCCGATCGGGTTCTTCCTCGTCCCTCTGATGCGGCTCGTCCTCTGCCTCGCAGGTAGTCCTCAGACACGAGGATCTCGCTGTCCCCCAGGTAAGAGCTGGGTCTCCCCAAAACTCTACTGAGCCCTGGGCTCTCGCGGACCCTCTGCAAGTAGCGCTCCCGCTCTCGCCTCCTGTCATGTTCCGTCCATCCAGACCACTCGGGGATCTCCTCACTCCGGATGGAGCGAGGACATCTGTCATCACCAGCTCCGGAGGCCTCTGATCTTCCGGAGTCCTCCGGACCCGCGTCCTCAGATTGTCTTCCGCACTCCTCTGCGTCACCAGATCCTCCGCACTTCCTCGATCTTCCCTCGTCTTCTGCGGAGGACTTCAGATCCTTTCCCTCTGTTTCGGACATCTCGGGCTCGTTCTTCTGAGCTGTATGCTTCTTCGAAGGATCCTGGTCACGGCACCAAGTTTCTGTAGCGATTTTACGATTGATGGTTATTTGGTGCCGTGGTTGTTTCTCGTTGTGTTTATTTTTCGTATAGTCTTTTTGTAGTACCTCTCGCCTCTGTGTCTGAACGCTATAGACAATTAATAGTGAGACGTCCGCAATTCCATAGTATTTCTCTGGTTAGAGAAAAGTGCTGAAGACATATTAATTCAAAGACACGGGTTTTATTACCAAATTCGACAAGTTACTCACTCACAAAATATATGAAATGTTTCCCCAAATTACACAGTGACCAGGTTTAGACTAAGTCACCGGGCTTTACAATAATAAAAGGTTACACCGGGTCCAGGTTTAGACTAAGACCCTGCTTTAACTTTAGGCATCCGAACTAGCGTCAGTCTCCTCCTACGCGAAGTCCATGCGGAGGTGAAGGTTCCCTGGCTCCGCAATTCTTCCGTTTCCGGAGGTAGATACTTGCGGAGGTCGTCTTGACGTCGTCCGCGGAGGTGTCGCCGGTGCGGAGGTCCTCTGTCTCTGCGGAGGTCTTCCGCGCTGCGGAGGTCCTCTCTCTGCGGAGGTCTTCCGCGCTGCGGAGGTCCCGAGGCTCCGCAGAGGCTCCTCGTCCTTGCGGAGGGTCCTCCGCACGTCTGCTACACCTCCCTCTTCCGCGGGTGCGGAGGGTCGTCACCTGCGGAGACTGGGTGTCTCCGCACGTCGGGAAACTTCCCTCGCCACTCCGCGGGTGCGGAGTATCGTCCGAGACGTCCTTCACAAGTCCGCGGGTGCGGAGGTTCGTCTAATGCGGAGACGGAGTGTCTCCGCACATCGGAGAACGTCCCTCACAGGTCCGCGGGTTGCGGAGGTCTACCAGAGACTTCCCTCACGCTTGCACCAGTGTGCAAGAAGAGATCGCCGCCTTGCCGTCAGCTGCAAGTGAAGAGGGCCGGGGTTCATAAATTGAAGGGCCGTTGGACCGGATTCATACGATTGTCTTCATTTGGGACCCACACCCTTCCCGTTGAAATTTCCCTTACATGGAGTCCAGGGGCTCCGCACTGCGGAGGTCAATATGTGCGGAGGTACGGCAAACTGCTAAGTCCTCTCCCTCGCCTGTCCAAAGGACAGAACCGTCTCAGGGTGATGTGTCTCCTTGCCCCGACTGACTCCCAGAGAGCTGTGGCTGCCTCCTTATATTGGGCTCTCCACCGGAAGCTGTTCTGCGCATGTGCATGCCTGGTCTTCCGCAAGCACGTGGCCGATCCTCCGCATGCACGTGGTCGAACCTCCGCAAGAACGTGATCACTCCTCCGCGGGTGGTTTTGCGGAGGAGGACGGTGGTTTTATGAGTTCGTTATACATGTTATAAATATTATAAATTAGTCTTAACACCGAAATGCCTCCAAAGCATCTTTAGGCCTTGACGTCTAGAGTATTTTTGCGGTATCGTGAGCATTTCCACCAATACTAATTGCTACAATCGAAATGCCCGCGATAATAAAGACCTTTGATATGTTCTTAGAAAAATGTTTTAAACGATTGTTACAATCGAGTCAGTATTCCGAACTCACTGTCAAAAAATCAATCTGTACATTTCGAATGCGACTTTTGATACGACCCCCTGCTATATGCGAGCCGTATACGTACTTTTGGGTTAGACGATATCGCATATGAGACGCATATCTTTAGACGTTAAAGTACTAGGAACATGAAAATATGATGTGAGCTCAGATTAAAGCACCATGTGGGCTGATCAGAACGGTTTTTACAGCATGTGGATATCTCGATTCCTTCAAAAGTTACAGCTCTTCAAAGTTCAAATTGCCCAAAGGTCAATTCGAAAAATCATAAAGCTCATTAATATGCAAATTTGTATGCATGACGTCACAGGGGGGAACATTTTTTAATTAGATGGTTTCATTGGCATATTAAAGTCTTAAGAAATTGCAATTATTCAACAAAGCTTATTCCACATGCTCTACATAATTGATAGTCAATGAATTTCACATCCGGATAGTTGCCAAGGTCACCAGTATTGATATGAGGCCCTAAGAACCAGGGTTGCTATGGCCCAAATCCACAGTCATATCATTAAGCAAACAAAACCAAAGGTGAAAATGGATTGACTCCACATGCATCATTAATATACAATAATCAAATTCTGTCAAAACCCCTATTACTGGCAGTTAGGACCCATAGCAACCAATGGTTGCTAGGGACTCCAGCAGGTGAATAGTAACCATGGCAACAGTAACACTTTGAACAACACCGATTATTGACCATGCCTATCAATGTTTGAAGATTAGGTTTGCAATAACTCTGACAAGATCAATTATATTAAGACTCAAACTTGCCTAATTAAAAATATTCCCCCTTCTACGTCACGAATACCTCATTTGCATACTAATTAGCTTCTCGTGAAATCCAGAAGTGTTCAATCCATAACCTGCCAAAATGTGACATTCAAATGGCCATAACTTTTTAACCAATTAAAATATTGACATGCAGTAAACTGCGTTTTACTCAGCAAAACCAGGTCTCTCATTTGGGTTCACGTTATATTTTCATGTTCCTAGTACTTTAAAACTGAAACACCGCTACTAGGCCTATTATAAGTTTCTCGTGCTTGTGATCATGTGTGATTTAGGCGTATCTAGAAAATCTCACGTTCGTACGTTTCAAACGTCCAGTAATATGTAACATGTAACAACTCAGGGAATAGTGCTGCTTCTATCTCTGTTTTAAAAAATACGAGACAATCAGCAATTAAAGTTGGTTACCCTTGCATTTTCCGCCTGGGCGATAATCGGCAATTCTGGTCGTACGATCATTGGTCATGTATCAACTGATCGGGAATTGGGCGTAGAAAAATACAAAAATCGTTGCAGAATCAGTCGTTAATAAAAGTAGAGTTCCTGAGTTTTTTTCTATTTTGAACATATTCTCGACCACGACCCTGATTCTTGATAGTGAGCTCCCAAACTTCGTATGCCCTCTCAGATTTAAACTGTATAGTGCATGGTCAATTTTTTTTCGAATACCATCAGTGGTTTTCGAATCACTACTACTTGAAATATTACGAATCGGTGACTTCAGCTAATGACCCTTATATTTTCGGCTTAATGGGCGATAATGGGGAATTTTATCGTACTACCGTCGGTTATATTGCAATTGAAAAGGAACTAACCATAGAAAAATACAAAATAATACGGAAAAATAATCCTGAATATAGGCAGTTATTGCAATCTTCCGGTTTTGACTTTTTCTGTGACCTTGGCCCGGTCGTTCAATATTTGCAAGCATTTCATCTAGAGGCAAATCTGGGCATTTTGTGACCCAGAATTGGCTGTTTTGACCTTTCAAGGTCATCCAATGTCAAATTCAAGGTCACCACACAAATCGCCATATATGACTTCCCATTTGAAAATGCTAATATCTAGGCTCTATCTTCAGGCACTATCTTCTATGAGTACAGTTCTGGCAGCTCCCATTATGAGCAAAAAAAGTCCAAAATTTATTTCAAAGGGTGAAAAATTTTTTTTGCCTAGGAATGGCCCAAAATGGATAGTAATGCGACTTGGGCCGAAAATATTTTTTTCGTCTACCTGTCGAAAATTCAAAATGGCCGCCATACACAGATCGGCGATTCAAAGGCAACCAAACTTATACACATCACAGATGTACATAAGGAGAATCTTTTGAAACAGAAGTCTCAATTCTGATTAGACAGTTTTGAGGAAATGGCTGCCAAAGTTCAAAACTGACCGTTTCAAAAAACTAAAAAATACCTCCTTCTCGAATTTTTTCAAGATATCTTTTCCCAAATTTTCAGAAAGATTGGACCATAAACTTTAAAGACAAAAATGTGGACGGACGACGACGGTGAAGACAAACGGCGTCCCAAATTTTTAGGTTAGAGGGCTTCTCCCATGTTGAACTTCCTATCTCGTGTAACCCCCTTATCCCCTAATTACGCCCCTAAACACACTTTTGTTCATAAAAAGGGGGTTTAGGGGCTATTTTCAGCTTTTTTTAAGCCCCTAAACCCCAAAAGTTCACCCGGACGGACGGACCAACATTTTAGGTTAAAGGGCTTCGCAAGTGTTAAATTTCCTATCTCCAGCAAGTCCCTTATCCTCGATAATAGCCCCTTATCCCATTTTTATCATAGCCCCTTAACCCTAAATGTTTACCCGGAAGGACGGACAACAGACGCAACGTCACAGCAATAGGTTATCGGACCATAGTTTCGATAACCTAAATAACCATACGATAACCTAAATAACACGATAACCGTATTCGGCTCACCTTGCTTGTCACCCAGACAATCACCATAGCATAGCATATTGACCTTATCCGTTGATATGATAGGGATAAAAAAACAAAGAGTATGCTACACATGTAGAATACGACCCCCTTCTTAGAAGGAGGGCCGGAATTCCGGTCATTCCAGCCGGGCTGCGTTGTGTAACATGCAATCCAGACGAGAATGAGCATCACCCACTGCCGTGGCACCTGAAAGCGTCCGGAGTGCCGGACGAGTCACTCGGATGAACCGCAGACATCAGTCCTCACATCTGAACACCATCCCCGTGTCCAGAGCCAGTTCCCCATGATTGGGGAAGGGCGCGTCCCCCATAGCGGACGAAAAGTCCCAGCCTCAGTCTAGTCATAAGAGAGGCTGTTCCAGGACTATTGGGCGTCCGGCAAATCCACAAAAGTGGTCTGGCCAGCGAAGGCGTTGGGTTCAATGCACCGGACAGTCCACATGATGCAGATAGGTCTGCCGCACGTGCTAGAAACTATGGGAGGGCGGATGCGGAGCGACGACGTTATGACGCAAAGATGTCTGGAGACGTCCAACCCGGATATCACCAATGAAGCAGTGACCAGGGCGTTAAGCCGTCCGGATCCTTACGAAACAGCCTGAAATCCATCCTTGGTGTGATAGATGGATACCACACACGCATCCGCATGAGCGGAATGTTATCTCCACCCTTAACGCGACAGTGCACGTGCGTTACGACGTGGCCGTTGCCCATCCGCAGGTCCCATCCGATGAATCAGGTTGCTGAGGGTTTCCTCAAAGGACTGGCCGTACACAACAACATTGTCGATGTAGACCATACATCGCTCCCATATGAACACTTTTAGCACCAACTCCATGAGGCGCTCGAACGCCGCGGGGGTGTTGCAGAGCCTAAACGGCATTACCTTAAGATGGTGAAACCCTGCCGATTGTTGGCAGTAAATTTCACGACTTTAGTACCGCATACAAAATCTGAGCATTTGTCATAAAACTTCTGGTAGTCCGAAGTGCCTTTTTGCAGTTGGAGTAAATAGATGAGTCATTTTCTTGTTTTAGAAAAATACAATCTTCGACCTGAAACGTCTGGATCATTCCGGATCATAATGATAAAGTTGGTACATCCGTTCTCAATATCAACCACGTAATCTTTAGCATACATCGCCTTTTTACATAGTGGAGCAGTCAGTGTCTATGAGCCGAGAATTACTTTTTGAATTTACCGCCTACAT
Source organism: Terebella lapidaria (assembly GCA_949152475.1). Lineage (NCBI taxonomy): Eukaryota > Metazoa > Annelida > Polychaeta > Terebellida > Terebellidae > Terebella > Terebella lapidaria. Next base: position 2,192,667 of record OX424570.1, on the reverse strand, counting down.
TTGTCACAAAATGCCCGACTGTATTTGACACATTTACGAAGTGCGCCATTTTCAAAATATCACGTGGATTTGAACAACACACAGACTTGAAATATCATCTATTATTTTGATGATTTTCAAAGAATAGCTGATTTACTTGGGATTGGTACATCGTAGACTCCATAACGAGCTATCCAAAGCCAGGTGACAATGCGTTTTCCCCCGTAAAATTGAGTCTGAACATCGGCTTCTTTCAACGTCAGGTGCCACGAAATCGTGTTTACATATTTCCCAGGTCAAAGTTTAATGTATCCTTACGCGAGACTTATCTTTGGCCATGTCGATTCTGATAATCTGTATAATCCATTGATCACACCAAATAATCCACTTTCTGAATACTGAACGGGACTACGGCAGGAAATGTTCGCAGTACGACACATTACATGTGTTTTGTGATATCAATTGGTAGCGGTCATCCTCGGAATATTTCCTTCGGTTGTGAATACCATATTTTGCGACTATGAGATTCGGTAGCTTCGTCTCCAAATGTTTTCCCGCGAGGCACCAACAGTCCCATGTGTTATGCAAGTATATCGGCATATGACGGAGGTAATCCCAGAAATATGTACATAATCGAAGACATATTAGTTCATAGACAAAGAATTGTTGTAGATCGGGGAATGACAAACACTGAAAACCATGTTTCCAGACGATAACTGACATATCGCTCACCACGTGAGTTTGTATTCGCTCCGGTGAGAAAACCGTTGAAATCCGTGCACAGGGTTTTGAGTTCAATGTCAAGAGCAATACTCACTAGCTGCTCAAGTCCAGTCTCGGTCAGTGATCGCATGGAACCACACGGAAAATCGTCGAGCACACGTACTGGGGGTAGATTATTAACCCTCTTTCAACCCTTCTTGCACATTGGGAGTTCATTTTCACAAATAGGTAATATAATACTATATTTGTTCAGGTACGTACACGTAATTTAAGCATTCTGTATATTGGAGCCCCGTCTCTATCAACACTGATCAAGTATCTATGAGTACCTATTCCATAAGTTCGTGGTTAAATACATCTCGATAACAAAATGAAACTGTATGTAGATGTATATCTATATGTATGTCAAGAAATTTAAATCAGGTGCCCTGATTGGCACAAGTATATGAGGTAATTATCAATAAGCAGCTATATGAGTTATTCAAATCACCAACATATATATATTTCTCTAAATCAAGAAGTTTACTTGATTGTAATATTCCAATGATCAATTCAAGGCAATGTGATTGGTATCAGCAACAGAATAGAGTGCCATCTGACAAATCCATCATCTCATATTTTTCTGACTCCAGATGACTCCAGATGTTGCTGACAACTCCACACCACTTTCCTGACAGCTCAGCCAGAAGACAACACAACCAGAAGCTCCATAAATCCTGGTTCAAGTCTCAATCAGAAGACAGGCAATAGCAGCTCCACACCACTTGACTGATCCCCCAGTGACAGGCACCCAAGAGCAATCATTCAGTTGGTCAACAATATGGATGTCAAAGCATAACAAGAACTTGTGTTTTGAAGTTTGCACCAATATATACATGTATATTTAAACAATATATATATATAAATTAAAATTAAGTGCATGTTGGATCTGTGATTCTGAAAAACCTGTACAGAATTGCACACCACCATTTTGGGTATTGTATTGTTACTATAAGACAATTGGATATCTTATACAATAGCAATTTGGGGATTCAATGGCCAATTAATAATATTTGCATATTTTATATTTTAATGGATAAAGTGGCCAACACATTGTATGTATCAAAAATCTGTTATTGATACACATGTGTAGGTCAGAAATACATTATGAAGATTTGAATGGCAGTGTATCAAGTGGCCATGTGCAATATTGTTTGCCCATTATGATAAGTTCATAATCTTTTTGATTGGTATTATATTTGATTTATTTTGTTCTTGTTTACCTTCCATGTACAAACTTTGTAAGATAAACATATGGATAAGGAGTATTCTACCAAATACACTATTTATTCATGACACTTCTTGTCTGGTATGTTTGATATCATACCTGTGATCCATGTATGTCAAAAGATGAAGTGCTCCAATTCATAACTCATGAATTGTACTAATAAAATGCTACCACTGTGTGAATTTCACATCAATTATGTTGACACAACCCATGTGCAATAATGATACTTTAATGTCACATGTAATCATGATGACAATGAATCAAAAGCCTGGTGATATTTACATTTACATGTTATTAGGATCAGGATGTATCCTGTATCTAGCTTGGGGTTTGTGTTCTTTGTATGCATAGACACAAGCATTATGCACAATAGGGTCAGTGAATACATACATGTACTGTTAGTTATTTGATGAACACAGAGTGTTATGAATTATGCCAAATGCAAGAAGATGTTACTTCCCCAGAAGTTTTAAACTTATAACTGTCACTTTGGAAATACGGGTTATTATTTGCATTGATCAGGTGAATAGATAGTGTCATGGCCCAATGCACACAGAAGCCCTAGCATGTAGCAGTCTACATGTAAAAACCAGTGTGAAGTGAGCACAGTGGAGCATATGATATTGAAGTCTCCCTCTCACTGTGGCAGTGTCTTGAAGGGTTAAAAAATAGTGCCTGTGCTGGCCACTTGGGAAAAATTTTCAGTTGTCAATAAATGTCTGAACTTCAAAAATCATTTGTGATGCAATGGATTTGAATTTCAAAAAAATATTTCTCGGCTCATAAACTAGCATATGTAGTAATGCTCAGAAAAATACTTGGAACATTCCTAATCGACTTTTTCCACAAGAACGGATGTCCCGAAATTTTGGTAGTCAATTCCACCAATTTTAACATAAGATGCATAATAACTGCGCGTATAATGCTTTAAATTAGTTCTTAACATGATAATATAACATTTATGTGAAATATGTGTTCATTTCTTCAAGAAAAAACATTTTCAAAAATATTCAGTGCGCATCACTGACTAAAATATGGCGAGGGTAACAACCCCTTAAATTGGTAGAACCCGTTCTTGGTGACGAAGGCAGGTTTTTCTCCCTATCGTCCTCGTCCATCTCTCACCAGGTCCAGTGCACAGAAAAAGTGCGACCTGGCTAGGGCATCGAAGGTGTCTTCGATGTGAGGAAGAGGGTATGAGTCCTTCTGCATGGCATCGTTAAGCATAAGATAATCCACGTAGAACCTCCACAAGCCATCCTTTTTCTCCGCAATAACCACTGGACTGGCCCAAGGGCTATCACTGGGATCCATGATGTCTAGCTCGAGCATCTTCTGCACCTCTTTGTCAATGACCTCTTGGTGCACAATCGCTGCTCGTCGTAGACACTGTTCAATAGGACGGTCGTCTAAGAGATAGATGCGGTGTCTGGTTATAACTGTTTTGCCAACCTCACCACCAGGACTCAAAAACACATCCGCATACTGCCGGAGCAATTTGCGGAGAGCTTGTCACTGACTTTCATCCAACCGGTTCTTCGGAACACAACATTCCAAATGATCCTGTAGAATGAAGGGATCGTCCCCGGCGGCCGCATGCATGCAGGCTTCACGGCAAATGGGGTCGTCGGGAATGATCCGGCCAGACACCGCAAGTGTGCAAATGGCTGCTACACTCACGCGGCGCAGTACAACCGGAGCGTTGGTGGGATTCAACACGAGAATGTGCATCACAAGAGTGTTGGACTTGGCCAGAGCCCCACCTAGTGGGGTCGCGTATCTCGGGCGAAGTTACTCACAGGCTGTACCATACAAAGACGACCATCGAGGGGCATGCACGGGTGGCGTGGTCGGGCCTTGAAGATCATCTTGCTGTAGGGAGGCACAATGGTGGTGCGCAACGCCCAGAGTTGGAATGAACAGGACGGATCCGCCCGGAGGAGATGACGGGTGTCTCCTCCTATCCGGAGTTCGCTGGAACTGAATTCCGCGATCACCCAATAGATCCGTAAAAAGTTCACTCCTATGATCACGGTTGCTCTAATGTCCACAATGATTGCCTCTGTTGTGTAGGTCACACCTCCGAGTGTGGTCGGGAGGTCGATCAGTCCGTGGATACGGATGTTGTTGTTACCTGCTCCGTAGAGCTTGTAACCACCAGGGTCCCACAGCTCCATGCTGTGGAAAGCAGGTTCTCGCTTGTACGTCCATGTGGCTTTGAGAGTGACCTCTGAGCCGGAGTCAACAATGAACCGCACCGTCTCCCGCCCAAAAGACAAGGGTATGTACCAGAATGGGTCCCTAACCAGTGCACACTTCGGATGACCGAAGTCACCCAGAGCACTGGGTTCCGCCACAGAGTACTTGTTGTCTGCCTCAGCTGCGGAGGAACTAGAAGTATCCTCGAGGACCACTCCTGGAGGAGGTTATCTACTTGAGGGTCGTCTGGCTCATCAACGGATGGTGCAGACTCAGGTGCCACAGGACAGCTATCCCCAGACGTGGTGTTGGTCACCACATCCGGCTTCAATTTTCCCTCACACGAGTGTTGCCGCCGTTGTCCCGAAGGACCTGGGTGGAAGGAGGAGTTTCTCTGGTATGGCTAAGGCAAACTGCCCTTCTAGCCACTAGCCCACAAACGTTCCAGCTACTCTGGACACTGTAACCAGAAGTGGCCCGTTTTCTGCTGAAGTAGCAGGGCAGGTTAGCATTAGGTCCGGAGGTGAATGTGCAGCAATCTGCTGGTCCAGGAGCTTTGATCCCGGCGAAGTGCGCAATCATCTGCGCGGCACCGAGATCATAATATTCCAGGTCATACTTGTATGAGGATGGGCGTTACGCAGCGGCCGGAGCTGGTGGAGGCCATAGTCAGCGTGGTCCCTCCAAGCCACGGCACAGACTCGGGTCCCATAACATGGGTCACAGTCACCTGCGGGCTCGGACGAGCTGGGGAAAAACCTGCGGACCGGCCATTCCCATGCCGTAGGGCACCACAGGAGTCATGCTTGGTGCCGCGGACTGACTGTGCTTATACTCATCAAGCGCGATCTGTATCAGTCCCCGCCCCATCTCCGTCAACCGCTCCGTAAGGGGCCGGTGTACGGAGAAGGGGAGCGAGTCCTGCGGTCTGAACGTCCCATGTGGGGTGAACGGCTGCGGTCATAGCGGCCATCGGGAGGCAGCTCATTGAGCGAGTCAGTGAGCAGCTCTACCTTTAATCTGATAGCTTGACCAACGTCTGAGCCGGGGTCCACGATGGGATCGACCCAGTTGGGTGAGGAAGCTGGTACAAACTATCAAGCTGCGCAGGAGTCAACGCGGTTACCGGCACTCACATCCTCGCATCCAGGGACGGCTGAGGGAAGAACACTGGAGGGCATGGCAATCCGGGCAGTGGGAGGCGTGGGGTGAATCCGTCTCTGGACCCGCCCGTGGCGCCTAAGACACTGGAGTGTAAATCCTGCGGCAACACATGTTGCAACCCCGCAGGGTTCGACTCTATGTCCTGCGACGGAGTCGTGGACGCAGGGGACGTCTCTGCAGACTGAGTTTGATCCTGCTGGTTGTCCTGACGCCCTCCCAGATGACCAGAGTCATCGCGGGTCTGCTCCCAGTTGGCCTGGGATCGGGTATTTTTGGACACACTGTCGTTTTCAATCATTTTTTATATTTATTTCTGGATAGTCCCGGAGGAGAGCAGGCGGTCATCAGGGGATAGGGAGCAAAGATAATGCGACAATAGGTTGCGATGGAACGCCGTCGGACTAATCCTGGTCACAGCACCAATGTGACGTTTGACCCCCGCTACCTAGGTCAGAAGTGCCCCGCGCGGTGGCAAGGTCATGGCGGGCATAGTGATTACTGAAACTACAACCAGGTAACAGTGATACATCACGTCATACATCACATCACAATACATCATAGACATACAAAATACAATATACATCAGTTATGGTAATGTAGCCCGTTGTAATGAGCCTGAGACACCATGGAAGTGGCCACTCTCACCGACGGTACTGCCGTGGGGATAGAATCCCGGACAGCCCGGCGATCTGTCAGAGCCTATGTCTCACCATCCCAGGGCGAGAGACTGGTGATCCAGCGACGACTCCGAGTCAGCAACAGTCTCCCTCCTGGGACCCCAACGGAAATCGTCCCCGGGGTTTTACTGGCTCAGTTCTAGCCGTACAAAAGGGACGTGGAACTCATGGCCGAGCCCACCCGTCATCCTCTCGCCTTCCCAGCTCTGAGAACTCCGAGTAGACAGAGCGGGCTTGCAGTATTCATACTTGCAGCCAGTGAACGCAAGGGATGATGTAAGACCATTGTTCCAGTAGAGTGGATAGAGAGAAGGACGGTGGGTTGCCATGACAACACACGAGCTTCGAACAGAAGCAGCCAAAACAAGAATAGTGTTAACAACAAATCTCCTGCCGCGATCTTTGGCCGAAATCGCCACATTATTGTGTTATATATGCGGACAAACAGACAAACCAACAGACAAGGAGACAGACAGACAGACCCAAATGCAATACCCCCTCCCCCTATTGGGTGCGAGACGGACCAAATATTATGTTTTCTGTGAAAGTGTACATTACGTGCGCTTGTACACATATAGTTGCTTATGTTTGTATCAAAAGTATATAGAAAGTCATAAACTTGTGTGGGTCATCTTTTGGTGGCCTTGAATTTGACTTCAGACGATTTTGAAGACTGGGTATGAAGATCACATGGGGGACTCTGGCCTGGAATGTGTATTTAACCACTACAGACAAAATGCTTGTAGATGCAGCTTGGGCATGTCTTATGGACATGAAGGAAGTCATATATGGTGGAACTTTTGCTCGATTTTCACATTGTTTCCAAAGTGGCGGCCATTTTTTTTTACTTCGACAGCTATTTTCTCACAAACTATCTGATCAGTTTCGGGATTTCTGTTTTGAAAAGTGCTAACTGGGGTTCATGTGTATTGAAATGGAGTGCCTCAAATCGTTTGGTTGACCCGTAATCTAGACACAGCGTGTCCAAAATGCCTGTTTCGGCTGTTTTCTCGAAAACAGTTTTTGACTGTATTCTCGAAAAACTGTCCTGATGAACAGTTACATTTTTTCTAAGAAATTGCAGAAACAAGAGATGTTATAGAGATATAACAGGTAAATATACATTCGTGGATTTGGAAGATCGAGGCCAAAGGATTATTATTATTATTATTATTATTATTATTACCCGTTCTGTCTCCATTTCAAAAAGGACTCTTATAAAATAATTCCCTTCCACAGACTACTGACCTGCGGTGTTGGATTCTCAGCGACTTTCCTGTGGGGGTGAAACGTTGCAATTTACTCTACCTACTGGCGTCAATATTGTCAATATATCAACAATGACATTATCAAGAAATATTTCTAATTCCATCAGTACTTGATAAGGCAATATTGTATGATTTAAACTTACAATACATTCCTGGGGCATTTATCACATTTCATCATCTCGGCTGTTCGAACGTCAAGGTTAGACTCTTGGAGAAACTCCACTCTATCAATTCCTCTTGATGCAACAGCGATTCTGTGTTTTGTATGTCGTACCTTCGTCTCTGTGTTTGTATCATGTGACTGATTGGTGTTTTTTCTAGCGAGAATGAAGAATATAACCCTGGATTCACATCCAATGAAGTTTCCTAATGTGTCGACAATCAATCCCATGACGGGGATCTTCTCAGCATTTTGTACTGGCCATGTTGGCTGATGTTTCTCCAAGATAACTCGAAACAATGTCACATCTTCTTCTGTGGTTTCGTCTCTGTCATCAACCAGTATGGCGATGTCACGATAGGTGTAGTGATGACGATGAGGGTCGACAGAATGTTCCAGGATGTCTCCGACATGTTTCAAAAGACCATTGTCTGCAGCATTCTTCCGTAGATTCTTGATATGTTTGATGAATATGTCATCTCCTTTCACTGTGCTTGCACACATCACTTCAGTTCGTGCTGACTGGATTCCCGAGATTTGAGCTGAGAGGAAGGACCCGACTACTTGAGAATTTCTGTAGATGGTGTTCATGGTTTTAGTGAAAACCGATCCGTACATTTCTTCATGCTCTGCGACAAACGTTCTAAACTTGTTTGTATTTTCAGAGTGATAATTCTGGAATTTTGAGTCCTGGAATACATGCAAAGATCGATTCCGCTTTGAGATAAATTCACAGAGCTCATGCAGCTGGTTTTCTGTGTAGGAATATCTGTGATGGTCATCAATGACTATGTGTTGTGCATCTTTCAGCAAATTTCCTAGCAGATAAAGGACTGCGGTAGAGTCTCCGGCATGGTATGCTGTGATAGCAGGATTGGCTAGTGCTTGATTGGTGAGAGCTTTCGATGCACTGATGTAGACAGCCACATCCGGTCCCTTGCCGGCAGTGAACAGTCTTGCCAAAACAGTTTTCCCGCAACCTGGAGGACCTTCTATGATTGAAAACCTGTTTGGATCCAGACACTTCAGTGTATCAATCTGTTCTGCCGAGAGGTACACATCCACGTCTCTGGAGATCAGAGCTTTGAAACAGGTGCTCATATTATTCAATATACTGGCCAGAGATGAACACACATTCTGGAAGCTCAATCCTGTGAACCAGCTCGAGATGAATTTTGGGCAAGGTTTTGAAGTACCGTCTGGCTCGCTGAGTCGACAATCAATCATGAACTTTGAGTATGTTTGTGTGTTTTGCTCAAGTGACATGAACTCAAGCATCCTTCGTTTCAGAGTTCTTGCCAATATGACTTTGTACGCGTTGAGTGATTTGATACCAGATTCTGTGTAACATTCTGGTACTGCTGCTGCTATGCACATACGAGCAGACTTTGTCACGATCAAGACGTCCAAGACATGGCGAGGTGGTGGTCTCGTCATGGCGCAGGAATGTTTCAGACAGTTCCACAGCATGTCTGCCGCTATCCCGAAGCCAGTTTTCCCAACTTCTCTTTCAACCACAGAGAGAAAGTCAGGGAGACCAAAGTTTGCCAATATGTGCTGAAGTGTCTCTCTGCTGGGGTTGTACCTGATGGGATCACCTACTTTGAACAAATCAATGACATCCGGGTGTTGTACCATATTTGGAGGAAGTCGTGTCTCCTTACTGTCACCCCAACTTGAGCTGTGACTGGTGTAACATATGGAGATGTTGTCTTGGAAAGCAGAATCTGGAGTTAATACCATCGAATAGTCAACTTGTCTTGGGGCATCAGAAATATCAAGTGATACAGGTTTTTGTAGAGAAGGTGGAACTGACACAGTTGGTCTTTCCTGCAAAATAAACAAAATACCAAATGAATAGGTTATTTCACGCTCGTGTCGATACCCATATATTTAGTAGATACAATACAATCATACAGCGAATCGTAACATTTATATAAGTATCCTCAACAACCCGTAACCACATCTACTTGAAAGATTAATGGGCTCAAAATAGCATGTGCAATTGAATTGAAATAAGCAAACTGTTTTATAATTCAAAGCATAATTTTTATGTCAATAAAGTATTTTCAGCATTAAAGTATTATCAATAGAGATCATCATGACAAAAAGCTTTATTGGGACCAAAATGGGTGTTAACTTATTCATTTAGTCTAACTCAAACCACAAAATGTTGTCCACAAATACACAAACCTTTGGCAAGCTTGTATCTGCCATTGTTCTTCTGTGCATCAACTGCCAGTACTCGATATCTAGTTCTTCAACGGCACCATCGTCGTTGAGGCTGTATGCTTCTGGTGTGTCGAGGAATGCACCCCCCGGACAGTGGAATAGATGGATAACAATCAGCACCCGTCTTATCTGTGATGTACCTGGTGACGATGGCATGTGGAGTGGAATGAACTCGCACGACCAATGTATCCCTTCCTCTGGTACAGCGTGTTGGAATCCCCAGATGTGTTGTCTATCTGCATCTTTCTCCAAGAGCTTTTGAAGTTTGATCTTGAAGTCTTTTTCTTGAGTGACACTCAATTCAAAGCCCATGTACACATTATATTTGGTTGTTGAACTTTCCTCTATACCAAGAACGATGTCCCCGCCAGTAGGCAAGTTGGCCATGCCAAAGATAGCCTTTAGTTCTCTGTCTGTACTAAGTTTCTTGATCAGGTGATCTACTGGATCTACGCCAGGCTGATCCTTGTAGTGCTTGAACTCGAGTTGGCGATTCTCTATTGCAGGACACTTGTTTCCATGGATGAATGGTCCCGTCAATGGTGTGGTGTTTGATGTTGATTCTGTGGATGAGCTCACCACCCGTGATATGGAGCTGTAGTGCTGAATCTTTATGTTACCAGCAACATGCCGTGAATGCAGATGTGAATTCACAGTGATGAAGTGTTTGGCTTTGTTCACCATGATGAAGACCTGACCAGATTCCAAGTGTACTGAGATGCAGTTCTGGAAGACATCCACTGGTATGAAATTCAGTTTGTCCTTGAGATTATTGCGCCATTCGTCGAAGTTCTTGTCACCGAGTGGCTTCTGTGGAATTTGAGGCACCAATTGTATGATCCCTCCACTGGTGTTCAGGAGTGCGGACAGAATTATCTTGAAATCTTCTTCCACTTCATACTTATACTTAGTGTTTCCTTTCTTGTCCTTGTATTCTTTCAGTTCTAGAATCATGCGATACACATACTCGCCACAGTATGTCTCCTCGGCAGGAACCAAATACTTGGTGAGGCTAGGTACCACAGAACTGACGGCCGCCATCTTACTCTTTGAAAGGCACCGACAGCACAGACAAAGTAGCCCTTTGTCTTGTCTACGCGGTTTATATAAGATAGTGGCAAATCAGTGGATGGTTCAAATGAACAATAATTTAAGTTTCCTTTGGTACTGTGTAAATTATCAATATAAAAGAGTGTTCGCCCCAAATCATACTGCTTCGTGAGCAATGAGTCCCACGGCAAGACGAGTCAAGCTTGCCAAGTCGATACATGTTAATACACTCCTAGGGCGTGTAGACCTAAGTGATATTCATCTACTGAGTGTGAGGTACAAGTCACCGAGCCGCGAGGCGTCGAGGTTTACAATCTGACATGTTTTTTCACTGTTGAGTGGCCATGTCGTGAGGTTGTGTACAATGTAGGCCATGATAAACCTGTTTCATCCGAGTTCTTCTCAAGTAAACGTATACTGCTTTTGATGTGATTTCCCTCTGCACATGCCCATAGGGATGGGACTATTGTATATTTTTGTATGTTGGTCTGTTACAAATACTTGTCACGCACTCAAAAGGAGTGTCTCTGTATTGCCCACCTTATGTACACACTTAAATTTATGGCTGGTTTCACAACATTGAATAACTCTCGTGATACGGTTTGGTGAACACAATTGGCTGATTATTTGGCTAAGGTGCGGTATTTGACTGTCACCATGGTGATCTAACCCCCCTCATTGGCTAGAGAGGCCCCTAGCACCAACTCAAATATACTATAGCTCACTAATGTGCTCGTACCGCACCTTAAACGATTATTCCCCGATACTGCAAACCGCCTCCCCCCCCCACCCCCGATCGACCCCGATCTGACTTTAAAGCGAGACTAATGGTATTTGAGGAGACATAAGAGATTTTACAAAATATATATATGTCGGCACATGTACTGCATGTGTCCACGCGGTACTGCACCCGGCTGCCCTCGGCGTTTGCTCCAAAGAGCTTCGCTCACACAGTGCCGCTGGTCAATGTAAAACTCGCCTGTCGTCATGTGGTATAGTCCAGTTCATCTCACGATACTCTGGGCTGCAACACCATGCTGCACTTCCGGTGAATGCGTATCCCCATACTGCTTGTCAACAGCAGATATTTTATATCATGAGAATATTATGCATAAACCTTCGTATTGTACGGAAGCGTATTGCTATCAAGTGTGTAAAAATTTGTATCTCGTACGTACGACTTACTAACTCGTATGTACGACTTATTAAGTCATACGTACGACTTATTAAGTCGTATGTACGACTTATTAAGTCGTATGTACGACTTATTAAGTCATACGTATGACTTATTAAGTCATACGTACGACTTACTAACTCGTACGTACGACTTACTAACTCGTACGTACGACTTATTAACTCGTACGTACGACTTATTAACTCGTACGTACGACTTATTAACTCGTACGTACGACTTATTAACTCGTACGTACGAGTTAATAAGTCGTACATATGACATATAAGTCATACGTACGAGATACATTTTTTTGCACACTTGATAACAATACGTTTCACTACGGAAGCGTATTGCTATCAAGTGTGTAAAATTTTCATATCTCGTACGTATGAGTTATATCTCATACATACGACTTATTAAGTCGTATGTACGACTTATTAACTCGTATGTACGACTTAATAACTCATACGTATGACTTAGTATCTCATAAGTACGACTTACTAACTCGTACGTATGAGTTAATAAGTCGTACGTACGGGTTAATAAGTCATACGTAGGAGTTAATAAGACGTATGTACGAGTTACTATGTCGTACGTACGAGATACTAAGTCGTACGTACGGGTTAACAAGTCGTACGTACGAGTTAATAAGTCGTACGTACAAGTTATTAAGTCGTACGTACGGGTTATCAAGTCGTACGTACGAGATATAAGTCGTACATACGAGATAATATTTTTTACACCCTTGATAGCAATACGCTTCCGTAGTATTGCCTAACTCTATTTGCAAAATGGAAATAAATAAACAAGATAAATTCGTCATGTCAATCGACGTGTTTACCTAAAGTGCCATACACAGATTCATAACAGAATGTACATTACAATTGAGAAATTGCCACATGTTCTCCCGTCGGATTACAATTCAACAGGGTTGAGATGTAATCCAACGGGAGTACTATTGTTGGGCGATATTTGGGCCCTTACTCTACTAATATCACTCACCCACTGGATGTATACCATATTTAATCCGTCTGGCACATTTTTAATCTTCATTGAATTTAGAAGAAATAGTAAGCTGCGCTACATGGGCCGATATGAATTAGACCTTAAGGCCCAAGGATCATACACTGCGCCTTCTTCTATATTCAATAAGGATTAAAAAGGTGACAGACGGATTAAATGGCATTCATTCAGTGGACGAGTAGTATTAAGGCGCAGTGAATGATACCTGGGCCGATCTTACGCTTCGCTGTGCAAAAAAGCTCATCAACCATGTTCAGTGTACCAAATGTCGGCCCAAGTATCATACTCTGCGCCTTAATACTACTCGTCCAATAAATGAATGCCATTTGATCCGTCGGTCACATTTTTAATCCTTATTGAATATAGAGGAGGCGCGGTGTACGATACTTGGGCGCAAATGTCTTGTATCCGGAATTGGTTATAGTCATAGTTTATTTTCCAACAAATACTATTGACAAGAGTATTGTTTGCAATATGCTATCGCACTGTATGAAAGATACACAGCCTAGACCTAGTTCATGCAGCAATAGTATTTGGGGCGGGGGTGCTACTGTTAGCATCCCGAAATACATCATGCAGCATGAACGGATGAACGGCGGTGGTCAACTGTGCCAACGAATAAGTGTTATGTACAGTATGGCCGATTGATACAGAATATCGCACAAGTTGTTAATTAATGTGCATTGAAACGGGAATGAAGTATACACAACTTGGCCCAAGTATCATATCCTGCGCCTTCCTCTATATTCAATAAGGATTAAAAAGGTGCGAGACGGATTAAATGGTATGTTTTCAGTGGACGAGTAGTATTAAGGAGCAGTGTACGGTACTTGGGCCCACAAGGCTATCATAGTACAGTAATACCACCAAAATCCTCCTTGAGGTATATCGATATGTTCCTTTAGCGGCAACAGCCAACATGTTTCCGTGTTGACATGTACTCACAAATGACACGCTTCAATGAACGGTACAGGTTGGAGCAAACGCCGAAAACAACCGGAGGCAGCCGACTGCGGTTGTGCATTTTCGTAAATGTAACGGGCACAGTACCGTATAAACACATGCGGTACATGAGCCGAAATGTTTTTTTTTTTTAAATCTATTTTTTCCCTCCTCTTAAGCCATTAGTCCAGCTTTAGCTCATTCAAGCACACATACCATACATATAAATATGTACATTTACATGTACATGAGGTATGGTATTTGTGCAGTCAAGAAGAAAAGGTTCACCAGGTAGAAAGCAGTGATCGTCCGATGTATAGTTAGAGCTCTGCTTGGGGTTTGTGGACAAGAACTTTTAGGCTGCCAAATATTTGATTTCATTATTCAGGTATAGGTATCATGCTTTCTAAAAAAAGTTTGCTTTTTCACACTCAATGAGGCTAGATTACGTTCCGCTCTGAAACGTTCGGTCCCGACTCTGTTTTGGTGTGCCTTAGTGCTAGTTTACTACTTTTTTTACGGAAATATAGCGCATATCATATCCAAGTTAGACGGTGAATTATTATTTGGACAAAAATATAGCCAACACAACTATGAATGCTTGTCGTTTCCTGACATGTGTGAATAATGAAATGGAACGCGATAAAGTTGAAGGAGATGCCAAATTTCATTAGAATGAGAAGAGAATACCAGATATGTTTGTTTCTAGCCGACAATACAAAGCCGAAATGAATATTTTTGCATGAAAGAACGATTTAATAATAAGTAGGTATTCAAGTTCGGCTCAGACCAGGTTCAGGTCCGTTCCTGGTCTTACATCGAACATATTCAGGTCTGTCACTGATCCCATTGAGTTTGAAGTTGCAGTTTTTTCTTGCATGACTGTTATCAATGTTACCATTGTAAACACAAATTTCAGCACATCCATAGACACTGTCTGGTATTGTTTGAAAGAACATGAGTTTACATATCACGATAATAAATCACGTATAACACATCACGTATAACATATCGTATAACATATCACGATAATAATAAAACAAAAGTTCGGCCTCCACTCTTCAAAATTTCTAGATGCGCCCCTACAAACTCATCTACAAACCAACACTAGTGAACACAAGCTATACAGGATAGTTAGAATTAAAAGCGTAAGAATATGTCTGGGAAACATTTTCTTTTAACATGCCGCATGACAAACAATATATGTTGTTTAAAGCCACATGGCAATTATTGAACTCATTGCTATAATATGGTTTGTGAAATTACTGCATTTGTAATTGTATGTATTGAGTCAGAAGATTGTTTTGCAGAAAAAGGTGGCTACCCCACACATCATAATGTGCGCATGTATAAATAGACTCAAATGCGGACAACGGATCCATCCAAATCGCGCCACTGAGGCGATTCCCTATCCATCGATACCCAAATTGTCTGCACAGCTGTGTTTTCATTTTCGGCCCTTTATTCCCAAACCTACGGTGGCTCCTTACCGCCAATTATATTCCTGCATTTCTCACCCCGTCTATAATTGTCACCTCACAATATTCACCGCGTTTATAATTTCCACCCCATCTATAATTATCACCTCACAATATTCACCGCGTTTATAATTTCCACCCCATCTATAATTATCACCTCACAATATTCACCGAGTTTATAATATCCACCCCATCTATAATTACCACCTCAGAATTATCACCGCATTCATAGTTTCCACCCCGTCTATAATTATCACCTCACAATATTCACCGAGTTTAAAATATCCACCCCATCTATAATTATCACCTCATAATTTTCACCGCGTTCATAATTTCCACCCCATCTATAATTATCACCTCACAATATTCACCGAGTTCAAAATATCCACCCCATCTATAATTATCACCTCACAATATTCACCGAGTTTATAATATCCACCCCATCTATAATTATCACCTCACAATATTCACCGAGTTTATAATATCCACCCCATCTATAATTACCACCTCAGAATTATCACCGCATTCATAATTTCCACCCCGTCTATAATTACCCCCTCACAATATTCACCGAGTTTAAAATATCCACCCCATCTATAATTATCACCTCAGAATTATCACCGCGTTCATTTTTTCCACCCCATCTATATTTATCACCTCACAATATTCACCGAGTTCATAATATCCACCCCATCTATAATTATCACCTCATAATTTTCACCGCGTTCATAATTTCCACCCCATCTATAATTATCACCTCACAATATTCACCGAGTTCAAAATATCCACCCCATCTATAATTATCACCTCACAATATTCACCGAGTTTATAATATCCACCCCATCTATAATTATCACCTCACAATTTTCACCCCGTTTATAATTTCCACCCCGTCTACAATTATCACCTCATAATTATCACCGCGTTTATAATTTCCACCCCGTTTATAATTATCACCTCACTTCATGAACATCTGCAGCCCTAGGCCAACAAGATGCTTGTGGAAATGCCTCTACAGCTACCGAATTGAAGCGCATATAAGGACAGGTCCTTATATGTGGATTTGTCCATTATCACAATATATCGAAAATTCAAAACATGTTCACTTATAAGGAGACGGCCTTTTATCCAGACATAAAACACCCCGTTTATTCATATATAAGGACACTATATGCACTACTATAAACTGAAGAATTGGGGCCTAATTAAATTATTGGCGCAATTAATTTTGTCCCTTTGAGTGACACACAATTCGCTGTAGGTCTATAACACATACATTCAACATGAATACAATTTAATTTCAAGACCACAAGAATATTCGAGATTAATATGCTGAACATGGTATACGTAGTGGTACGTGAAACATGTGTTCTAGTTGCGTCATTTTTCACAACTTATAATCATTGACATGCAAAATGTCCATATATGTGGGTCAGATGTTTTACAGGCAGTTTCTAAAGAAAGTTCTCATATAAGGACATACTTTTATGTCCGGATAAAAGGAAGTGCTCATATATGAGGACATGCCCTTATATGCGCGTCAATACGGTACACAGAATACCAAGAGTGTTCATAGTAAGACTAAATGCACCAATTGAAATTCTGTACCTAGTAATAATTGTGATCAATTCATAATTATAAACTCGGTGATAATTCTGAGGTGGTAATTATAGACGGGGTGGAAATTATGAATGGGGTGAAAATTGTGAGGTGATAATTATAAACGGGGTGGAAATTATAAATGCGGTGATAATTCTGAGGTGATAATTATGAACGGGGTGTAAATTATAAACGGGGTGAAAATTGCGAGGTGATAATTATAAACGGGGTGGAAATTATAAACGCGGTGGTAATTCTGAGGTGATAATTATAGATGGTGGATATTTTAAACTCGGTAAATATTGTGAGGTGGTAATTATAGACAGGGTGGAAATTATAAACGCGGTGATAATTCTGAGGTGATAATTATGAACGGGGTGTAAATTATAAACGGGGTGAAAATTGTGAGGTGATAATTATAAACGGGGTGGAAATTATAAACGCGGTGATAATTCTGAGGTGATAATAATGAACGGGGTGTAAATTATAAACGGGGTGAAAATTGTGAGGTGATAATTATAAACGGGGTGGAAATTATAAACGCGGTGGTAATTCTGAGGTGATAATTATGAACGGGGTGTAAATTATAAACGGGGTGAAAATTGTGAGGTGATAATTATAAACGGGGTGGAAATTATAAACGCGGTGAATATTATGAGGTGGTAATTATAAATGGGGTGAGAAATACACGAACGTAATTGGCGGTAATGAGCCACCGTACTAACCAGATATTACGTGGATATTAGCCTTGATAGATTATGTTCCAACAGCCCGTGCAAATATTCACTGGCCTGGTCAGATCGACGGACCAACCACATTACGATCCCCTCTGTATCACACAGATGCACATGACGTGTGACACGAGGGCGGAAAAGGCGCGTCGCGCCAACTACATATCATTTGAATAGGCCTATGTGAATAGTTTTATTCGCCGAGCACTAGATCGAATAGATTCTACATTTAGACCTTGCCTGATTTTATGTCCACTATGTTGCTTTGGAGTTAATTGAAAATGCAGCATAGATGTGGACCTGGCTGAATTAGTGAGTTCATACACTGGAACACTTCATCAATCTCTATCATCGATAATATGCGAAATCGGCTCCGAGCTCCCGAAGTTTGTATTGATGGTTTGTGTATAGAAGTGGCTGGTGACCCTTCAGCCCATCTCCTCGTGCAGCCGGTGGCAGCAGCTGGTCAACGCGTTCGCGGCACTTCGTACATACGGATGACATCGCAAGGCTTCAAATATTCGGCGAAGGCGAATACGAAACGGAAGTAGTCCGAGTTGGAGTAAAAAGTTTCCGTATCGCTTTATCTGGCCAGGGATGTGAAGGGGGTTCGAAAGCATGAAATTAAAGCAGCTGCCTTCGAATGTATATTTTCTTCAAAACTAAATCTTAGTGCAACACATCTAATACAATATAATAAAAAATTAATATAATATAATAAAACATGTGCACATTGATTTTGATTTGGGGATAGATTTTCAAATTATGACTCCTTGTCGTTGGAGATTTTCATAACATGACAACTTGCCATGGTACTGACATGAAAAGGGGTCCTACTGTAATATGAACAAAAGAGGTCGTGAAACATTATGTAATTAAGTGGATGATCAATTACCGCTTCCATAAGTATTACCTTTTACCACCGATACAACCAGTTTTTGATGGTGCAAATATCAACCTAAAATACAACGTGAATTATGAATTATTTTCTGTCATTATCAATGATTGCTGCATTTCGAAGAACAAATAATTCATCTGTGTAATAATTATATGAACAAACGTCGTTTTTATTCCCAATATATGACCAAAATGTACAAACTATCAGGACTATCAGTATGCATCGGCTAAAACTCTAAGTAATTTTCTGTGTGATCTATTGGTAAATTATTCATACTCATCCGATTTTTGTTCCAGTATTGATTTTATCATCCACTTATCGTCATAGCCCGACGGTCGTTCCTAGGATCTATGGGTTTCATCACCGTCATGAAGGTCATCATCTTAAGGTCATTACCGTCGTCAACAACTTGATGGTGAATCATTATACCTCTACGGGTGTATGCAAATTTGTCTGTGAGAACAACACAGTGGGTCATAGAAGGAAATGATTTCATTGTAAGCAAAAAAATAGAGCATTTGTGCACATATACCAATGCTGTACGGTCAAGCAGGCTCATTTGTATGTATCTAACTGAACAGATTCACTAACTAAACATACCCTGGATTAAACGGGACAATTTCACTCATAACATGTAGCAATATAGAGCCACCGTCTGATGAATATTATAAAGCAGGGGTGATCGTGAGGTCGTATTTACCAATGTCGTGTTGCCAATGTGTTTTTCTCGCTAGCTAGTGAAGAGGAATGTGTATACTTTATCACTCTTGTTAGCCTAAAGTTCAAGAGTGAAAAAAGAAAAAAATGAAAACAAAATTCAAGATTGGGATATGCCTGTTGGGAATGACGTGGTACAACTTCTGGTATATGGTAGGAAAGTAATTACTCGTGGGAAAAGCGTCCCACAAAGACTATAATATTGCGTTATTTGGACGTCGTGATTTATTCAGTAGTTGTCAATCGAAACCCAGATTGTATTAAAATAAAAAGCAGCTGTGTGCCTTAGGGATTCGTGAACCAATAGGATGTGATTGACGCTCCTTTGATATAATATATAATAAAAATCAGATTCATTTAACGACGGTCCATGATGATGGGCAATTCTGTCTGTCTCCCCCATCCCCTGTCGAGTGACAATTTTGAATTTGGAAAGCACATTCGAATGGAGAAACCTTTGCGTTGCCAGAATGAAAACTCCACCTACTTCGTGACATGGATCGAACCCGCGTCACCTACCGCCTCTGAGCGTCGTTGCTTCAAGAGCCACCAGTCCAATCCACTCGGACACAGAGGCGGTTGTTTCATATAATTGACCATCACAGTAATATTAAAAACAATTATCAACACTTTCGTCTTCATATTGTGTGAAACAAAGAAACGCTTTAACAACAGACACACATTCTCACGCATTTTACCATCTCCAGGACAATGGCTTCGGTGCGATCCACAGTTGTGAGAAGATTTTATCTGAAATCACTGAACCATTAAAACAATCTCCCAACCTTCATGAGCGATAACATATAGTAGTGTTTTTTCCCGTGCCAGAACATATCCGTGTAGGTTCGAAATGCACAAAGTGGCCTCTGGGGATAGAATGTTTATGAATGGAACTCAGGTTTGCATAAGAACACACAGGAAGACATCAATGGTAGATCTTTTGGCGGCTTCAATATTGATCCGAAGTATGTAGGGGTTCACGCCCTGGACAGGCATTTTGCTATATTTTTTCTATTTCTCTGAAAACCTACTCAGTAACTTTTTTCAATTTTTTTAGACATGGCATCTCATGCCATATAAGATACAGTTTCTAGCCGTTAAAAAAAGTCCTGCGACTGTAGTCCTCAAAGGCATTGTGATGTTAACATATGGTTGTGATCAGTATTTACATCAGGATTTGCTTGATGCATTGAACGGCTATCAGTATGACAAGAGAAGAAAACACAGAGAACAGCAGTGGCATTGTGATGTTAACATATGGTTGTGATCAGTATTTACATCAGGATTTGCTTGATGCATTGAACGGCTATCAGTATGACAAGAGAAGAAAACACAGAGAACAGCAGTTTGAAAAAATAAGGTGGAAATCTCTAATCATATGAACATGTTCAATCATGTTCGGATGCGTTATGATTGACCAGCGTGACCAAAGGGTTTCCCGACCGGAAGACGTAAGTGAAAACAGAAAGGGAATCCCACCCCACCTCCCCCCCCCAAAAAAAAATAAATAAAAAAAAATAAGCGAAAATAGTCCCAGGGCTATAAAGGATACAAGAAGTTTACAGTGTAGAAGAAAATATGTCCATAATTTTCCGGTTTATAGCGAGTCATAAATGGTGGATCTGTTGATGACCTGGAACTTACTACGGTTAGTAGTAAAGCTCTATAGCACTCTAAGCCTGCTTGGAGCTACACCACCCTTGGTGTTATGTTCGAATCTAATATAAATATTTTGTTGAGGCATAACTCATATCATACGTCATGCAATATAACTTCGTAAATGAACACGGCTAAACCAATACGACTTTACTTTGTGCTGAATCATTTGGTGTTATTTTAAGAAGGTATAAATTAGATATATGTGTTAGTTCTCTGTGACCAATGGTTGTTACCCCCCCCCCCCCCCCGCGCCCTGATGAGGTCGCCTGCACGGTTGTTGAGACATTGAATTACATGCACCGTTCGCACCATTGTTCTGACTTCACGAACGTTGCAAATTTAACTCTGCTCTTCTGTACCCGTGCCCCAGGTGCAGTTGGGTCAGGAGCAGTTGGGATCAATATAAACAAGCTAAATCTTATCATGGTGGTCTTTCTATTTATATCATCAAGATCTCATACTAGAGTATATTAATATCTGGCTAAATGCGTTATACCGAGATTAATATCAGAATTCCGCCAAATACATATGAAGGTATAAATTTATTTGAATGAGTGAAAATCGTAACCGATGCCAGATTTGAAATGTTACAATGATACGTGTCCACTTCAATGCTCATTAAATCGTAAAAACCTCAGCCACAAAGATGTGTATGTATCTATACCATTCACAAAGCCTTTGGGCGATTTATTGTTACATTTACAGAGAGAGAGAGAGAGAGAGCGAGAGGTACTTCATCAATAATACATAATTAATCATATAGCGTCGTTCCATGCAAATTGATCATATTTCAAATGTGTTCCATCTAACAGGTATGTGGGTGACATCTGTGTTGTAGACCTGCACCACAAGCCAAAAGGCTGAAAGAAATACCCGAGTCAGTATGAGCAATATTTGTTGCCCATGTCTGTATAGTGAGATAGGTTTTTGACTGACACTCGAGGCTAATGTCATTCTCTTCGGTTGTCAGACATGGGACAACTGATATACTAGTCGCACTTTCTTTCAAAATGTCCAAAGGGCGAGAATAACGTCTGATTTTATCGATAGCATGAGGTGAATTGAAAGTTGCATCAGAGATATTTAGGTGGTATTCACATCAATGGCGAAGTCCATTCATCCATTCATTGTTTTCGTTGATTAAGCACAAGCGGCGGTTAGAGCCTGATACATGTACCATGAGTTATCTATGAGGTCACTTTTTCTATTTGAAATTTAGAGTGTTATTGGATAGTTTATTCCATGTCAGAGTACTGATCATATTTTAATTTGAAATATCCACTTTTTGGTGACGTTGGCGTTGAATTTGTCTGGATGGTGGACATTCACGGTCACAGATGTTCAAGAAGCACCGTAAAACAATAACCATCTATTTTACATCTCTCGGGAGACATACAGAGGTCCACGGCAAATATGGAAGAGACGATTAACTCCGCCCTTGCAATATAGGTAGCTGTCCGTCCCAGACAGATGCCTCCGGCCCCGGCTTCGGCCCCAGCTGTTCCGTTGCAAGCAGCGACGCCTGCTCCGGTCAATGCGTCGCAGATGGCTCCGTGGCCTGCCCCGGCTCCCCGGGAACCAGCTATGGAGCCCAACCCTCCGCAGGTTGGTACACCGGCACAGGGATGCCTGTGCAAGCGGCACCGGCTGTCGCGTAGTGCTCGTCCTCAGAGGAGTACGACTTAGAAGAATATGATTTCTCCACGGCGCAGATGATTGCGCACTGCGCAGGAATCGAAGCTCCGGGACCCGCAGATTGTTGTGCGTTCACGTCCGGACCAGCTCAGAACCGTCCCTGCTACTTCTGCAGAAAACAGGGACACTTCTGGCTTAAGTGTCCAGAGTTATTGGAATGCTTGCGGGCACGCGGATATCATGGGAGTCTCCCTGATCCGCGCCGGAAGAATTCCTCCTTTCGGTTCGGTCCTCCGGGACAACAGAACCGTCCTTCGCGTGAGGGAAACTGAAACCGGACGTGGTGGTGACCAACACTACGTCCGGGGCCAGTTGTTCTGTGGCATCTGAGGCTGCCCCCTCTACGGACAAGCCGGACGACTCTCAAGTAGATATAACTTCTCCGGAAGTGGTCCTTGAGGATCCCTCTAGCTCGTCCGCAGCCGAGGCAGACAACGAGGACTTCGTTGCTGAGCCCAGTGCTCCGGGTGATTGCGATCATCCACGTTGTCTAGCCGGCTTATTCCTGACGACCCAGTGTGTCGTGCTGTGTGCGCGGCAGCGGTTGCCGGAGATGATCCGTTCACCCTGCCGGACCATCTGGAATCTAGAGTTCCGAAGGACCGCTGTCCGCAAGCTGCTCCGGCAGTATGCGGATGTGTTCATGAGTCCGGACGGTGCGGTTGTCAAGACAGACGTTGCCAAACACCGCATCGACCTCCTGGACGAGCGTCCTATCAAGCAGCGTCTACGACGAGCAGCGATCGTGCCCCAAGAGGTCATAGACCAGGAGGTGCAGAAGATGCTCGAGCTAGACATCATCGAACCCAGTGATAGCCCTTGGGCAAGTCCTGTGGTTATGGTGAAGAAGAGGGATGGCTCGTGGAGGTTCTGCGTGGATTATCGTAAGCTTAACGATGCCACGCGGAAGGACTCATATCCTCACCCGCACATCGAAGACACCTTCGATTCCTTGGCCGGATCGCACTACTTTTGTGCTCTGGATCTGGCCTCCGGATATTGGCAGGTGGAGATGGAGTAGAGTGATAGGGCGAAAACTGCCTTTG
Organism: Terebella lapidaria; assembly: GCA_949152475.1. Classification (NCBI taxonomy): domain Eukaryota; kingdom Metazoa; phylum Annelida; class Polychaeta; order Terebellida; family Terebellidae; genus Terebella; species Terebella lapidaria. The sequence continues at coordinate 2,168,986 of OX424570.1, read as the reverse complement.
TTACCAAGAACGGGCTCTACCAATTTAAGGTAATGCCGTTTGGGCTCTGTAACGCACCAGCGACGTTCGAGCGCCTGATGGAGATGGTCCTCAAAGGGTTCCTCTGGAAGCGATGTATGGTCTACATCGACGATGTCATCGTGTATGGCCGGTCGTTCGAGGAAACCCTCACCAACCTCCAGATGGTGTTCCATCGTATCCGCGAAGCAGGCCTTAAAGTGAAGCCTAGTAAGTGCGAACTTTTCGCGCAGGAGATCCTGTACTTGGGCTTCATGGTAACAGGCACCAGAGTTAGACCAGACCCTACAAAGATAGAGGCTGTACAGAAATGGCCTTGGTCTTGTAACGTGGCGGACGTGAGGTCCTTCTTGGGCTTCGCGAGTTACCACCGCCGGTTTATACGAGGTTTTGCGGAGATTGCACGTCCCCTTACTATCCTCACGGAAAAGGGCGCCGATTTTGTCTGGCAAGCTGAGCAGGCTATCGCCTTCTCGGAACTCCGGCAAGCTCTAGTAGCTGCCCTGGTGCTGCGGCACCCTTGTCCGGATTGTGAGTTCATCCTGGACACTGACGCGAGTAACTTTGCACTCGGCGGTGTCCTCTCACAGATCGTGGACGGGCAAGAGCGGGTAGTAGCTTATGCGAGTGTGGCTCTCAGCCGCTCTCAAATGAACTACTGTACCACTCACCGCGAGCTGCTCGTGGTGGTAACCATGACCAAGCGCTTCCGGCACTATCTGTTGAGACGCCATTTCCGCTTGCGGACTGATCACAGTTTGCTGAGATGGCTCCTAAACTATAGTGAGGCCGATGGCTTGGTGGCCCGGTGGCTCGTCAAACTCCAGGAGTATGACATGCAAATCGAGCAACGCGCCGGAAAGTTGCACGGCAACGCTGACAGACTGTCACTTTGTCATAAGTGCAAGAACCCTGACTGTGCCGGGATGACTCCATTCCAGCGCGTCGGGGATTCTTCCTCAGACTCGGAGTTGGACCTTCCGGGAAGACCGCAGGCCGCCGCCCCCTCTAACAACACGGCGGCCCGAGCCACAGGAGTTCACCCCCGTCCATCTCGGCCATCCGGTAGAAGTGTGGCTATGACGCCCATGCCAAGGGCAGGCCTGCTTTTGCAGAAGGGGACAAGGTGTGCTATTATTATCCACCGCTTAAGCAAGGCAACAAGTTTGCTAAGCCGTGGATAGGCCCGTTTACGGTACTTAAGCAGGTTACGGACGTGGACTACCAGATCCGGAGGGACTCCGACCCGGATAGGGTTCTGGTGGTTCACATAGATAACCTGAAGAAGTACGAGGGCCCGCTTGTCATGGATCCGCTCGTACAAGATGTGGAACCGGATGATGCTCCTTTATTGGATCCGTCCGGTCAGCATCCGCGGACTCCAGACGAGCGTGTACGCCGGATAGTGGGTCTCCCGGACCTCTCTGATCCGTCAGATGACGGTCCGGACGTAGAAATACCAGATCTCGGGATCCGCAGGTACCCCCACTCCTTCCACCACCTGCGGATGATGGGCGGCCACGCCGGAAACCTTGTGCGCCGACCCGATATGGGTGGGACTAACGTTCCGTATCCATCTATCACACCAGGGATGGATTTTAGGTTGTTCCGTGGGAATCCGCACGACTTTCCTCCGTGAGCAGTCACTTTGTGGCTATCTCCGGAGTTGAGGTCTGCGGATATCTTTACGTCGTAAAACCGCTGCTCCGCATTCGCCCTCCCATAGTTTCTAGCGCTAGAGACGTGCGGCAGACCTATTCGCATCATGTGGACTGCTGTCCGGCGTAGTTAACCCAACGCCTACGCTGGCCGGACCACTTTTGTGGATTTGCTTGCACCCTTGGTCCCGGGACAACCTCTTTTATGGCCAGACTGAGGTTGGGATTTACGTCCGCTACGGGGAAGCGCCTCCCCATGGAATTGGGGAACTGGCATATGGACGCGGGGAATGTGTCCGGATGTTAGGACTGATGTCCACGGCTCGTCCGCGTGACTCGTCCGGCGCTCCGGACGCTTCCGGACGACGCATTTCGGTGCTTTGTCAACCGTGAGCCACTACTATAAGATTGTTTATAGTAGGATAAGATTTCTAACGGCAGGAAATCATTTTACCATTATTTTTAATGAACCGGAAGTCCGCACGTGCAGACCAGCCACGGCAGCGGGTGACGCTCATTTTTGTCCGGATCGTACCTTACAATACACGGTCTGGCCAGGATGACCGGAACCCCGGCCTCCTTCTAAGAAGGGGGTCGTATTCTACATGCGCAGCATACTTTGTGGGTTTATATCCCTATCAATACCATCGGATAAGGTCGATATGCTATCTTATGGTGCTTGTTTGGATCTGGACTCTGTTCGCAGGCAGTTCCGGACGAGTGCCGGCTATTGACTTCATCATGTTTGGGATTCTCTAGATTGGGCGCCGGCATGAAGGGTTCGCCCCCTAACCATTGAGGTTATGGACATGCCGGCACCGCATCTAAATCTATTGGATCCGCGCTCTGGTGGTCGTTGTATGGGCTCTGGGCTTGACCGTAGCATTGCTCTGTGGCTTCACTGTACGTTGGGGTTGCTAGTGGGCGCGTCATGAACGCCCACAGGGCGCCCAATTGTCTGTGGAGCTACTATGAGCATGCTCGATCGCTCTGTAAGCTTACCAGCGGCTATGGGGAGTGTTTATATTTATTTATCCATCTCATGTTATTATTTACTGAGTGGATTATATAAACCACAAGTATGTGTGCATTCCGTGGGAACACTATTCTCTCTCATCTGATCATACATTGAGATAAGTTTAGTGATATATCTTTTTCCTGGTGCAATAGAGAGTGAGAAATCGGGAGATTTTTCCTTTCGTTAGAGGGGTGTAGGAGATTGTGTGCTGTGTATCAGAAGCTAGTTCGCCGTGATCTATGAAAAGCAAGCAAACGGTGGTGAATTTATTTTCATTACTGTTTGAGTGGTGGTAAATGTATTTTATCGCTGCTGATAGGTGGACATAATCGTAACATCCACAAGTAGATCGACTTCTGATACATTGTATACAAACTCTATCCTGCAGCTGTCGTGATTAATTTCACGTCATTGACCGCCAGTGCGGCAGCAATAGCTAATGACTGATTTTAACTACTGTATCTGATTGCGGGATCCCCCGGGATGGCCTGTATTTAGGCCACCCGTATACATGGCATGATAAGGAGTCACCGGGGGGAGATGCGTGTGTATGTATGAGCCTGCAGTGAAAAAACGTAATTCGTTTGTCCGCCTGTATCGATCGATGCTATAAATAGACGTTTCCACGGAGACGCATTATACTGCTGTGCGTGCAGAATAACTGCCAGCCTCAATGCTGTAAAAACATTGTAACTGACAAATACTCGTCATTCGAGCACTCGGTACTGGTGGAGACAGATGACTTGCGGATCTGACTCCCAGTGTTTAGGCGTCTCAGAGCGCTCGGATTATGTCAGAGTCTAGTGACGGGGAAAGCATGGGAGGGAAGTGCCTCCGGACAGTGATCGCGAGGTCCAGTCCGGAGATGAGTCCCTTGAGAGCGATAACTCGCTTTCGGGATGAACCGGCTCTGAGGATGATGGCCACGAGGCCGTCTCCGGGAGTCAACACACAGGTTCTGTGGAATCCGACTCAGGCAGCGATGTCGAGAGTGTGGTGAACAGGCAGGAATGCGCTGTAGAGAGCAACTTGGCCCCTATAGGTGCCGAGGAGCTCCTCGATCAGTCTTCGCTTCCAAACGTGGAAGTGTTGATGGACTACAGCGAGGCGGGCCCTGTTGGTGTGGATATCGAGTTGCATCCGCCTGCGGAGATGCTTGCATCTTTGGGCGTCGATGAGAGTACTTGTCTGGAAACTCGTCTGGATGACCGCGGTTGTCCGGATACCGTGCCCGGCGAGAACTCCTTGGTTTCCGCACCTGCGGAGCCTGTTCCGCCTGTCGAGAGGAAGTCTACGAGTTGGTCAGACCAGGTTGATGCGGAACTATCTGCGTCCCAGGCCCAGCCGGACTCGCAGGCGCCCAGCTCAGAGAAGACAACGGAGGAAGATGACGGGTTCGTCTCGCCCATCTCCAAACACACCCATCTCCGAGCCTTACGGATTGCCGGAAAGCAGTGGGAGGCCCAATTAAAACTAGAGGCCTCCAACCGCGGGCAACCAGAGTCCGGTCCGGACGAGGAATCGGACCGACCTGCACGTGGGAAGAAGAAGAGGAAGCACCGGAAGCGCTCGAAGTCTACGGGCTCGTGCTCCAGCGCTCCTCCACCCGGGTACGGACCTAAGTCCGGGTTCCAAGGCGCCGCCACCCAAGAAGGCTGGCGCCGGAGGGTCCTCCACCAGGTCCGGAGGTACTAAGGCGCCAAATCCTTCGGGAGGCGGTGCGGACAGTACCTCCGCAAAGTCCGGCCAGGGTGCGGGTGCTTCCAGTAAGGAGGCTTCCTCCGGGAAGTCAAAAGGAACCACTTCTGGCAAGTCCTCCGGCCAGAAAAAGCCGTCCGGAGCTGCCGAGTGCGGGTCGTCACCAGTTGACAGGGGCCGCCGCATGCCGCAGGAAGATCTCCGGTTGGAGCTCCTCCGTAGGCAAGCGGAAGCGGACGGGGCTTCGGACCTGTCTACGGCCGCGTTGGCTGCTGGGTGGCAGGCTCTCGTTGAGAAGCAATGAAAGGAAGCCGCCCAACGCGAGAAGGAAGCCGCCCAACGGGCGAAGAGCGTGCCTAGATGTACTAGGTCAAAATCTCATTCAGGGAAACCGCGAGCTCCCTGGTGTGCATCAGACGGTCGTCGGAGGTGGGTGCGACAGCTGACACGCCTTTTACAAGGCCTTGTCCACTGACGGATGAGGAGCGTGCCGGACTGCCACCCGTGACAGGAGACAGGGTAGAGTGCCCCTTCTGTCCGCAATCTCTGGAAGGGTATGAAGACCCCCATAATGCCCTCAACCAGGATCGTAGGTATCCTTCCTACAACCACCTGAGCCGGCATATTGCGGGTTATCATTACCCCTGGGTGAAGCTGTTTCTCTGCAGACGTTGCTACTCACGTGGCCCTCGGGAGAGATTCTTCCCCAGTTTGGAGGCCCTAAACGCTCATCGCGCGGGTGCACACCGCGGTGAGGGACTTCACACTGAAGGCGATGAGGCCGGGCCTGTATTCAATTATGGATACATTCCACCTCGGGTGGCGCCGATCATGACCACGTCAGGGTCGGCGAAGAACCGTATCTACCACTACGGTCTGTGGCGCTTCGGTCAACGCGTCATGGACGATAGTTGGAGAGAGTCTGGCATCGTGTCGGCAAGCTCGAGCTACGCAGCTCGCCTGACGGCAACCGTGGGCCAGACCCCGGCGGAATACAAGACGGCAGCAGAGGCCGTCCGTCAACCGCCGGATTCCCAACCAGTGGAAGAACGGCCCCGGGTCACCACGGTCGTGTCTGAGATGCCGAAGATTGCGACCAAGACGTGTGTGGCCTCCCCAAAGCCGCGGAGCACTCCCTCAAAGACCAAAGGGAAGAGCTCGTCCTCCGGAACCGCTCCGGAACCGCTCCGGAACGGACGACCACATTTAGGTCTCCTGGTGCTCTGTCGCCGGAGACGTATCCGGCCTTGCTAGAGGTGACGGTCCCTGGAGGTCCGTCAGAGAGGCGTGTAAACCCTACTGCCTCCTCGAGCTCCACGAAGGTGGTCAAGCCCAAGACCCGTCGTGAGGCCCCCTCTACTGCAAGTGGATCCGGACGAGCGCCACCTCTCTCGAGGTCGCCGTCCGCGTCTTCTATCCCGATTGAAGGGACGTCCGCGGGATGGCGAAGCATTGCCTCCTTGACAATGGACCCCTTCAGTCTGGTAGAGGACGTGCTCCGGCAGTAAGGCTCCGAGACTGCCAGTGCCTACTCGACTTTTCACGTGTCTGTAGGCCGGGCGGTCGGCCATCGTTGAGATGGTTTGGAGCGCATACCATCGGACCCAGCGCTGGCCAACCTGCCAGTACCCTGAGCTATCGGTAACTTGGGGTCCGCAGAAGTGACCGCGCTGGTCCGCGCGGGGGAAGAGTACCCCTGGGATCACCCCCAGCGAGGCAGGCTCACCCAAACCGCGGAGTACCTCGATGCGGAGATGGACCGCTCTCTGGAACGGCTTAGCCGGTTCCGTGAGGAGGCCTCTCGTGTCGCTGCCACCTAGCACACAACCAAGGCCTCATGGAAGGTACCCGGTGGAGCCTTGAGAGCTACTGGACTCTGGTGGCGGAGCGTGAGCGGCAAGCTTTCCAGCAAGGGAGAGCCGCCGCCCGAGCTGCCGAGTCCGAGCAGTCCTCCACCTCCCCCGAGGTTGCCGCTGACATGCAGCCACTGATGGCTGAGAATGAGGAGCTACGAATGAGGATCTCTCGAGGTCGCCGTCCGCGTCTTCTATCCCGATTGAAGGGACGTCCGCGGGATGGCGAAGCATTGCCTCCTTGACAATGGACCCCTTCAGTCTGGTAGAGGACGTGCTCCGGCAGTACGGCTCCGAGACTGCCAGTGCCTACTCGACTTTTCACGTGTCTGTAGGCCGGGCGGTCGGCCATCGTTGAGATGGTTTGGAGCGCATACCATCGGACCCAGCGCTGGCCAACCTGCCAGTACCCTGAGCTATCGGTAACTTGGGGTCCGCAGAAGTGACCGCGCTGGTCCGCGCGGGGGAAGAGTACCCCTGGGATTACCCCCAGCGAGGCAGGCTCACCCAAACCGCGGAGTACCTCGATGCGGAGATGGACCGCTCTCTGGAACGGCTTAGCCGGTTCCGTGAGGAGGCCTCTCGTGTCGCGTGCCACCTAGCACACAACCAAGGCCTCATGGAAGGTACCCGGTGGAGCCTTGAGAGCTACTGGACTCTGGTGGCGGAGCGTGAGCGGCAAGCTTTCCAGCAAGGGAGAGCCGCCGCCCGAGCTGCCGAGTCCGAGCAGTCCTCCACCTCCCCCGAGGTTGCCGCTGAGATGCAGCCACTGATGGCTGAGAATGAGGAGCTACGGCAACGCTAACGTGAAGCCGAGGCTGCCCAGACTCGCCTTGTTCAGGGCGTCGATGACTCCGCTGCTCAGCGGGCGGATGCCGCCCTGGAGCTGGCCATCTACCCCATTCTGGTCAAGAAATGGGGAGAACGTACGGCCGGCCAGGAGCGCACCCTTGATGTGGTAGAGATGTTCTACGCTGTCGCCCACCTGGGCGCGACATCTCTGTCCACCTCCTTCCTGTTGGCTCCGACAGGACCTGGCACGCAGGGCTCTCCAGTGAAGCCCGTGCAACCGCCGCCAGGCCTGCCTCGTCTGCTCGTGCAGCCGGACTTCGTCTTACCGGCTCCGCTCCGTGAGCGCCCAGCTCCATTGCGTAGGGACCCATCTCCGCCGCCCAGCCCCAAGAAGGACGGCACAGACGAGCAACCAATGGAGGAGGGAGGCTAAGGTCGCTCCCGCGGCTCCGTCCTGCCTCAGACTCCTTCTGTGGGTCTGAGGAGCGGGCCAGCCGGGCGGTCGGCACCTCTTTTTAGAGGTACTACTACTTTTGGTCACTCGGTGTGTCGTTTTACAAAATTTCCCAAATTTAAAGGTTAACCTTAAAGATTCCAAAGACTCGGAACACCGTCCCTTTCGGCAGATGACCCTCCAAGGTCATCATCCTTTTTGGACTACCTCGGTCAAAATTTTAGCTTGTTTATTAGGGTTTATTCAAAATTGTAAAGCGCGTTCTAGTTTACTCCGTAAGTCCAGGGGTCGTCCCCCATTCTTCCAAAACGTACCCTTAACGTCTTAGTCTTCTGCGCCGTGACTTTCGGGTGTCGGCACCTTGCTTCCTTCCGGTTCCTGCATGCGATGCCTTCGTCGTGTTTCCCAGTTTTGGGCGCGAGCGGAGCATGTTGGGGACCAACATTGTAAGAAGGGGGGTAATGTGGCGATTTTGCCCATAAATCGCGGCAGGAGCCTTTGCAAAACACTAACCAGTTTTCCGGTGTATTTTTGGACGCTTCAGCTCGAAGCACGCGTTGCCCGGCAACGCTTTGTAATCCTCTTTCGCCAGTAAACTATAACAATGGTTTGACCTAGTTTCCCTTCGTGTCTCGTGTAGTGGGGTTCATATACTCTGGTACCGTTTTGATCTGTGAGTTGTCTCAGAGCAAGGCGAGAGGGACGACGGGGAGCTCAGCCATGAGCTCTACGTCCTCGCACCGCAGCTAAGGCCCTCGCGGTCCCTGGGGACGACTTCAATAGGGAGCCCGGGCTGGGGTAGACCTTGATGACTCGGGGGCGCACGCCCTCTGGATCACCGGTCTTCTCCACCCGGGATGGTGCAACCCAGCTCTGGCAGACTGTCGGGCTGTCCGGGGTTCCATCCCCGAGGCAGACCGCGGCGAGCCAAGCCTCACAAGCTGTATCTGAGTGGTGTCCGCACGTTGGGCTCGTTGGGCGGGCTGCCACCTGGTTAAAGTTCTGATGATAGAGTAATGACTGCGCCTGCAGTGACCCTCGGTGAGCGGACCTCCACGAGGATCCGGGGATAGCGGGTGCGCGTCCGCGATGACCTGTGGTGAGAGGACTATCCTCGAGGATCTCAGATAGCGGACGACATAAAAACTTTACATTATATAGGGTTAACCTCCCTCAGTGTCGTGGAATTCATGTATTTAAGTTTTTTTTAGTAACATTACGAGGGCTACTATGGTATCAAGATTTTGGAAGCAATCATGACCTATCTATCACATTACGCCGTGACAGATCATATGTTATTGCATGGGAGGCCTAATAGGCTTCTATTTTACCATAGTATAGCCAAGTTCCTTTTTGAGCAGTAGTTCCATTACTTAAACCAGCTGAACGAAATCACACTCAGATACAGTGATTCATCTAAAAGTCATTACAAAATAGAATCGATGTGGTCCATTAGTGAGAACGAGGGCTGTTTTGAAATGGTACCACTTAGTTTCAGAAATGCTGTCATTACACATATATGTATGTACAGTATGTCACCCTATCTTCGTAATGGAAGTGCATGGGCGACCCAAGACCACTTTTGTGGCCAGACCAATGTAGGATGAGGCCTGTATCCCAGACATTGCTGTCAATTTGATGCATGTGACCTATCCCTTCTTTCCATGCTAGAGCATTTAATATCCATCTCGTGACGTGAAATATCCAGGTAATTTTTCTCTCTAATGATGATCCGGTGTATGTACACCCTCCTTGACACACCATGTGGAAGGTTAAGAGAGGGCATTGAAAAAAATTAGCCCAAGGGCTAAGAAAGGTTACCGGACAATATACATTTTAAATATTAGCCTTTTGTCCAGTGACCTTGAAAATAAAGTCACTGATAAATTCAAGGCCATGAAATTTTCAACAAATATATCACTTCTAGTATGTCCACAATAAATTCCTAAGCTGTAAAGTCGATAATAAGTGGGACATTAGCCATTCTGTGATGTGACCTTGAAAATGAGGTCAAAGTTCAAGTTCAAGGTCATGAAAAATATTCAGTATATATCATTCCTCTATATTCGCAATTGATTCCTATGCTGTAATGTAAGTATCAATCTATTACCACCAATACAATCAGATTTTGATGATGCCAATAAGAAACGTAAAATACTACATTTTGCAATAGAAACAAACAAAGCCCGACCAAACAGTTTATCCAAAGACACACTGGCGTCTTCAGGGGCAGACAATGTGTTAAATGTAGTTGTTTCTACTGTACACCAGATGGAATTAGAGTGTACCAGATGGAATTAGAGTGTATGTAATAGATTGATACTTACATACAACTGGCCAACAACGTATGAAAATAATTTAGAAATCCGAATCTATTCCCATGGAATAGACACATGACAAGTACAAAAGTACCCAATCACAAGCCCGAAGGCTACTGAGTTGATGGTATCCTCGGGGACAGATTTAACGTCCGCCAGCGGTGACACCGACTCAGTGGTATAAATGTAAGTATCAATCTATTACCACCAATACAATCAAATTTTGATGATGCCAATAAGAAACGTAAAATACAACATTTTGCAATAGAAACAAAGCCCGACCAAATAGTTTATCCAAAGACACACTGGCGTCATCAGGGGCAGATGTAAAGATGATAATAAGCGATACATTAGCCATTTTGTTCTCTGACCTTGAAAATGAGATCAAAGGTCAAATTCTAGATCACCAAAATATTCAGCATACATAATTTCCTATATGTTCACTATATAAGCTGTAAATTTGATAATAAGCGAGATCTAAGCCATTTTGTATTCTGACCTTGAAAATAAAATGACTAACCTTGAAATTTAGGTCAAGGGTCAAATTCAAGGTCTCTAGAATATTCAGCATATATCATTTCCTATATGTTCACAATTGATTCCTAAGCTGCAAAGTCGCTAATAAGCAAGATATTGGCCATTTTGTCCTGTGACCTTGAAAATGAGGTCAAAGGTCAAATTCAAGGTCACGAGAATACTCAGCATATATCATTTCCTATATGTTCACAATTGATTCCTCGGCCGTAAAGTCGATAATAAGCGAGATATTAGCAATTTTGTCCTGTGACCTTGGAAATGAGGTCAAAGGTCAAATTCAAGGTCACGAGAATATTCAGCATATACAATTTCCTATATGTTCACAATTGATTCCTAAGCTGTAAAGTCGATAATAAGCGATATATTAGCCATTTTGTCCTGTGACCTTGAAAATGAGGCCAAAGGTCAAATTCAAGGTCACGAGAATATTCAGCATATATCATATATATGTTCACAATAGATTCCTAAGCTGTAAAGTCGATAATAAGCGAGATATTTGCCATTTTGTCATGTGACCTTGAAAATGAGGTCAAAGGTCAAATTCAAGGTCTTGAGAATATTCAGCATATATCATTTCCTATATGTTCACAATTGATTTCTAAGCTGTAAAGTCGATAATAAGCGAGATATTAGCCATTTTGTCCTGTGACCTTGAAAATGAGGTCAAAGGTCAGATTCAAGGTCACGAGAATATTCAGCATATATCATTTCCTATATGTCCACAATTGATTCCTAGTCTTTAATCTCAATATTAAGAGAGATATTAAGCTTAATGTGTCCCATTATAAAGCATAGGAAAATTTAACATGGGAAAGTCACATCTGGGCCGAGTTTGGGCCCAAAATGGCCCACTTCGAGTGATTCAAGCGCAACGAAGTTTATACATGTCACAGAAGTACATATGAGGAGTGTTATGCATCAATAAGGCCGCCATTTTGAAAAAATTGCGAAAATCAAAAAACTAAAAAATACCTCCTTCTTGAATTATTTTTGTGCATTTTGGTGCAAAATTTCAGAAAGATTGGTCCGTAAACAAAAAAGATGAAAATGTGGACGACGCCGACGCCGACGCCGGACGCCGGACGCAACGCCATGCCAATAGGTTAGCGGACCAAAGGTCCGGTAACCTAAAAAGGCCCGAAAAAATAGTAATATTTGGACTCCGAGGTTGACGGCCAATATTGGGAACCCCCACTCCTTGTGACATGTCCTTGTAACTCTTCTTGACAATAATAACACAAAACATATCAACATTCATGAAAACCCACAATGTTATGTGGTTAACGATGAACACGCAGAAAGCACAAATGCCCATGCACAAAGCATTCCCAGCGAACAAACCCGACTACGTTATTCAATCTCAAAGTCCATAGTTAGGGGCCGGTCATTATTTATCAGGTGGGGGGGGGGGGGTAAAAACTGGGGGGGGGGGGGGTCACACTTTCATTTTCAACATTATTGGGGGGGGGGGGGGGTCATACTTTTATTTTCAATGGAACTGGGGGGGGGGGGGGTCGGAGTTCGAATTTTAGTTAATTTGAGGAAAATTTTATATTGAAATAGTGAATTGGGTGAAAACAATCCACTCAACCTGGACTGATGGTTCACTGAAGTATACAGCATTTGGAAACCATCCTTTTGTCACATTATCAGTGAAACTATAGTTCCACCAAAATTTGATCCTAGAAAGGACCATCCAGGAACACCCAAAATCAGGAGATGTCGTGACTCGACAACCGCTCATCACCCACAGACTGAAACATTGTCACCACGGATCAACTATGGACCTTAGTAGAACACAGCAGTACTGATGCTGAATAGGGTGCCAGTCAGGATGATCAACATGCAGGGCACTGTCACAGACTAACAATGGATCACCCGGCCCATACCATGCTGACCAACATCTCATAACATCCAATGACCCCGAACCAGCATGTCAAAATTACAGACCGATTTTCCACTTAACACGTCGCCAACACATGACCCCGGCCACTGAGGATACTCCTCGATGAGCTCAGGACTGTCCTGGACCGCCATGAACAAAACATGGACCTTTCCATCAAGGATTGCAAAATAGTCCTGGATCGTCCCGGATGACGATATAGTGAATCTGATTTACATGACTTTCTTGGTGGCCAGGACATTGCTAAACAATCGCGGATCATCTCGGAACATTATGAACCCATCATGGAGTCAACACAGATTTGATCCAAGGTCGGGAAAGTACCAGTCCAGGATGGCCTGATTCATCAATGATATGTGGAAGAGTTATAATTTTTCATTTTTAAATTGTCATCAATTGCGTATTATGGCCATGTATATGTACTTGGGGATTGGGGGGGGGGGGGGTCACACTTTTATTTTTGATCTTGGTGGGGGGGTCATACATTGCTTTTCAATATCGGTGGGGGGGGGGGGGTCAAACTTTGAAAACTCATTTCTCGAAAAATCCATCCAACCCCCCCACCCGATAAATAATGACCGGCCCCTTATGTGGTTAACTCTGTCTCGATTTTTCAAGCGTCCAATCGAGTCAACTTACCACAACAGACAAAATGTAAAACTGCAGACACGTGGCTACATGTGGTCACGTTCAGGCCTGATGAACATTCCTTTTGTGAAATTTTCCTTTAACATATTAAGGGTGCAACATGAACGTCTTTGATATAGATATAAATTGAGTCACGTGCCAAAAATCTCTTCTTTCTGCACGAACTGTACATCCGAAATGCACACAACAGTCATGTTGCACTAATTAGCTTCAATGAAGAGCTTCAATGCCTCCTTTCATGAACATATCGCAGGTAATATATGGGACCCTTTCTGCCAACACTGCCAAATGACCTAAGATGATTTTATTAGTACAGTACTTAGTGTGGTGCCTACTGGTAGATGGTTAATCTCGTCATTGCTGGCCCAGTCCATAAACTTGTCAGTTAACCCCAGCTGATTTTACAAATAAATCACTGTGTTCACAATGATCACGCCACAAATGGTGTTGTTAATCCAAGAGTAAGTCATCACCTTACAATCGTTCCACAGATGTGGCTGAATACCTCAGGAAGTGAATGGTAAAAAAACATGCACCTGTTCACCTCATCAGACCCACCACACGGCCAACTAAATGGACCTCACTGGTCTAGTTAGTTTTCTCATCACAAGCCCTACTCGTCAATCTATCAATCTGTTACCACCAAGCACCTTTTGCACATATCTGCATATAATTTAGAATTCCGAATCAAACTCCATGGAAGAGATACGTACGGTGGCTGATTCATGCCATAATGCGCTTCTTCCGAATAGTTTTGGTCGCGAATTTAATTGTGACGACCAAAATCATTAAATCCGCGGCGAAAACACTCGCCGCAAATTAAATACAATAATATAAGTCGCGACCAAAATCATTAAATCCGCGGCGAAAACACTCTCGCCGCAAATTGAATACATTTAGCTGCGACAAAAACAATATCGTCGAGACCAAAATCATTTTCGCTGCAGCGAAATTGTTCTCGCCGCGATTTAAATACTTATAGCCGCGACCAAAACATTCTCGCTGCAGCGAAAATGATTATCGCCGTGGCCAGAATGGCCTTACTAGTTAGAAGGTTTCTCTTTCATCACCTCAAAGAGAAAAACTGATTTATTATTGCAACTATCGCCGCGGCGAATATTCAGAGTTAAATGCGATCATCGCCACGGTGGTAATTATTCTCGCTGCAACAGAAACGTATTGGTCGCAGCAACAATAGTTTTCGCTGCGCGAGAATGTTTTGGTCGCGGCAAAAATGGTTTTCGTTGCAACCAGAATGTTTTAGTTGCGACAATAACTATTTTCGCTGCGACGAGAATGTTTTGGTCGCGGCAAGAATATTTCTGCTGCAGCGAAAACGTTTTGATCGCGATTTTAATCATTTCCGTCGTCAGGATTAAAGTCGCGACGAAAACTCTTCAGGACAAACACATTATAACATAAATCATCCACTGTAGACACATGACAAGGAGATAGGTACCTAATCAAAAGCCAAAAGGCTACAGAATTTATGATTTATATTATAAATACATTTATCGTCACATTTTATGCTATGAAGTATCCGGAACTTGTAGCCAGTAGTTTTAAGCTCACCACACAAACTCCAGTGGTAGTTAGGCTACGAATGACAAGCTGGATGCTGCACACAAATTATCGACACAATGGTGTGGTTGTTAGCGCTACATTATCGAACGTGACTCATATTCGTGTCTGTGGCGCAGAAAATGTTTGCATTTAACATATATTTCCGACAATCGACAGAACGTATTGCTTTACTTTATGGTTCTGCTAGATGTATCGTTCTAAAAACGTGCGATTACATTTCCTAATAACAATAAATATATGGATGAAGACCAAAGGAAACGGGGAAGCCCCTCGAACAGAAAATAAATATATCAAAGGATTCACGGATATTACATGTACCTATGAAAAGCGCGTGGTGGTAAACGCCCACACATGTTCATGGGTTTAATTGATGTGGGCACTTAGGGGGCTGGGGTCTCGAGTTCAAGTTTTCGAAATGTGAACTCAATCACCATCACAAAAAATTGGAAACAACGAACAAATATTATATTACAGGTAATACATACATTTGCATAAATTATACATTTGCATTAAACACTGCCAATAGCAGACGTTATTTGAGTAATGTTCGTCAAGATAAAATGAGATTTTGTTGGAATTACAACATAACACCAAGGGTGCTGTAGCTAACCAGCAATCATGAGAATTGCATAGAATATAGATTTTCCAACATATAAATTGTTACACTGATGTTAAAATCTATTGTTAAAACAGGTTCGTAAATGTTGCTAGAAACACATTTTCTGTATGGACTATATAATACGATTCAATCAAGTTATATCTTGAAAGATTTTTTTCGTTAATGACATATTCTCACAGACCGTCGATTCAAAGACAACACAACTTATACACATCACGTAGGTACTTAGGGAGAATCTTATGTATTTCGAGGAAAATTGTCTGAATGGATTTCGAGAAAATGGCCGCCAAAGACTAAAATTTTTGACCTTCCAAAGTCATTGAAGGTCATATCCAAGCGCACCATTGTCTGAATGGATTTTGAGAAAATGTCCGCCAAAGACTGAATTTTTTGACCTTCCAAAGTCATTGAAGGTCATATCCAAGGTCACTATTCAAACCGCAATATATGATTTCCCATTTGAAAAGGCCAATACTTAAGCTCTGTCTTGAAGTATTCTTTGAGATTACTCCGCACAGCTTCCATTATGAAACATTTTGAATGGCCAAAAAATGTTTTTATTTTTTTTTTGCGGGAAACGGCTCAAAATGAATAGTGACTTGATTTGGGACAAAAAATTTTTTTTTCGCCGATTCGTCAAAAAACACAAAATGGCCGCCACACGCAGACCGGCGATTCAAGGGCTACGAAACATATACACGTCATAGAGGCACATGCGAGGAATGTTTTGAAACAAAAATCTCAAACTGATCAGACAGTTTTCGAGAAAATGGCCACCAAAGTCGGCAATTCTTCGTCAAAAATGGCCGCCAAATTGGCAAAAACGATTCAATGAAAAAAATCAAAAGAGCGTCTTTAGATATTGGCCTAAAGTATGTTCTGACAAATTTATGGGGAAATTCATCATGCCAAAAAAAGTTACATACCCGTACGAACGACGGACGAAAACCATGATAATAGCTTATCGGCCCAAAGGGACGGTAAGCTAAAATTACAGAGCAGAACCTGACAGTATGTACATTATGACTGCCCTTACTATGCATCAAATAAATGGGAACTAACTTCCCAGTTATGAATATACATACGAACTTGTATCTTATAGGCATACACCCGAATACGTCATATGTGTTCCCTAAAGAAAAATAAGAGAATTTTTTTTTTTGAAAAAAGTTATGAATGAAAGTGACAAAATGAAAATAATATGAGGTTTTTTCTTGAAAAATCTACATGGTTAGACCACATTTTCATCCTTCGCTCAGGGATCAACCTCATGAATTGCCAAGACAGTGTGCGACAATGTTTTGTTTTAATGAAACATACTGTGAAATTTACATATTGTTTCATCGGGGTCCGTTATTCATGTTGTTATATAAACTGTGTGTGAATGCTGAGTAGGTTCATTTAGGAATCACACACTACACATGGGACAGCCTCGCATCATATGAACACTGGAATCAAACTTTCCAGGATATTCTTCATGAGAAGTGAAATTAGTCATGTATAATATTCCACCGGAAATCACATAATTAGGAAAATACGAACTATAAAGGTTGGGATATACCAATTATTTTGACAACAGACCCCTGTAGTGCACTGAATAAGCTACAGGACTCAAAGCCTGGAGGCCATGAGTTCGAATCCCATCTGTGGCCGAGGGATTTATCACAGCCGATCCCCACCCAGAATGAGTGTGCTGCGGGCTCAACGGGTACTCACCTACGACTACGATATTGGGGGACTTCCTGGTGCTATGACTCGGGAATGGGGAGCATTTCACCACATGGTCCACAGGTGCTATGCACACCGGGCCTGGGTGACACCAGTATAGCTTCATGGTCTGGTAGGGACACCCCCATGCCAGGTCTATGAACAGTATGATAGGAAACGTGTGGCATAGCCCTGTCATGCAGTCTCAATCCGAAATGGAACTCCACAGTTGTGAATATATCGCAACGTAGTTAAGCAACACAGGATATAAGCAAAAATGGGTTCTCCCAGCAAAAATAAATATATATATAAATTTCGACAACAAGTCTATCTTACCTGAACTTTCACTAGTTCGCTGGTGTCACCACTTCTAGTAGTGGACGAAATATATTATACGATAAATCAATTCAAATCATCATCTCAGAGAATATATCATAATAAGGTATTATAACTGACATAGCTGGTACTCGTGACTCATGACACTACTCATAATTTAGATCGAATACCGACATTTATAGCACTGCTGATTGTTGGCCTAATGCATGGTTCCTCTCATAGAGCTCTTGTATAATGTTTATGGCTTCCCTCTGACAGTAGCACGCGAATCGCGAGATTGAAAGTAGGATCTACACACCCTCTCTTTCTCTGCAAGCAAGTTAAATGCGCAAATAATCGCCACACGAATCACAGGCTTATTGAGTGTTTCAGACCGGTTGGTATTGAATCGCTCGTCACTACGACATTAGGAGATGGGGCTCGACCAGTTCCAAATGTCATTCGGTCTATGTAGGGAATTACACGTAAACAGGATACCGTCAAATATGCTCCACTGTGTGCAACATCTGTGGTGTTCCATTGTGATATGGGCGTGATCATGTGTCTTTCGCAAATACCGTTCATACACCATTCCAAGTGGCTTACTCGCTTTTTTGTGCGCATGATGTTAACGGTCGACAGCTCAAGGATAAATTCAGATCTGATCTAATACCAGTTTGTCATCTGAACAGTCTCGCCTTTGTGGTAACTAGATTAGCGTTGAAATGCCAAACGTACGTGTATCATGACTTTAAGGTGATTACTATTTCTAGATATAACGTTACGTTTTGTGTTTATTTCTGAAATACGAGCATGATTTATCCCGAAATATTGCATGACGATACACTGTGGTCACTATGGTGGAAAGGACATTACATGAGGAAAAATAAACCGATTGCTCAGTAATGAAATCATTTGTTTACTTTGTTGAGAACGTTCACTCAATTCCTTGAAACGTTCGTTCAACTTAATAAAATGTTCTATCAATTCAATGACCCTTTTATTCAAATCGTCAAACATTCATGTAGACAGCTCCTCAATTGGTGTAATGAAATGGCTTTTCCACAGATCTTCCCATCAAAGGGTCCCGAACTTGGCCCGAGTGAAAGTGACGATAACCAATCACAGCTGCGTGCGTTGAACGGTTACCGATACCCCACAAGGGACTTATACATGTATAATCGAGAAAGTGTATGAATAGTTTAATAATATCAAAATCAGTAGGCCATTCGTGGTATGAAATGAAATCCGTTAATACAAGTATAACGAAAGTGACTTTATAATGGTCGTGTTCTTACTATGTTGCGCTGTTTGAGGCCAGGCCATGTTCTGGACATATTGATGGTATTCCTCCACAAGGAATTTTACGTCGGGAAAATGGTGGGAACAGGAACAGTTGATCACTTCATGGGTAATTTTCCGAGTTGCCCAAAGAAAGTAACCACTTCCCTCATTGGTAATAGTGATGCCATGGTACCCTGGGATATTTCTCATCGTTTATGTATTATATTTATTATATTTATAGAAATGTAATGCCCCCCCCCCCCATTAAATTTTCCCTGCATCTGTGATACACTCCGAGGATTCATTTTTTTTGAGTTCCAGAGATACAGGAATATTCACGTGTCGCTGTGACGTAGGCCATTTAGCGAATTATTTAATATATTAGCGAACGTTTTATCAAACCACGTGACCGATATCACAAGTACAGAGTATCATGCTCCAAGGCTCATCCCGCATTGCTCTGTCCTTTGATCAAGTTCCTTAAGATAATTACGTTCGTGTAAACAGTACGGCAATATCCATCTATGAGACAATTGACGAAATCAGCCGAATAACATCCGCGGATATTTCTGCAGCATCAATCTTACTTTGCCAGCTGTGGTCGACGGGTTCCATTGTTCAAAGGGAATCCAGGATGAACATTGTGCCTTCTCGGTTAACTTGGGGTCATGGCTATGATAAATACCAGGGCAATTAATTATTCCGAGGTTATGACGCTGGGCTAGGGATGAAAAGTGTACGATCGGTCATTGGCCTTTTTGTTTGCCTTTCCTCATGCATAACATCTGAAATAAAAGTTTAGAATGGATTTAAAATTTTAATATTATGTTTTGGTGGAATTCGTTCTAAAAATTGTGACGGTTCAGGAGGTAAAGTCTGTGCAATTTCATTTCTGTGGGTGGAATTTGGCGATCATTTCCATATTGAATGAGTGTCTGTTATTTCAACTGCTGATATACACAATCTAGCACTAACGAGGATGGTTGATGGGTGAATTGGGTACTCACCGTGCTCCGATCAGCATAAACCCTACAAATCCTATACACTTCTATACAAAAAAGATGGTTTGTTCACATGTTCACGAATGGCGGGAAACAGTACGGTCACGTGACGTAGGGGGAAATTTGCATATTGATTGAGAAAATCAAAACAGTGATTGTGTGGAGGTGTTCGGGATGTTGGAAACAAATTGAGTCGAGAAATACAGTATTTTGTTTCCTTCACAAAGCAGTCTACCATATGTTGCAATGATTGTGGCATTTTATTGAGTATTGAGCCCCACGGTGAAATTAGAAAATGTGATTTAAAGAAATGTAATTATACCGCAAACCCCTACTTTCACTTTGACAACTGCTTTGAGTCGTCCGTTGCTGAGATGACGACGCCAGATACTGATGATGTATGGTTACACATGCGCCCAACCCAAAGCAACGCACAGTCACGTCAGCAGTGACGTCAGATATCAGGGGAATGTCGTCATACAGACGGCAAAAAATAAAATGGAGAAAGTCTGCTTTGTTCGGAAAATCTGTCATCACGTCGAATTACCTTAATAGAATGCTGGAATTCGCACACACACAATCGCTGTTCGTGTCACAGTATACAAAGAGGAAGTTTCATGCAGTATAATAACACTTCGTGAAAATTATCGCCAAATTCCACCCGCAAATTTGCACAGACTTTAGAAAGGTAAAATTCACGCAAAGATATTTTGGTGTCACTGCTGTTGGACGTTGATGCCGTAAACTCAGTAGTCTTTTGGCCTTCGGTCAGCTACTTTTGTATATACATTTTTTCTTACACCTACGTCACCAGCATCGGCAAATGTAAACTAATTCCATCCGTAGGAGGCACAACAAATGTCACACACCGTCTGCATGTGGGACATTATGTCCTCTTATAAGGGGTGGTAGCTCGAGTTATGAACATATATTTCACTTATTTTTGTAAAGACTAATAATGAATGTGGTAATGTAATTCAATTACAATAGGGGAAGAAAAACGGTGCAAAAATGACAAACAGCCCAGCCATCTTTCGTGACGTTCAGCTTTTCCGATAAAACTGTCAGCACAACACAACCCGAGCTGTACAACTTTGTTTGATTGTAGGGTTCGATACATGTGTGTGCTCGGGACGGAGTTACGATATGAAGCGTTGAAACTCTTTCAACGCCGTGAACAGTAAAAAGAGACACATTGAGACTGCAGGTTATGGACCTGTATTGATTTCCTTATATGGTCAAAATGAGGCATCAAAGTACTATATTATTTAAAAACTCCCAGTTTCTCCTCCAAATGCACATGTATCACTTTAAAATGTCTCTGTTTTGGTTTGTATACTGGTATTATGGGTATTCCTCTATGTACATGTGAATTTTCATGTTGATTGGAGCTGTTACTGTGCGCATGAATACATATAAACAAACCGGCCCTTTCTGGGAGTTTGCTTTCTGAGGAATTCGCCAGGTGTCAGCAGCTAACAGTCAAATGCTTGTAGCGTTTGATCTATTCCAACAACATGTGCTGATTTTTAAATATTTTGTAAGTTATATATATTGCTTCAACATACAGAAATTTTATGAAAATTGAAACATTTTGAAAGTGATTTCTCTCATAAAACGTTATAATGGAGTTAAATGGCAATCCTATATGTGTTCGTATACCTAAACCGAGGACATGGAATTTTGTGTATTATAGATTTTTAGCAGGTTTTGTGGCATTTCTTTAATTTGTGTGTGGATAGTGTGCAGTATTCATGAATTTTTCACCATTGCAACCATAATTTTCGTTCACGTGGATTTTTATTACATATGTAGGATTATATCTACATGCTAATAGCGGCGGTGTTTATCCCCCCCCCTTGAATGCTAAAGACATGGAGTTAGTGCCTTTTTATTTTCTTTATTTTCATATAGTACCCAATATTTCAAATCACTGTAAAATATTATACACTTTCACTGAGGACTACTGGACTCAGACACAGCCTAACCGAAAAAGGTGTCGAAATGGCCATCAAAAATTGAACGGTGGATAATACTAGGTGTCTCTGAAATTCATCACCATAACCTATATAGTCGATCATAAATAAGCTAGGTTAGGCATTGCAGAATGCATTTGGTATATTATTTGCAATTTTGGCACCATATCTGGTCAAGTACGCACTTTTCCGATTTTTTTACCATATTTTTTTTTCGATATTGTCGTAGAACCACATTTTTGACCCCATATGTGTCTCTTGCCGTTTGATCGATTGCAGTTCATCATATAAATGTGTTTCATGAATAAATTTTATACAGCACATAAATTAGTCCCCTGTACAAGGCACCTATGTGACCTAATGTCGGTGATCTCTGGCTTACAGAAACCATATTTTCAACAAATTGTCTACGTTTTTGTGTTTTGTCAAGATTAAAACTTTGGAATTTTTGCTTAATTTAGAAATATACTATATTGAGAGTGTGGTGGTAGCATTTTGCGACATTTGAATACTATTGGTGTAGACAGCAGTATGGTAGAAAGTGTTGGGTGCTAAGCAGCGGGGTAGGACTACCAACTCTTTTAGAATTTTGACATATTTAGTCCAAGGGGAATCAAACTGATGGTAATATATGGGTGAATAATACATTTATCTGAAACAAACCCCAAATTGTCCTTGAGCATGTTTGATCGGGCGTCAAATCAAAATTTCCAAAGAAAATCTCACTTTTTTGTTCAAAATATTTCCTTTCTTAAGTGCAAAAATCACTGTTTTTTTTTCTTCTCTACAAGTCTTCCCTTTTCACATAAGAGCTCAATAATTGGGGATTATCACCTCTGTATGTGGGGTGTTATAATTGTAAAATGTGAAGAAAATTGCCACTAATGCATATACCATGTATACGTGAATCTGACAATATATGGGTGCATCATGACGAATATTTCTCTGCCATGATTCATCATAAAGCACTCTTGTTGGTTGTTGGGTTGGTATTTCCCCCATCAACATAATATGTAGACCACAGACACCAGGTAAGTTTAGGCGTAGTGAATACATGTACTTGCAGCATTTCAAACGCGAGCACAGTGTAAACACCAAGAGATAGAGACGAACACCTCCAACATTCTTGAGTTGGTGACTATTGCAGGCTACCGTTAATTAAACTGTCACATACCGAGCGCGGCGTCAATGTAACCAGCTGATGGATCCGACATCAGTGAAACAATGACCGGAGTTTGAAATCCATCCTGTTTTGTTTCAACTGTCGTGGTGATCCTGTTTTGCCAGGTGCGTCTCCATAAGTTCCATTGTTCAAGGCGATATCTTTGTCTGGAAGAGCTTTGTCTGGTCACGTTCTGGGGTATACTTTCGGTCATGAGTGTGATCTATTACTAGAACAAAGTAATATAATTCACGTAACTATTATTGCAGGGATTACATGTATGTATCCACGTAGGTGGTCATCAAAATCGTTGAAATTTTGAATAAAAAAAAAGAATGGAATACTTTCGCGATAGAAACTAAGCGCTAGTAAACACGTTAATCCAAATATACCAGAGCCATACAGTGTGCAAAGGCAGCTGCATTCAATGCACACCCGATGGAGCCTGCACACGAATGGCAAACAACCGATCTAACAAACAAAATATCCAGGACAAAAAAGCCCAGATAATGAGCGAACTGGAATGGACGGACCCACTATGTGTAACGCCGCGTGCACAATATAATACATCATTTCTCACTAGAACGAGAGAGTTGATGTATGTTATCGATTGTCAATTATGCAATCGGAATCACATAATTTATTTTCTATACTTAATATTACCGCACGCTCAATACAATGCTTGAGTGGTGACAAAACTCCTCAGTCGAGCGGGTAGACGTGCATTAAGTTGTTGACCATGCTTTTTCAGGTACAAGGAGGTCACTCGGCAGTCTTGAAACCTGACGATGCTAATTGTTTCCGTTCTGACCTTCATGTGGCAATACAAAAGGTTCGGCAAAAAAAGCATTTTACAGATTGTCTCAGGAACAGTCGAAGACAATCCACCTTCAAGGATTTTACACCGTGGAGAACGTCATGGAGATTGAGGTAGCAATATCTACATCTTGCAATATGTTTGGTTCTTGGAACTGGTAACGTTATATTATTAGACGTTGAAAGCCACGTGTGTAAATGTGTGAGAATATGAATCAACATGGACACGGCATAACAATGTTTGTTGAGATTATTTATTTTACAATGCTTCAAAATGTCAAATGTGGAACCAGTCAGTGTCAAGAAAATTATTACCAACATACGTAAGGCTGTGTTGTTGTTTTTTTGTTTCCCGTCAGCGGGCGAGTGAAAATAGCAATTATTTTGAGAGAAAAAACACAAACTTTTTGGTAGTTTTTCTCCAAAAAATCAGTGTTTTTTTTACCCCAACACACTGAACATCGACAACGATTGTGACTGGTATCCATTTTGTTGTTTTCCCTCTGTTATGTATCAATAAAGTACTCAATAGCTTAGCAAATGATCAAATACCATTTTCTTTAATGAATAGGGAAGGATTGAGTAGATGTCAATATACCAGCATAATTACTAGGTATCTACAGTTCGGTTGAAATATGATATCCGCAAATTGATGAGGATCTAACTGAAAAACGAGATATACCTACAGGGAAGAGGGAATTTCGATCGTGGACCTGTATCCATCATCCACCTTACATGGTACGGACTCAACATATTTGCATGTTTGATGGATGGACCTCTCGGCACATATCTAGATGGAGTCTATCGCGATGGCGTTATTTGCATTTGTCAAAGTGAGTGAAATATTCAGTGATAACCTGAATTATTCATAGGACCCAATTGATATGGTTGTTTTGCCTGTAGATAATCCTCAACTCGATTATCAGATCTAAAACATCACACTTTTCTGTGCCAGTGGTGCTCAAACTTTCTTTTTTTTTGTATCGATGTATTAAATCATAGAAATATAGCGCTATATTTCTATGATTCAATATATGTTGATGCTTCATTATCAAATAGTCCTAGTGAATTCTCTAATAATAACCATGGAACAACGACTATTTCAAGCGAACAAACCCGACTTCTTTATCCAATCTCTGCAGTCAAGCAAAATTGAAAAATATAGGGAACCCTTTATATAGTCATAAGGGAATCAATGATCCGGAAAGTGTGAGAAATTCCTGCCCTCAGAGTTAATATCTTGCTGAAACCATCTTGCTGTATACTGCACATATTGCTGCATCTGTATAGAACGCTTGAATCGCAGATTCCAGTCTTCCTAAAACATCTTTGTTGCAACAGTTGATTTCTGCTGACAAACAGTTTCGTTTTTATAATACTGACGCAGTGGTTTTGTGTTGTGTGAGGCTTTCAAGAAAACTATTCTTGAGGGGTTGGGTTGTATGTGACTCATGATTTTACACTTATTGAAGAATGTCGTTTTGGTAAATGATGGATGAGTGTTTCACAACCATAGCCACCTTTGAAACACATCAGACCAGAAGCATTCAGACGGATGAGAATTGTAGCAACAAAAATGATGACATTAGCTGGGCCCCCCAGATATCACCAGAATAATAAATGAATAGTACAGTTGATTCCTTGGGATCTTTTTAAGTCTTATTTGCGTGCTTGGGGAACGGAAAATAAATTTCAAACAAAAAATCCCATGTCTCGTGAATCAAGTGCTTGTCGAGGACACACAGACCAGATTCTTCCAAAATGCATGTTTTACTTTGTACCATATATACAGAAAGTATTATGGTTCTGGTTAGGGGCGAGCGTCACGTTAAAACCTGCGCATCATTCGTGTTTGAAAAAAAACTAAAAAAAATTGCGCGCATCACTTTCTGAGAGCCTTTTTTATTTTTAGTAAATTGACACCCGTGCGCCGATTTTGGTGAGATAATGATCAAGTAAAATGGTCCTGATCGTCTTCAACATTGCGAAATTTGGTGTATGGCTGACCAAATTGGCCAAATTCGACCGAGTTAGTTATCAGCAGGCAATTTTAGGAAAAAATGGTTGGCCAAATGGGCAATATTTGGCCGTTTTTTTTCACCAGCAGCCAATTTTAGGGGATAAAAAAGGGGAAAAAAAAAATCACGTCGCACATCACTTTTTCGGGGACCCTAATAACTGTACCATTTGTAAATTATTGAGATTGATGTGATTTGATACCATGTTTATTTGTCTCTCGGCTATCACTTCCGTTGTCTCATCGCAGACCACCCATGATCATCGTTCACACATCAGGGACACTAACATTCACACCTAGTCATCGGTTACACAATTAAGGATTACATTCATTACATATTTCCCTTTACAGGCACAAACAGAAAAAGAGAAATACACAAGAAATTACATGAATATAACTACGAATCCAACCGTTGTGGTGGTTTGGACACTCGCTCGGACCTCCTAAGAGGCGGTTCAGGACATGTTGCCTGAGCTCGAGGACTGGCGGGTGTGTCGGCTGGAGGTTCTGACTGAGTCGATGTATCTGGATCTACTGGCGCTGTGACCACAGATGGTTGAAGGGCCTCAGGAGCCTGACGCGTAGCTGACAACTGCCTGTACATTGTCCCTGTGTCCTCAGATGTTTTCAGCAGTTGTCGGCGATTTCTTATATATGTTTTCCCTTCTTCTGTCTGGACTTTGTAAGACCTCGCTGACACTCTTTCAACCACTGCTCCTTTGGTAGCCCATCCGGCAGGTGACTGGAGTCTTACACCATCTCCACATCGTAATGGAGGTAAATCGTGGGCCGATCTATCGTAGTAGTATTGCTGTTGTGCTTGCTGACTTGTTAGGAACTGAGAATGTCTCATGGATATTGTTGGCAGCCTGGAACGGAGACGACGACCCATCAAGAGCTCTGCTGGAGAAGATCCATTTGCGAGTGGAGCCATTCGATATGACAACAGTGCCAAATACGGATCTGAGTTCGTTTCTTTGCATTTTGTATACATGCGCTTCACAATCTGAACACTTTTTTCAGCCTTCCCATTTCCTTGGGGATAGTGCGGACTGGATGTTCTGTGACAGATTCCATAAGACTTGGTGAAACTTGTGAACTCACTGCTGGAAAATTGTGGTCCATTGTCACTTACTAGACATCGTGGAATGCCATGCCCACTGAAGATTGACTTCATATGTGTGACGACACAACTTGCTGTTAAGCTACTCAACAAAGCAACCTCTGGGTAGTTTGCGTAGTAGTCAATTATCAACACATATGTCCTCCCATCCAATTCGAACAGGTCGGCACCCACTTTTTCCCATGGCGCTGTGGCGTCTTGTGTGGGCACGAAGCGTTCTTTGCACTGTGCTTACCGATACTTCAGGCATACATCACAGTTTCCGATCATGGTTTCAATTTCCTTTGCCATTCCGGGCCAGTATAATAGGGACCTTGCAAGGGCTTTCGTTTTCTCAATTCCCAGATGGCCCTCGTGCATTCTGGAAAGCATGTCTTTCCGTAGACTTGTCGGAATCACAATACGTGTTCCTTTCATGAGTATGCCATCCGCTACTGAGAGGTCGTCACGATTTGTGTAGTATTGAGGGCATGTCCCACGAGGCCATTCTTCTGTCATGCATTTGATGACTTTCTGCAGAATTATGTCTTGAGCTGTTTCTTGTGCGATGTTATTTAGCTGATCGTCACTAACAGGCAATGTGGAGACGATCATATTCACTTGAGCTTCAACATCATCCTCTGTATCTGATTTGAACTGTGGTGGTTTGTACCGTATGGCACGGGATAGTGCATCGGCCACAACCAATTCCTTGCCTGGAGTGAATTTCATACTAAAGTCATAAGGCTGGAGTTTCAACATGAGTATTTGCAGTCTAGGCGTCATGTCAGCAAGATTCTTCTGCCACAGGACCAGCAGTGGCTTGTGATCAGTTTCAAGCTCAAAGCACAATCCATACAAGAAGTGGTGAAATTTTGAGCAACTAAAAGCAAGACCCAGTGCCTCTTTCTCTATTTGCGCATATCTCGTATCTACCCGTGACATGGATCTGGAAGCGTAGGCTACTGGAGACCAGTGGTCATCATACTTCTGTAACAAACAGGCACCAATTCCATCTCTTGATGCGTCTATCGATAATTTGGTTGTCCTTCCTGGATCAAAGAACTTGAGGACTGGTTTTGTGGCCAGGATATTTTTAATTTGTGTCCATCCTTTCTCATGTTGATGATTCCATGACCACAATGCCTTGTCAGTTAGCAACGATCTCAGTGCTGATGTTGCTGTCGCCAGATTCGGTATGAATTTTGCAACGTTCGTGCCCACACAAAAATACACCAAATATGCGCTGTAGGTCCTTTTTTGATGATGGCTTCACCAGATTATAAATGGCTTCCACACGTGCACTGTCTGGTTGGACGCCTTGGCACGATATCATCTCACCCAGAAATGATATTTCTGATTTGCTGAAATCACATTTTTCTTTGTTCAGCAAAAGTCCATGGTTCTTCACTCTCAACATTGCGGCTTTCAGTCGTTCGTCATGTTCCTGTTGATTGCTTCCCCAGATGACGACGTCAACGATGTAGACTCGGACACCCGCCAAGCCCTCGAACACATGCTCCATAGCCTGGTGGAAAATTTCGGGGGCCGAACGAATGCCAAAAGGAAGCCTAGGAAACGAAACCGACCATATGGTGTATTGAAAGTTGTTAGTTTAGAACTCTCAGTATCCAGTTTTATTTGCCAAAACCCCTGACTTGCATCAAGCTTTGTGAATACCTGAGCTTGTGCTATTTCTGACAATATTTCTTCTTTTTTAGCGATCTGGTGGTGTTCACGTTTCACATTTTCGTTTAAATCCTTAGGGTCTAAACAAACTCAAAGAGCTCCATTCTTCTTGCGTACCAACACCATGGAATTTACCCAATCTGTAGGCTCCTCAATGGGTGTGATCACCCCCAGTGTTACCATCCTTGCTATTTCTTTTTTCAGTTCAACTCGCAGTGCAAATGGAACCCTACGAGGAGGGTGTACAACAGGCTGTGCGCCGTCAACCAGTGTGATTTTATATGTGTACGGCAAGGAGCTCAGTATTTCATTTACAAAAAGTAAGACCCAGTGCCTCTTTCTCTATTTGCGCATATCTCGTCTCCACCAGTGACATGGGTCTGGAAGCGTAGGCTACTGGAGCCCAGTGGTCATCATACTTCTGGAACAAACAGGCACCAATTCCATCTCTTGATGTGTCTGTCGATAATTTGGTTGTCCTTCCTGGATCAAAGAACATGAGGACTGGTTTTGTGGCCAGGATATTTTTAATTTGTGTCCATTCTTTCTCATGTTGATGATTCCATGACCACAATGCCTTGTCGGTTAGCATCGATCTCAGTGCTGATGTTGCTGTCGCCAGATTCGGTATGAATTTTGCAACGTAGTTCAATACACCAAATATGCGCTGTAGGTCCTTTTTTGATGATGGCTTCACCAGATTATAAATGGCTTCCACACGTGCACTGTCTGGTTGGACGCCTTGGCACGATATCATCTCACCCAGAAACGATATTTCTGACTTGCTGAAATCACATTTTTCTTTGTTCAGCAAAAGTCCATGGTTCTTCACTCTCAACATTGCGGCTTTCAGTCGTTCGTCATGTTCCTGTTGATTGCTTCCCCAGAGGACGACGTCAACGATGTAGACTCGGACACCCGCCAAGTCCTCGAACACATGCTCCATAGCCCAGTGGAAAATTTCGGGGGCCGAACGAATGCCAAAAGGAAGCCTAAGGAAACGAAACCGACCATATGGTGTATTGAAAGTTGCTAGTTTAGAACTCTCAGTATCCAGTTTTATTTGCCAAAACCCCTGACTTGCATCAGGCTTTGTGAATACCTGAGCTTGTGCTATTTCTGACAATATTTCTTCCTTTTTAGCGATCTGGTGGTGTTCACGTTTCACATTTTCGTTTAAATCCTTAGGGTCTAAACAAACTCTAAGAGCTCCATTCTTCTTGCGTACCAACACCATGGAATTTACCCAATCTGTAGGCTCCTCAATGGGTGTGATCACCCCCAGTGTTACCATCCTTGCTAATTCTTTTTTCAGTTCAACTCGCAGTGCAAATGGAACCTTACGAGGAGTACACCATCAAGACAAGGCTCAACACCATGATAACCTGTAGGTACTGTATTGATACGCTTTACAAGACCAAGTCGAACACAATCCTTGTCACCAATAATAGACTGACAATTTTGGGCAACAACAACAAACATACAGTGATATATATTGCCCTTGTGTTTCACAGGTAAACGACAAGTACCC
This sequence comes from Terebella lapidaria, assembly GCA_949152475.1. Taxonomy (NCBI): domain Eukaryota; kingdom Metazoa; phylum Annelida; class Polychaeta; order Terebellida; family Terebellidae; genus Terebella; species Terebella lapidaria. The sequence continues at coordinate 2,139,286 of OX424570.1, read as the reverse complement.
TTTGTTTGAATCTGAGTATCGTTGTAGGCTCTTAGAGCTACTTGTTTTTTTCACAATTCTGGGTTTCACTTTGAACGTAGCTAAATCAGCTTCTGAAATTAGATTTGCCTTGGCCCCAGTGTCCAACTTGAATGGTAATAGTGCATCACAGACCTGTAATACTTCAATCCACTTATCAACAACATACTTTGACTAACATCAGATAGTACATTACATTCTGTAGCATCAGACATCACATTACACTGTTCAGTAGAGTTTTCACATGTTACAACACCAACAAACAAATTGTCCATCAATGATTCACAGTCTTTCTGGTTGTCATCTTCCACGAGGTCCACTTTCTTCTGATGACTCTGATTTGGCATGCTCGGGAATCTCTTACTTCTGCACATCTTCTCGTAGTGATTCCGTCCACGACACACAGAACACTTGAGTGCCGTAAGCTGGACAGTTGCGGTAGGAATGCATGGTTCCACATCTTCTGCAGTCATATTCATCATCCTTGCGTCCGTCACTATCTCTGTTTCTACGCTGGCGTGATGACAAAATATTCTGACTTCGCCCCTGCCTGTTAACAGCTCCAACACTGGTCAGAGGTGCGCCCTGAGAGTCACCTACTGCAACGGTTTCAAAAGTTTTTAGCTGCTGGGTGGTCACTTCAAATGCCAGACAGATTTTCACTGCTGAGTTGAGTGTGAGATCCTTTTCATGAAGCAGCTTCTCACGAATGCGAGGTTCATGAATTCCGATAACGATCTGATCTCTAATCATATTGTCTCGCAGATCACCAAAATTGCAGGATTGCGATTTCAGCTTAAGTTCTGTCACAAACTTGTCAACATGCTCGCCTTCTTTCTGCATGCGGCATCTGAATATGTATCATTCGTATACTTCATTTTTGTTGGGGACCAGTAGTCTTCAAATTTTTTCACAACCATATCAAAGTCATGCTTTTGGTCTTCTGGACTGAACACAAACGTATTATACACATCGATTGCGGAGGGACCAGCAACCGACAGCAGCAACGCGACTTTTTTCTCACAGGATTTGTCTTCTCTGTCCGTGGCAACCAGGTACAGTTTGAACCGCTGTATGAACGATTTCCAATTGTGATCTCCGGAGCAGTCTAATGGCTCAGGTGGTTTGATGAAATCCATGTTTAGTTCACGCCACTTCTGGTACCATGTAACATTTGTAATAAATGTAACATGTAACAAACATGTAACAAATTATCGAGATTGGTGTGATTTGATACCTAGTTTTCGTCGCCAAATCGGGCATATTAGGTTTCTTGGTGTCATTCTGTAGGTTTTAATGTCAGGAAAAATATTAGACCGGGTAACCTTCTCAAAAAGTGTCCAAACAATGGAAAAAATGACTTTTTCCAAGATGGCCACCAAGTTCAATCTAAAAGTTTGTTTTTGTTTTTTCTCTGCTTCTAGACAAGCTAGAAGTGTAATCTTGGTGTCTTGTCTTAGGTTTGGAAGGTTGAGGAATCCAATGAAATACATTTCAAGAACATTTATGCGTTATTTCAATTGAAAAACTACACTTTACTGGTATTTGAACGTCTGAAATAGCGATTTGCGGTGGAAGTCTGTTTTAAATGTAACTGCGCTAATGTAACTGCGCTATTCATTACCAGGTATTACCATTTTGATCAAACAATTCCATGAATAAATCATCAACATATCCGTTTATGCACATCCAAATTATATGAAGAAAAGTGGAACAATGGCCATATAGATTATATGCTATCTACTTGCTGAACATTCGTTTCTAAGGTTGTCTTGTTTTTCTTCTACTTCATATTTAATACTGTATATATGTGAAACAAACAAATTTGGCAATTGTTGTACAACATATATAACACATGTGGTTGACTTCAATCATAGTCAACTTCCTCTCTAGATGTATCTGCAACAATTTCATCCGAATGTGTGATTCGTCAAGAAACCGTGAAATCAAGCTGAGAGTTGATCTTTGAGTCGGCCCAGCCGACTCCGTGTTCGGGTATACAGATGGAATGAAACCGAACTTAGAGAATTTCAAGAAGTAAAGTCAACCAAAGTTGAACGTAGGATTGATTGGAAGACCAGTTGGGTAAAATAAAGCTGATAACGTCTGAGATAGCTCAGAACCCAAGCTATCCACTGAACAACCACACGAAGAGGAAGAGGTCGATGAGGAAAGCGGACTAAAACCCGAATATATGATTGGCGATCCTTACTTTGCGCAGGCGAGTGACTGCAGACCAAACCCGCTACCAGCGGAGACGGCCTGCAGCCAGGGAATCGACGTCACCCGAAACAACCCAAAGCCAGAGTGCCGAAGTCATTCGAGACAAGCTGCAGCCGGAGTACCAAAGTCTCCCGAAACACCACTACAGCGGGAGAACGAAAGTCTGCCGAGTGAGCATTTCAGCTGGAGAATCAGAGTCAGACGAGTGAGCATTCCAGCCGGAGAACCAGAGTCAGCCAAACGACCTCTACAACCAAAAAACCAGAGTCGGCCAAGTAACCATTCCAGATGGAGAACCAGAGTCAGCCGAGTAACACCTGCACGCGGAGAACCAGAGTCAGCCAAGCAACCCCTGCATCTGGAGGACTATAGTCAGCCGTGCAACCATTCCAGCCAGAGAACCAGAGTCAGCCTGAGAACCAGAGTAAGCCGAACGACCCCTGCAGCCAGATAACCAGAGTCAGCTGAGTAACAATTCCAGCCGGAGAACCAGAGTCAGTCGACCGGCCATTTCAGCTGGAGAACCAGAGTAAGCCGAACGATCCCTGCAGCCAGAGAACAAGAGTAAGCTGAGTACCAATTCCAGCCAGAGAACCAGAGTCAGCCGACCGGCCATTCCAGCTGGAGAACCAGAGTAAGCTGAACGACCCCTGCAGCCAGAAAACAAGAGTCAGCCGAGTGACCATTCCAGATGGAGAACCAGAGTCAGCTGAGTGACCATTCCAGACGGAGAACCAGAGTCAGCTGAGCGGCCATTCTGGCCGGAGAACCAGAGTCAGATGAACGACCCCTGCAGTCGGAAAACCAGAGTCAACCGAGTGACCATTCCAGAAGGAGAACCAGAGCCAGCCAAGCGGCCATTCCATCCAGAGAACCAGAGTCAACTGAGCAACCCCTGCAGTCTGAGACGAGGCAAAGAGCCAAACTCATAGGCATCTGGTCAGCCAAGCAAGGCTGGGGAGTGAACCTCAACCCATCGAACATATGCTACTACTATATCAAACCTAGAACCGTTACAATATATGTATTTGATGTTCATAAAACTAGACGCTTTCCGGTCGCCTACGACCACATGGGTGTATATCCGTGATGCCCTGTCATTTCTGTTGCCCAAAATATATTATGTTAATTCAGACAAAATATCTTATATCAAAATAGCACTGCTGCGTCAATGTCAGCAATAAAAATTCCAAGCCTTAACTAATTTTATGCCATGCAGTAATACTTTCAACTACTGAAATATTCATCAAATTATTTCTCACCAGATAATTTAGCTTATCCAATTCCCAACAATACAAGTGATTTCTTTATCTACATTCACTGATATTGAATATGATTCAACTGTTGTAATAAGTTAGTGATATTAACTAATTAATATTATTACCATGATTACTGCAGATATAAATTATATACTGGACAAAAGACTTACTACGTTTATTCATATAATAAAATGTTCTCATCTTCACTATTTTTATTGTGGGCAATAGACGTGGAATCAATACCCAGTATTAAGTATTCCGAGCAAACAAAACAGGGTCAGTTATCCAATCTCATAGTCCGGGGACAGAAAGTCATATCAGGCATACGAAGTGAGAGAAAACAAGAACGACAGGGAAACTCATGAACCCCCGTAAATGGCCATTATGGGGTGAAATCAGTTACGGAGGTGAAATCGGTTACGCAATAATAGACTTAACTGATGAAAGTCAAGTTAATGTATTCGATAATAGTATATATTTTGTGCAAATCCATCAGCTCTATACTTGTACACACATTCAGTGTGATATGTTTCCTAATTGCAACCAAAAGGAATGATCGCTGACCTCGAGCTGGATATTAACTTGGTTTTTAAGTCTTTTAATTAACTATAATTATAATTATTTAATATTTCAGTGTTTGGTCATTGCTCAATATGCCTCTTCAATATCCTAGTGATACCTGTAAAAGTACCACCCCTGGAGCCTTCAAAAGCCATGTTTGTCAAAACAGCTAATTATGTAACGAAATGTGTCGCCAATCGGCCATCTTGGTTGCCATGGCAACCAAAATCGATAGGTTTTGGGATGTTACTATAAGAAGAAACCCATACGAGAATCTCTTATGGGTTTTTGCTATAAGGCATATCCATATAGAATATTGTAAGAAACAGTTCAGATTTGCACCTTGTGTAGCGTTCACGAGGAAGTCAGTACGGCACTCGTATCGGCGCGACGATCACAAATCCATAATTTCTGCCTAACTTAGTTCCGGGGATACAAAAAACTCTTAATGATGTATTCATGGGATTGTTTTGTCCAAAATGGTAATACGGGGTAATGAATAGCGCAACTACATTTGAAACAGATTTCCTTCGCAAATAGCTATTTCTGACGTTCAAATACCAGTCGAAGTGCATTTTTGCAATTGAAATAATGCATAGTTGTTATTGGAATGTGTTTGATTGGGTTCCTCAACCCTCAAAACATAAGAAAAGACACCAAGATTTCACTTCTAACAAACTTTTTGATCGGACTTGGCGGCCATCTTGGAAAAAGTCATTTTTTCCATTGTTTGGACACTTTTAGAGAAGGTTACCCGGTCTAATATTTTTCCTGATATAAAAACCTACAGAATGACACCAAGAAACCTAATATGACCGATTTGGCGACGAAAATTTTTTTTTTCAGAATGGCCATGTTTATTTGTCTCTCGGGTATCACTTCCGGTGTCTCATCGCAGACCACCCATGATCATCGTTCACACATCAGGGACACTATCATTCACACCTAGTCATCGGTTACACAATTAAGGATTACATACATTACAAAAACCAGAACCATTATATATTTTTCTGGCCTAATATGGGTTTATCATGCATTCGAAGGGTTGTGATAAGACTTTTTACATATAATATTTTTTAACCTACATTTTACGATGAGTTGTATTCAAAGTGTTATGGAATATAAAAAGGCAGAGAGGGATCCTCATCTTTGGAAGACCCACATAAGCACTTGAAGGGTTAAGTATTCCAACGCAAATATAATCAGTGTAGTGATTTTATTCTAACTACCCGAGGCAAAACGTGTTGCTCACTATGGGACGGAATGTTTTCAGATGAATAATGGCCATGAATGTTTTTTTGTCACATGATGACAATTACAATGCAAAGTCATACCTCTATAAACAGACTATAGATTATTTATTGATGATCGTGGCGATGAATGACATGGCTGAGGTCGTTACTCTCCTTGTGCTAACAAGTCACAATCTACTTTGCTTGCTCAAGGTCTGGTGCTAGTTATTTGCCCTCTATGTCTGATATGGAATATAAAAGTCAACATACCCGTTCACACACACAACGCCGACTAATCTGTCTGTTCTAGTCAAAAAGATAAAAGCTGTCATTCATTATAATGTCCATTATCTGAAGCATGTGAGTGGAAAACGAAAATACAATTTGCGACTGTGGCGTTTATTTGCCACGATTTTGAGTGTTTCTCCCTGGTAGATATTCCAGGAATCATCAAAATTTGGTTTACAGCGGTAATAGGTTGATACATACATCAATATTAAGTGCATTCTAACGCCTCTAAAATATGTTTGATGTGTCTGCAGGAGCGGGTTTAGGCCTTGGCAAGTCGTAAATTTGCCTGAATCAGCCATGCAACACACTCTTTAAGGGGATGGAAAATGGACCAAAGGGAACATGTAAAACACACCACTGCATATCCCTTCAGCTTCTGGGGCCCTCAAGCGGGTCCATGACCCTCGGTTTTCACCATCTTGCTTCACGACATTTAATACCTTGGCCTGCCTTTAGAACCCTGGTTTCATAGTCTAGGCACGTTTTCTATAAAGAGCCTTAGAAATGACGATAGGGGGGATGGAATGTTACTGCCTGTCACCCATGCTGGGATCAAAGTAGGGTCCTTACTGGTCAATGTTAGCCCGGATGACATTCAAAATTTTACTTTTTTCATAAAATTCTAACAATTTTATATACGGACGAAGCCGCGGTTATTTTTCTCGTTTTGAAATTCTCATACAAGACTGTTGAATCGTGAATAATGAAGCTAGAGTTATCATTTTGGTGTCAAAATGTCTGGAATTACATGGCAAATCAAGAAAAATACCATCTACAGCAGTTCTTGGTGTAAGTTTTGTATTATAACATGAAAACACATAACAATAAGTCCGAAATTGCCTTCGATTTCACAATCTCAGACCTGCGAAAATGGGTGTTCCAGCTCACAAATCTATTTTATCTTCATGAAAACTTCACTAAAATTCCCCCAGATTATATACCATTCTGCCAAAATAAACCATTCAAAAGTCTTAACCAAGTTTACTGCTAGTAATCAAATGAACCTAACAATACCCCCTAGTGAACTCCGTGATCGCATGATAGTCTCAAATTTGACAAAGCTAGTTATACTCTCACATATAACTCTGCTAGAATAATTATTTTGATGTCAGATGATACGAATCATCATTTCAAACATATCGTACAATAATCAGGTCGAGATGTAAAATTTTTCTCATCAAAACAAGAAAAAAAATCCCAAAATTGGACCATAATGATTTACTGTTTGTATACAAAATGTAGGCATCTTAGAAAATTCACCATCTGTGGTTTAATAAATGTTTATGTGGTTAAGTGATATACCATTGATACTTGGTAGAATCAGTCACCAAGTGTACCATCAGTAGTTTGCCAGAATCACCAGAGTGACCAGTGGTATTCTGTCCGAGTCACACCACATGCAGTATCATGCAGACTGCACAAAGGGGGGATTCTATGTTCGGCGATGTTAGGAAAGTGTTTTCACACAAGCAGTTGTTACCAAACCATCGAGCATACAATATCCTGGACTCTAATTAACCAGTCTCAACCGTGGTTCTGCACAACGTTGGATAATCACATCCCATGACAGAACAATGATTCTGCAGATTTGCGAAAAATGTGACAGGCGTTCATATAAGAAATCCACAGAAAGATGTCAGTTGTACACGCAATCGGAAGGAGATATACACAAAGTGTTGGGCATCATTGTAAGCAGGGTCTACCCATTGAGTACTCGGAGATGAACATAAGACTCTCATCAACACAGCATCTGGAATCACAGTCAATGACACATATTACATGATCTACTCACAGCAGGAGACAAATGAAGCAGTTTTATTTTCAAATGAAGCTTCATGGTGAATCTTATTTTGTTGAACGAAGTCAACTTGTTTGCCACACTGCCAAAATTATCTTTCAAGACATTCAGCATCATCGTGCAAACAAAGACAACAAAAGTGGTTGCAACATATGTGGTTATACAAGCTGATCGGAGTATATTTGCAAAAATGCTAGTTATTGCTCGGAATTGTCAACTGAACATGAAAGATGTAGTCCCATTATGGTTACTGCCATGGACATTGGCCAACACAGATGGTGTTCCTGCTTAAACAACCAAGGTGCCTCTGTTACACATCCTCGAAAATTCCCATGAACCAGTTGAAGATGTTCCACAATCGGCAGTCCTCATCAATGGTATGGAAGTACTGCACTTTGTCAAGAATGCTCCCAAGACACTTGGAGTTCAGGCTCAGTACATCTTTCAACTGGTGCCTACATGCATACATGCTCACTCACAAAAGAGTCAACTATGTCATGGATCCTTGATCCGTTGTATACATCAAGAACTCGGAGCATGCAAAGCGTGCCAAACGGGGAAGCTTTCAAGTCACGATCCAGGGAAAATCAAAATTGTCCAACACGGTCGAAGAAATTTATGTGACGTGAGTAACTAGACAAGTCGGTCTCACTTCCGCTTTGAATGACAGCAGACTGAGTATGTAGTCTTGACCACTTGTTGTAATTACTAACACATAGTAAAGAGTACTACAACGTCGTTATTGGGCACAGCACCATTCGGACTACTGGTTCGATCAGTTGAGCATCAAACAGGAGGAAGCTGCCAGTCATGCAGCATCAAAATCAAATAGCTTCTTCATCCTCAGGTCACCAGCACCTAAGTTGTTGTGTTGGCATGTGCCAACATCCTGCCCTGAAAACAAACAATGTACAAGGTACATGTACATCGACACCACAGCCATAGGCATCTCACTTGGCATGGTCGTATGTAGTGATGTTGTTGCCAAAAGAAAGACACGGCCATTTCAGTCGACAATGGCTTTTCAAAACACGTGTGATGTCAGGAAAAAGATTGGTAAATCATTCTCCAACAGAGAAGAACTTCTCGATGGCTGTGAATGTGTTTTATATTTCTCCAAGAAATTTCTCCAAAAAAAACACGAATATTTCTAAACAGACATAAATTCTGTCAGGTACAAACAATTCTGCAGCAGGAATGTGCGAAAACTTCATCTTGTACCAAAAAAGGAAGCTCTCAAACACTACGTTGCATGAGTCAGCTATTAGGCATGCATATGGAGAACATCGCTACAGAAGGCTGTCGTAGCTTCAAGCCCAAATGATCATGGCTCGAGTGTAGTTGCTGAGAGCATCTCGAATCACCATACAGATCAGATGTCAGCACCAAAAGCCATCCGATTCAAATGTTAGAAGTACCATTGCACAGGAACATGTTCTCCAAAAAATGCAATGTCTTATACTGGAGGTTATGTCTGTACAGACTGATCAAACAATCCCGACTTGAGCAACAATGATACGACCTTGGGCACGGACTACTGTCTGAGAGAAAATGAGGAAATGAGAATGATATGGATGACATTTCATTGTCAAGTAAATTTGTGTTGAGCTTTCCCATGTCTATGTTTATGCTGGCCATACCCCTTGAATATGCACATGTCATGACATGTACAATTAAAGAGACTGGAAGATAAATATTTTGTTGATCCGAAGCTTAGAAGAACATGTTACTAATATTATTTGCAGAAGGTAAAACATGGGTTGGTTTATTGTCATAAATTTTAGAATACATACAAGTTAAATACATGTATAAGTTGTGTTTTGCTCTGAAACAAACTCTTAATTTTAGGCCGTATGTTTCAATCAGAACGGGTTTTGTATGATATCATGATCAAGGAGTCAAGAAGGGGGAAAGATCCAACATAGGAAGTAAAACTGAATGTTGCAACATTTTGGTCAAATGACAAGTGATCTTATGAAGTTATATGAACCCTTAGTGGTACGATTATGGTCCACAAACTCACATTTTGTGGTGGCATGAATCTCCACCCACATGGACCAATTATACAATGTACCTCATCGAAATGGTACCAGTAATTAATTTCCTTTTTCGAGTGTATATAAAATATTAAGATTTCTTCGAATACTCGATCACAAAACACTATGAAATACATATATCCCCTCCTCTCAAAACCCTGTAAAAAAATCGCATAATTTCTGTATTTAATTTGCGAATATTTTGGATTCAAATATGTTAAACTTGTGATGATATAAAGCTAATGGTTGGTGACTATTTCAACTAAGTACCACTAGCAGAACACTTGACAACATTAGCAGCGAATAGACCACAAACGATCAACTTTCTAAGATGCCGACACAGCTAATAAATCATTGTGGTCAAATTTTGGTGTGTTTTTGTAGTTTTCATGAAAAAAAAAAACACATCTGAACTTGCTTTTTATACTTTGGGTTTGAACTAATGATTCCTATCATTTGATATCAAAATAATTACACCATCATAGTTATCGGTAAGATTAATCATTAACCAATCAATGGTTATGGTTAATGGTTTTGGTGGATATTTCTTATGTTTTGATGAGACGAAATTTCACATCTCTAACTGATTATTGTATTGTATGTTTGAAATGATGATTCGTATCATTTGACATCAAAATAATCATCCTAGCATAGTTATATGTGAGAGTATAACTAGGTTTGTCAAATTCGAGAATATCATGCGATCACGGAATTCACTAGGGGGTAGTGTTAGGTTCATTTGATTTCTAGCTATAAACTTGGTTAAGACCTTTGAATGGTTTATTTTGGCAGTATGGTATATAATCTAGGGTAATTTTAGTGAAGTTTTCGTGGAGATAAAATAGATTTGTGAGCTGGAACACCCATTTTCGCGAGTCTCAGATTGTGAAATCGAAGGCAATTTCGGACTTATTATTATGTGTTTTCATGTTATAATACAAAACTTACACCAAGAACTGCTGTAGATTGTATTTTTCTTGATTTGCCATGTAATTCCAGACATTTTGACACCAAAATGATAACTCTAGCTTTATTATTCACGATTCAATAGTCTTTTATGTGAATTTCAAAACGAGAAAAATAACCGTGGCTTCGTCCGTATATAAAATTGTTAGAATTTTATGAAAAAATTTAAATTTTGAATGTCATCCGGGCTAATATTGACCAGTAAGGACCCTACTTTAACCTCAGCATGGGTGACAGGCAGTAACATTCCATCCCCCCTAAAGTGTTATTTTGAGATTTTGTACCTAGTCTATCACTCAAGATCAGGTAATCACAAATTCTCCAAGACTATGAAAATTGGACCAAGGGGATGCATAAATCTTAAGCATTTGGCCGGCCGACACGGGCTTGCTTCACCTGGCTCAGTAACATTTCATATATGGGCCTTCCCTCAAATGCCAGATCTGCTCCGAATTAGCCATGCAAAAAACTCTTAGGGGATTGGACCAAAGGAAACCTATAAAAAACGCCACTGGGCATGCATATCTATTTAGCTTCCGGGGCCCTTAAGTGGGTCTCAGACCCCCAGCCTTCGCCAACTCGCTTCACAACATTTCATATCTTGGCCCTCCTTCAGAACCCTCGATCCTCCCCAGATCAGGCATTCATGGACTCTCCATGAAAATTGCCATGAAATTGGTCCAAGGAGAGCCCTAGAACACACCATTGGGGGTGCATAAGCCTCCAGCGTCTGGGGCCCTTAAGCGGGCCACAGATCCCCGGCCGACATGGGCTCACTTCGCTGGCCACTCTGTCGATCAACGGATTTAACCCCCTCCCCTCCCAAAATCCTATACCCGACCCTGCCGTCTCCCTAAGTTATGTACTGCATATGGACTAGGTGCTACTTTACAATACGAAATGACGAAAAAATACAATCGAGCAGGAGATCATCAGCTCAGTAGCTTCTCTCTCCTGATTTGGTAATTTATATAATAATAATAATAATAATAATAACGACGGTCCACGATGATAGGCAAAACATGCCTGTCTTCCCCATCCCCCGTCGAGTGACAATTTTGAATTTGTAAAGCATATTCGAATGGAGAAACCCTTGCGTTGGTAAGATGAAAACTCCACTTACTCTGTGCCAGTGAAGGGGTTCGAACCCGCGTCACCTACTGCCTCAGAGGTTCGTTGCTTCAAGAGCCACCAGTCCTGTTCACTCGGCCACAGAGACGATTGTATTTTTATACTGTGGAATTGTACATCTATCTCACGGAGTTCATTGTGGATTACAAATTGATTTCTATAAGTTGTTAGAATTTTATTTGATGTTTAGCAGAAACAATATATTTACTTATTGTCTGGCCTGACAACACAGTGTGACTTCTGCCATGATTGTGTGGTCCGGCTCAGAAAATACATGTTAGGTTTTCTATTAGTATCATCAAAATTATGCAAAAGTGGTGCTAAGTCCAGCAATAATTCCATCTCTCAGTGATGTACATGCTCACAAGTAACCCTCCTCATTGGTCAGTGATTTCAGGAAGAACGAATTTACCATGCAATATACTGCGTGTTAATCAGTGCAGTTGTGTTGAGTTCATTTGAGTTCATTTGTCTTCCTACGCTCATCTGTCCTGAGTATAATGGAAGAATTAGTCCACGAGAATTCATAATCTGGTTCTGGAGGAAGGCGACATCGAAGCAACACATCAAACGCCCCCGGATATTCATATTGTATTATATGATTTACATAGGTAAATTAGTATCCGGTTGGTGTTGGTATTGTTTTGGTCATTAGGTCTGTTATCACATGCACACAATGCCCATATACGTACATGTATTGATTTTGTTTCCTTTCTATTCACATGTCACTCTGTCTTTAGCTGATATTGTTAACCAGTAAATATTATTTTATCGCCCTCCATGCCGGGAAAACATGCAATGATTAATCTAAAATATTACAATACAGAACCCTTAGCACACAAACATCTTATATTTTTCTTATTGAATCTGTAGATCAGTCATCATTGCAGCTCAACTGAAACCGAAATGATTTTCATAAATACCATAATACAAGGTTGCATGTGTCTTGCATTCAAACACAATTACTCAAATAAGATTATATGAGCTCGGACTTGATGAATCCCACTTCAAATAACATCATAATGGAAACAATAGACGATTATTCTTGTTTGGATGCACCTGTGAGTACCAGAATGTTAAGTCATTGTCAAGAACTTGTTTTTGAGATCGATATCGAAGAATCGTGTTATTCCTATCTATTTGAAGTTATGTACCTCGCCAACAGAGAGCCTCTCTCTGAGAGAGTATCACGACTTTTAGTAGTCTGTCATTATCACACGTGAATGTCTCTACTAGCCCTCGAGGCGGGTGATTCATTCAACACAGACACCAGGAAGAACAGCGGAACGTCTGCTTTCATCTTCTAGCCGCACTAACATGTCATATTCCGATGTATTATTGTATCCCCGGAACAAAGTTAGGCGGATACTATGGATTTGGCTTCGTCGTCCGCGTCTGCGTCCGCGTCCGCAGAGATTTTCTTGTGAACGCGCTACAGGCCGCAATTCTCACCCGATCACCATTATTTTTTGCAGGCACATATATAATGGTAAGATCCCGACACCAATCGATTTTGGTTGCCGTGGCAACTGAATTGGTCGTTTGGGGACACATTTTGCAGTAAAAACAGCCTGTTTGAGACACATGGCTTGTGAACGCGCTACAGGCCGCAATTCTCACCCGATCACCATTATTTTTTACAGGCACATATATTATGGTAAGATCCCGACACCAATCGATTTTGGTTGCCGTGGCAACTGAATTGGTCGTTTGGGGACACATTTTGCAGTAAAAACAGCCTGTTTGAGACACATGGCTTGTGAACGCGCTACAGGCCGCAATTCTCACCCGATCACCATTATTTTTTACAGGCACATATATTATGGTAAGATCCCGACACCAATCGATTTTGGTTGCCGTGGCAACTGAATTGGTCGTTTCAAAACAGCCTGTTTGAGACACATGGCTTGTGAACGCTCTACTGATGGCAATTTTTGACGAATCTCGATAATATTTGGAAGTTTTGTTGGGAAGGTCTGTCACACGAAACCAATCGTTTTTTAGAATGATCATATAAATATTATTATGTTAACAGCCCAACTTATTACAGAATTTTGAAATATCCATTTTGACATGTGAGACCATTCCAATAGCCTGTACAATGGAAAGTAATGACACTGGTTTCTTGTTCAGAATGGAGAACTGATGTTTCCAGTGAAAACAGGACAATATTACTGAATAAGTTAACATTAGTTTTACTAGTTAAGTCTATTATTGTCCACAATAAAAATAGTTAAGACGAGAAACGTTTATTATTAAGCTCAACAAGGTAAAGGTTTTGTCCAGTACAGATTTCATGGGTGTAACTGAATAAGTTAATATTATTTTTAATAGTTAAATCTATTATTGACCACAATAAAAATAGTTAAGACATGAAATATTTATTATTAACCTCAACAAGGTAAATGTTTTGTCCAGTACAAATTTCATTGGTGTAACCGAATAAGTTAACATTATTTTCACTAGTTAAGTCTATTATTGGCCACAATAAAAATAGTTAAGAGGAGAAATATTTATTATTAAGCTCAACAAGGTGAAAGTATGTCCAGTACAGATTTCATGGGTGTACTGGATAAGTTAACATTATTTTTACTAGTTAAGTCTATTATTGACCACAATAAAAATAGTTAAGACAAGAAATATTTATTATTGGGCTCAACAAGGTAAAGATTCTGTCCAGTAGACATTTTATGTCTGTAACCAAATAATTTAACATTTTTTTGCTAGATAAGTCTATTATTGACCTCAATAAAAATAGTTAAGACAAGAAATATTTATTATTGGGCTCAACAAGGTGAAGGCTTTGTCCAGTAGAGATTTTATGGCTGTGACCAAATAAGTTAACATTATTTCTTGGTAGTTAAGTCTATTATTGATCACAATAGCTTTTCATGAAAACATTGATCAACTTTTACTTTGAATTTCAACTTGAGACCATGTTTGGCACAAATTATGAGTTAAAATATAACTTATGGTGAAAAATTCGATCTGGCTCCAATTTCTTCATCTTGAAATGCAGTTTTGGTCAACTGTTACTTTGAATTTCAACTTGAAAGCATGTTTGGCACATATTAAAGGTCGAAATATTATGGTGAAAAGTTCGATCTGGCTCCATTTTCGTCATCTTGAAATGCAGTTTTGGTCAATTTTTAGTTTGAATTTCAACTTGAAACCATGTTTGGCACATATTATGAGTTAAAATATAACTTATGATGAAAAGTTCGATCTGGCTCCAATTTCGTCATCTTGAAATGCAGTTTTGGTCAACTTTTAGTTTGAATTTCAACTCGAAACCAAGTTGGGCAGGTATTATGAGTTAAAATATAACTTATGACGAAAAGTTCGATCTGGCTCCAATTTCGTCATCTTGAAATGCATTTTTGGTCAAATTTTACTTTGAATTTCAACTTGGAACCAAGTTTGTAAGAACTCTGAGTTGAAATATAAATAGGTGAAATGATTGATCTATCTGTATTTTCAGTTATTTTATCAAACATGTCGAAACGGAAATTCATATCAAGAGATTTCAGTGGTGATTTTGAATTCGACCTTCAATAACCTCGGAAAATCAGTGCAGCAATTTTGGTGGGGAAAAGAAAACTTGTGTGTTGTGACTTGAGATTCAACATTTCTCTGGTTATCTTTTTTAGCCCTTGCTCTAGTTTTTCACACTTGACAGTGATATATTTGGGGCAACAGAGATGATAGGGCTACGGGGGATACACCCAAGCGGTCGTAGGCGACCGGAAGCGTCTAGTTATATATGTGCCACCTGAAATGCAGCCATATTGGTCACTTAAAGTGAAAGATGAGCGACAATAGCAAATTATGAAACCTTTGTTGATATTGGCCAATTGCCATTGGTAAAATGGTATGGGGTCAATGTTTATAACCAGAATGAAAAAATGTGTAACTACGAAATGGAAACAACTGAAAAGAAGATGAATTTTGGAACAAATCTTTCGATAGCTTGTGTTATCGAATCCGAGAGCTCCATTCACACATGTGATAATCAATATTCCCAGTTCACAGTAGTTACCATCCCGTTCTCTGAATGGATCTCCTGTTCCCTGTCGTGGAACTCCCGTTCATTGTTTAAACTACCACCCTCCCGCCAGATCAGGAGGAATGTGGAGTGATGGAAAAGTAGATATGTGTATATAAACATTTATGCACTGAAACGATGACAGATGCATCCAATTTACACAATAATATAATTGTTGCCGAGGGGTACTTAACGACAGACATGTAGATATAATGCCTTCCAGGATGATTCTACAGTCCGCAATTACAAAGTCATTCCTGCTGGTCTACTAATCCCCTTTGTTAGCTTTTGTCTCGTTTCCATGAGTGTTTTGTATGAAAGTCACTTCGCGTCATTTGCTGTTTACCAATTGACGGATGGACATTTCCATTTATCCATCACCCTCTATTGCTTATATGCTGGTTAGTAAATCAGTCTGGTGATGATGATAATTGGTGTGATCACATGACTGATATATGACTATATAATTGATTAGGTTTTTCCCTCTACATTAGATATATTTCCCAAGTAATAACTTATTGTTATTATGTAATAATGCCATCTTCTCAGTCATCCTATGTGATTTTCGTTTACCACTTGGCCGATGGACATTTACATTAATTTTTTCACCACCGTCCATTGCATTTAATTACACACACCTGTACATAGATCAATTACCTATTAAACAACCAACCCTTTTGTGGCATCGGCAACATTTTCTCATGAATTTAGGAGTATTAGTTCACACAGTTGATGGTATAACTCACACAGACATTGGTGTAATAGTTTTTTTTTTAAAAACCGAATCGTTTAAAAAGACAAACAAAAACATTTAGCTGATAGGTATTTCGATAGGCTGATAGGTATGTCCGATAGGTATTAGGTCATCTGGGACGGCTTCTTCATCTTTGTTGTCTAACGTGCATTATTCCAGTGTTTAATGTGATGATTGTCAGTTTTTAATACGTTTCTGTAGTTTGTCCCATTGTTGCCGAGGTAATAAATGAAATGGTATGGCTCGCTTATATTGCGGCTCAAAAAATACTTTCATTTTATCGTATTTCAAATACCTAAGTCATAAACGTTTTATCCAGATAATAAGTCAATATATCTGGATGAAATAAATACCATCAACTCAGTAGCCTTTTGGCTTGTGATTAGGTACTTATGTACTTGTCATATTCCTATTTCACGGGGCTTGTTTCGGATTTCTAAAATATTTTCATTGGTTGTTAGGCAGTTGTATACTAATTCCATCAGGTGTACAGTAGAAACAACGACATTTACCAGACTGTCTGCCCCTGATGTCGCCAGTGTGTCTTTTGATAAGGTATTTGGTCGGGCTGTGTTTCTATTGCGAATTGTTGTATTTTACGTTTGTTATTGGTATCAACAAAATTTTTGGCTGTATTGGTGGTGATAGATTGATACTTGCATTCATACCACTGAGCCGGTGTCACTGCTGGTGGACGTTAAGTCTGTCCCCGAGCATACCATCAACTCAGTAGCCTTTCGGCTAGTGATTAGGTACTTATGTACTTGTCATATATCTATTCCATGGGGTTTGTTTCGGATTTCTGAACTATTTTCATTGGTGTATACTAATTCCATCAGGTGTACAGAAACAACAACATTTACCACACTGTCTGCCCCTGATGACGTCAGTGTGTCTTTTGACAAGGTATTTGGTTGGGCTTTGTTTCTATTGCGAATTGTTGTATTTTACGTTTGTTATTGGAATCATCAAAATTTGGCTGATTGGTGGTAATAGATTGATACTTGCATACATGATATAACGAGATAATACGTTGATTGATCGAGATAGATAAATCGACAAATAGAAAAATCAAGTTTTAGTTTGGTGGTCTTAATCTTCTTCCGTAGTAGACGTTTATCAAGCTGTTGACTATTTTTTTACAGGTACAGAGAAGTCACTCGGACAGTCTTGAAACCAAGCGGTGCTAATCGTTTCCGTTCTTACCTGCACGTGGCATTACGAAAGTTCGCGAAAAAAAAACTTTACAGATTGTCTCAGCGACGGCCGATGACAATCCACCTTCAAGAATTTTAGGACGTGAAGAAGGTCACAGATATTGGGTAGCAATATATAGATCTACCAATATGATTGGTTTTTGGAATTGGTAACGTTATATTATTAGACGTTGAAACCCATCTGTGTAAATTTGTGAGAATATGAATAAACCAGGACACGGCATAACAGTACTTGTTGAGTTTATTTATTTTACAATGTTTCAAAATGTCAAATGTGAAACCAGTCAGTGTCAAGAATATTAGGACCAACATACTTTTGTAGCAGAAATATAGTAATGATGTGTGACTTCAATCACTGATCGATAAAGATGCCCCCGTGTGTACCAATAATCCTCTTAAACCACGGTGCATTGAAAAACTCGAAATTGGCCAAATCCGGCAGACGAACACAGGAACGAAAATGTGAAAAAGAGTACAAAAGTAAGCTGATGGTGGATCACCAAATTAAGCTCAAGCCCTGTGCTATTAGGAACAAAATATTGCACTAGATCAAAATAAAATACTTCTCCGAGAAGGTCGAGGACTGCGGTCGGGGCCAAGGTATGTTGTATTACATGTAACAATCATAATACGTTTTAGAATCTACATTATATATATTTTTTTGAAATATTAGATAGAACCAACTGTTGATCGCTTCCGATCCATATAAAGGTATAACAAGATTATTTCAAGCTGTGACTCTATTACTCTGATTGTGAGACATCTCTTTTATAGAGTCGATTGGGCGAAATCAATTTCTAGATAGGACGATAATGTCACAAATCAGTGTCAACGTCACTCCAGAACACGAGCACTCGTGTTGTGTGAGCTATATACTCATATTATTGTATCGTCTCTAAATGTTAGATCAGTATGGGTTATTGTATTATATAACGGACATGGATAATGGAGAAGATGAGTAAGGAAGGATTGAGTAGATGTCAATATACCAGCATAATTACTAGGTATCTACAGTTCCGTTGAAATATGATATCCACAAATGGATGAAGATCTAATTGAAATATGAGATTTACTTACAGGGAAAGGGGAATTTCGATCGTGGTCCTGTATCCATCAACTACCTGTCATGGTAAGGACTCATCATATTCGCGTGTTTGATGGATGGACCTCTCGGCACATATCTGGATGGAGTTTATCGCAATGCCGTTATTTGCATTTGTCAAAGTGAATGAAGTATTCAGTGATAACATGAATTATTTATAGGACCGAATAGGTATGATCAGTTTGCCTATAGTTGATCCTCAACTCGATTATCAGTTCTATAGCATTACATTTTTTTGTCAGTGTTGCTCAAACGTTCGTTTTTCTGTATTGATATATCTAAAATAATGTTGATCATTCATTATCGAATTATATTCTAGCTGAATTCCCTAATTACAAACATGGAACAACAAGTATTCCGAGTGAACAAAATCTAACTGTTTCTGCGGAATCAAGCATAATTTAGAAATGTCTATTATTAATTACCGGTATTTAGCCATAAGGGAATCATTGATCTATAGAGTGTGAGAAATTATTAGGTAAACAATCTTCCTGTATACTACCTGTACACATATTGTTGCATCTCCATAGAACATCTGAATCGCAGCTTTCAATCTCCGTAAAACATCATGGACGCGACAGTTGATTACCAGTTGATTTCTAGCGATAGGTTTATGGTTTCCCATCATTCTAAAATAATTATTTCCCATACTTATTTTCGACAATAAATACACTTATAAAGTATTTTTTGGTGATGCGGTAGTGGTTTTCAAGCACATTGCTTTCGTGGGGTTCGGCTGTATGTGACTCGTGATTTCACACGGACAGAAGAATGCCATTTTGTCAAATGATGGATGAGCGTTTCACCACCATGGCCTCGCTAGGAACACATTTAATAGACTAGAAGCATTCGAATGAGGATCATAGAAACAAAAATAATGGCACCAGCTGGGCCCACAGATATCATCAGAATAATAAATGAATAATACATTTGATGCTATATGTATTTGTGCCGGGCAGTTTATTCCTGGAATCAGTTCTGATTTCGTAACAAATTTGAACATACACATTCTTCCTGAATTCAACTCAAATTCCATGTCATGAAGGCTTCGTCTCTAACTATTTCATGGAGTATCAGCAGAGGAGTTATTACCATGGATGTTTCCTTGAGACCTTTTAAAGTCCTATTTGCGTTTTGGGGAAATGGAAAATAAACTTCAAACAAAAAATTCCATGTCTCATGAATCAAGTACTTGTCGAGGCCACACAGATCAGACTCTTCCAAAACACATGTTTTACTGTGTACTACAACACCACTGCTACAGACGGGTTTGCCTTTTTAATGTGAAGAGTCGTGAGAATGAGAAGCCTAATTGAGCAACTAGGCGAGAGTTTGTGATATGTCTTACTTTCGACAAACTTGGAGGTTTCAGTCTGATTATCTCCGATAGAAACTCATGTTGTCTCATATCAATTTATGTACAAATGGATATGTTCTTACAAAGGCCTGACCAAAATCATGTCAGTGTGCAGATAACACGACCATTGATGCACCACCCGTCTATGCTCACACAACATATTCTCGTGATTACACAGGGATCTCACATAGCTAATATGGCTTTATCATGCATTCGAAGGGTTGTGATAAGACTTTTCACATCTAATATTTTTGAACCTATATTTTACGATAAATTGTATTCAAAGTGTCATCGATTGTAAAGAGGCAAAAAGGGATCAACACCTTCGGACGACCAACATCAGAACTGGAAGGGTTTTACATTCCAAAACATGTATAATCGGTAGTGATTTTATTCGAAATACCGGAAGCAGAACGTGTTGTTCACTATGGACGGAATGTCGTCGAATGAATTACGACTAGGAATGCTTTCTTGTCGCAGGATGCCAATCACAATGTAATGTATTACCTCTGTAAATATATTTTACAATATTGAATCAATGATTGTGGCGATGAAAAACGTGGTAGAGTTCGTTACTCTCCTTGTTCTAACACGTCACGTGATACTTTGCTTGTTCAAAATGTAGCGCTGGTTATTGTGCCCTTTATGCCAAATGTAGTGGGATATAAAAATCTAGTGGAATATGAACACAACGCCGACCAATCCGTCTATTCTAGTCAAAAAGATAAAAGCTGTCATTCGTTATGATGTCCATTATACCCAGCAACGAAAATACCATTTGCGACTGTGGCGTTTATTTGCCACGATTTTGAGTGTTACTCCCTGGTAGATATTCCAGGAAAGAATGTCAAAATTAAGTGCAATCCAACGCGTCTAAAATATGTTTGATGCGTCTCCTAAAGTAATGTACTGCATATGGACTAGGTGCTACTTCACATTACTAAATGAAGAAAGAATACAATTGTACAGTGGGAGATCATCAGCTCAGTAGCTTCTCACTCCTGATTTGGTACTTTATATAATAATAATAAATCATATTTATTCAACGACTGTCCATGATGATAGGCTACTGACCGTGAGGTTCGTTGCTTCAAGAGCCAACAGCCCTGTATACTCGGCCACAGAGACGATTGTGTTTTCATAATGTGGAATTGTTCATCTATTTCACCATGTGTTCACGGAGTTTGTTTTGGATTACAAATTGATTTCTATAAGTTCTTGGAATTTTATTTTGTATAAAGTAGAAACAATATATTTACATATTGTCTGGCCTGACAACACCAGTGTGACTTACGCCATGATTGTGTGGTCTGGCTACAGACAATACATTTTGGTGTTCTATTGGTATCATTAAATTATGTAATAGTGGTGCTAGGTCCAGCAATAATTCTATCTCTCAGTGATGTACAGGCTCACAAGTAATCCTCGTCATTGGTCACAGCGCAACAGTTATTTCAGGAAGAACGAATATACTATGGAATATACTGTGTGTTAATCATGCAATTGTATTAATTGTGGTCGAGTTCATCTGTCTTCCCACCCTCATCCGTTCTTGAGTACGATGGAAAGATTAGTCGCCGAGAAATCAAATCTGCTTCTGGCGGAAGCCGACATCGAAGCAATACATCAAACGCCCCCGGATATTCTTTTTGTATATTATTATAGGACGTTGCTGTTCACCGCACGTTGATTGGTCGAAACGTTGTCACGTGAACTCCCATAAATTTATGTATTTCTGCAGGTGACCCGCGGAATCTTATATTGGTCCCTCGAGCAGCCCAATATAACTTTCCGCGGGTCAGCTGCGAGAGCGCCATAGTATGGATATTAGCATTGGCTGCTTTAGATGGGACATTCATAATGACTTTATATTCAAATCATCAGTAATCTTATAAAAGAAAAATATGGGGGCTAGGTTTCGTACAATATCACTTTCATTGGCACTTCTGAAAATTATATGGCACGAGGCGACCATATAATTTTCCGAAGTGCCATTAAAAGTGATATTGCACTCAACCAAGCCCCATATTTGTACATTAGGTTTACATAGGTAAATTGGTACCTGGTTGGTGTCGGTAATGTTTTGATCATTAAGTCTGTTATCACATGCACACAATGCCCATATATATATATTGATGTGGTTTCTTTACTATTTACATGTCACTCTGTCTTTGAAATTGATATTCTTAACCAGTATATATTATTTTCACTGAATGTGTAGATCAGTCACCATTGCAGCTCAACTGGAACGGAAATGATTTTCATTCACGATTTCAATTTTTCCATAGTCAATTTCCCTTTTCTAAGCAGCAACATTCCTATGTCACCGGCATATGGTGTGTTTGTTTCTCAACTTATACGCTATTCCAGAGCTAGTTGCAAATATGAGGACTTTGTCTATCCAAGTGCCCAGCTAGTCTCTAAACTGCTACGACAAGGATATGTTTTACCAAGACTTATCGCTGCGTTTAAGAAATTCTATGGACGTCATCATGATCTGGTTGATAAATACAGCAAATCCATGTCTGCCATGCAACTAGATCTATTTTCATGTTAATTTTGGGGAATTCATGACGGGTGCCACTAGTGGGGCAGGAAATGCTCACTCTTTCCGGAACACCTGATTTCACCTCCTGATGGCCATTTACGGGGGTTCATGAGTTTCCCTGTCATTTTTGTTTTCTCTCACTTCGTATGCCTGATATGACTTTCTGTCCCCGGACTATGAGATTGGATAACGGACCCTGTTTTGTTTGCTCGGAATACTTGATACTGGGTATTGATTCCACGTCTATTTCATAAATTTCATAATACAAGGTTGCATGTGTCTGGCATTCAAACACAATTACTGAAATAGGATTATATGATCTTGGACTTGATAAATCCCACTTCAAATAACATCCTAATGAAAACAATAGACATTATTCTCGTTTCGAATGCACGTGTGAATACCTGAATGTTAGTTAAAAAAAAAAAAAAATATCTTTTTGAGATTGATCTCGAAGAATCTTGTTATTCCTATCTGTTTGAAGTGATGTACCTGGCCGACAGAGAACCTCTCTGAGAGAGTATCACGACTTTTAGTAGTCTGTCATTATCACACGTGAATGTCTCTACTAGCCCTCGAGGCGGGTGATTCATTCAACACAGACACCAGGAAGAACAGCGGAACGTCTGCTTTCATCTTCTAGCCGCACTAGCATTATCCCGATGTATTATTATATATGTGCCACCTGAAATGCAGCATTATTGGTCAGTTAAAGTGAAAGATCAGCGACAATAGCAAATTATTATGGTACTTTTGGCCAATTGCCATTTGTAAAATGATATGGTGTCAATATATAACCAGAATGAACATGTCTCAACGAACATTATGTCCGAAGTCACAATGGTGCCACATGGGGCAGACAATGTGTAAATACGAAATGGAAAAAAAAACTGAAAAGATGAATTTCCAGATGAACAAACCTTTTCCATAGCTTGTGATATCAAATCCGAGAGCTCCATCCACACATGTGACAATCCGTCCAGTTGACAGCAGTTATCATCTCGTTCTCTGAATGGATCTCTTGTTCCCGTTTGTGGAACTCATTGTCTAAACTACCACCATCCGGTCAGACTAGGAGGAACGTGGAGCGATGGAACATTATAAACGTAGGTTTAGGTTTACTGGATTTGAAATAGCGCTCATTTCTACGTAACAACCACATATTCAATGTCGCTGTACGATGTAAACGTAACAAACATGTAATGAATACAAACATAGGGATATATACTGTGGGAAAATTTCCTAAATCGAAAGCCAAAAAATTAAATAACTAAATCACAGATCCTTGATTGTAAAACAGCCATTCAAAACAGAAGCATCTGCATCAGTCACAATAGAGCTATCGATATGGTCCACTTCCAGTATAAACTATACGGGGGGGGGGGGTTGTAGATAACCCCCTGCTCATCTGCTTGAATGGCCAGCCCTGTCGCAATTTCTTTGAACAAATTATTTTCGGCTGAGAATAAATTATGAAGTGCATTCCGGTGAATAGGAGTTACCAATGACAGAGAACCAGGAGTTGTCAAACCTACCATGATATTGGTGTGCTTCTGGGGCCAGGAACTACTTATCTTCTCCTACCTCTATGTCGCAGATTCTGATGTTTGAGGTGGCGTAAATATTTATTTTTACAGCTCGCGGTGTTACGAAACCACATGGTTGCATGTTTGTGCATTGATATTCTGTACAGTGATTTAGATAGAACCTCGATTTTGTGACTATATTTACCCTCGCCCCGATAGGGGGAGAGGGTATTGCATTTGGGTCTGTCTGTTTGTCTGTCTGTCCTTCCGCGCGCATAACTCGACCACAAATAGGTCTATAGACTTCAAACTTAACGAGATGAAGCGGTATGGTAGTGGCTCGGTCCTCCTTAAATTTTGTCGGAATCGGATAAAAACGTTCGCCATGGCAACGAAAAACGTGAAATCACATAAATGGCTATAACTCCGGTTCTACTTGATATTAATTTTTCCAACTATTTTTGTACTTTTCTTTGGCCAATTCCCAATCGTATGGTGTACGGCCCATGGTCGTTCGACGAAAACTCTCCATTATCGCCCGATGTCGAAAAAATGGGTGTCACGATTTCAATTATTTTTTGCCAGCGACTTCTCAGTGCAAATGTCTGCGCTCATAACTCAATGACAAATGGTCCGATCAATCTGAAATTTATTGTCAGTGGCTCAATCTTCCCCAAATTTTGTCGGAATCGGATAAAAACGGTTGCCATGGCAACAGAAAACGTTGAAATCCCATATTTGGCTATAACTCCCATTCTACTTCATATTAATGATAATAGAAACAACATTGCGAAATTTTACAGCACGATATTGAGCGACAAGGTCAAGCTCACAAAAAAGGTCAAAATCGAAAGTCGCAATAGCTCTGCTTATATTCATTATTAATTTTGTATTTTTCTATAGTCAATTCCACATCATTTGCTATATGATCGATGGTCGTACGATCCGAATTCCCTTTCATCACCCAAGGTCGACAATGTAAGGGTCATCATCTTTGATTTTAGTAGCTAAATCTGAAGGGGCGAGGGTCTGCAATCTCTGATTGTCTCGTTTAGTATGCTTTTGTTGCATAAAATGACGCAAAAATGTTAATATACGGTTCGAATCGTTCAAAACTTTGTATTCCTGCAATTGGTAGTCCCAAAACAAACAGTTAACGGGAGTCTCAATTCGGGAGTCTCAATCAATTGTAGGATTGATTGTCAAATGTGATCAAGGAATCGCTTCTTTCAGAACATGCAGTGAGATGGGTACATATTGTAACGGTTTTGGGGTGTACCCAAAAGTTTCCCCT
Organism: Terebella lapidaria; assembly: GCA_949152475.1. NCBI lineage: Eukaryota > Metazoa > Annelida > Polychaeta > Terebellida > Terebellidae > Terebella > Terebella lapidaria. The sequence continues at coordinate 2,113,928 of OX424570.1, read as the reverse complement.
AGGTAATTCTAGCAGTGTTTTGTGATATGATGGTTAAATAACCGTTTATTAAAATGTATATGTGTTTAAAGGTTCATTCGGTTCCGTATTGGTAATATTTAGAAGGTTTTCCGTCTTGGAACTTAGTATATTTTTAATGTTGGTAAAGCCGGAGACGGAGCCGGAGACGGAGACGGAACCGGAGACGGAGTCGGAACAATGGAGTACAAAAACGTAATGACGTTATTTCCGGAAGGTCATGTGATCAGCCTCGTTTTCGGTTTAAAAGGTGACGTGTCAGCCACTGATTGGTTCTAGAGTGTTTTTAGAAATTACGGAAAAATCAGTGTTTTGGCGGACTATGACGTCACAATAGGTTGGTCACGTGACGTGGGTCTCAGGTCTATAAAAGCCCCCGCTTCACAGCGGACGGCGGAGTTGCTATCCTGACGTCGACCTGTGCAGACCCCTTCTCCCATAGCAGAGTACTCCCTTGCTCCGGCTTGTGTCATACCAGATGATAGCAGTTAAGTCTTCTGACTGTGCACTTGGAAAATAAACATGAAAACTTCAACCGAGTTGTTTTTCCGTGTTGGTTAGGGAACTGGAATTTATGATAAAGTTAGTTCACCGGAAAAGAAAGTAATACGGAGAAAAGGGAGATAAGTCCACAGTCGGTTAAGACCAAGTTGTAACGACGTCTTAGGGTGATCCAAGAACCCAGAACACCAAGAAAGGAGACGGAGAAGGAGGTGGAATTCAACGGAGCAACTACGGAGGCGGTACCGGACGGAGCAGTTGCAGAGACGGGAACGACGAAGCAGTTGCAGAGGCGGTACCGGACGACGGAGTAGCAGAGGCAGTACCTGACGGAGCGGTTGCGGTAACCGGAAGTAAGAACACTTCCGAGATTCTCCATTTCAGGTGCAGTCGCAGGTTGCGGTGAGGCGGAGCCAACCGGAGCAGTTTGCAGTGAGGCGGAACCTGGCAGAGCGGTTGCAGTATTCGGAAACGGCAACGTTCCCGGATTCTCTATTCCAGGTGCAGTCGCAGTTGCAGTAAGGCGGAAAACGACGGAGCTGTTGCAGTAAAGCGGTATCCCGACGGAGCAGTTGCAGTACCCGGAGACGGAAACGCCTCCGGATTCTTACTTTACAGGTGCAGTTGCAGATTGGCAGTCGGACAACGGTTAAGGGGTCCATTCCAGACCACGCTACCAACCTTCAGAGACTTCTAGCCGGAGTTCAACCGTACAGCAGTAGCAGTTTCCCGGAGTTTTACCGTTTCAGCTCCGGTTAAATAACAACTCACCCACCTCCCAAGAAAACCGGTTTATCAAGACGTCACAGAAGGGTGAAGAACCCGTTACAATATATTCCATGGATAATGTCCAAACAGACACAGTCAGACTTAAGCCCCCAACACTGTTGGAACAAGCATCACATGGAGATCATAGAATGTATACCATCTTCATTGTAAGGCGGCCGTCGGGTAATCTTGTCTCGGGGCCAGGGAGCAACAAGGGATAATAATGGACAGTGCGGATAATAATCGAATGGCTTCTGGCAAATGACGACAATATAGACTTAATAGCAAGAGTGGCTGTATTGATGTAAGCCACAGAAGCTGAACATGACAAAACTGTCCAAAGGATAGTAAATAACACATTGTCAATATAACACGATTTTGATTATCGAGTGATGACGATGGAATAAAAAAATCTTTGCTGGTTGCCAAATGAGTACAGTTGAATCATGAATACAATAAAAATGCTGGCCGCCAAAGAACTGTAACTTAAACGGGCCAATAGTTTTCCATCAGATAGTATACATAATAGGCCTATGACATATTTTTCTCAGTAAGTCCCCATCCCCATGGTTATTGAGACACCCTTTGTGTCTATTGTCACGCCGTCTTGCTATTACATATGTCTTCCTTACACCGTCACCTCAGCCTTGATGAGTGTAAATCCCTTTGTGCTGGCGAAAAGACAGAATTATCGCCGCGATGGAATTCTTAGAAGACTTGAGAACAAGCCATCCGTATGGGCACAGGTCTGGGCTAGGGAATTGCACAATTGTCACTGCGTGACTCTTTGGTCGAGTTGGTGGGATTGACTGAGAGGCAATGGGGGAACAGACTCACTCCCCCCCCCCCCAACCCTAATGATATAGGCTTGATACCCAAGTGAGGTGTCGGCGCTTCCCGTCTGCTTGCTGTGGCTGTGCACTGCCCGCTGGCCGGAGACCTGTCGCTCAGACCCTTCGGTGGCTCCGTATCGTAGACCGCAGAATTCATTACTTCAGTCACTCTACAGGTGACAGCAGCAAAGTTTGCAAGCGTTTCCTTTTTGTGTGGAACTCAAATTGCGTCGAAGATTGAAGTGTTTAACACCTGAATGCTTCTCACGTGGGAAAGCTTTGAGAGCAACACTTGTAGCGGAAAGATAAGTTACCCACGTCAAATTGCATTAAATCTGACTCGATAATTTGTGAGAGTGCAAGACTTGTGGATAAAAAAACATCATTTGTGTGGATTGTGTTGTGAATTGTCAAGTGAGTTGAACAGCTTGCACTTAACGGTAGAATCTCAGAATGTAATAATATTAGATTTGGTTTGAGTATACATGTGTAGACATCATCAGCGACTCTTGGACATGACTGTACTCTGCGATTGAAAGCGCTGCACACTACCGCAGCCTACCACACACTTTAGTCTTCTCGACCAGCACATTCGTACGTCGTGGGAAATACTTCTGAAATGAATGCATCAACGCTTGTGGGAAACAGTTCTTTCGGCAGTCTTTTATCAACGTCCAACATCACGGTCTCGGATATTTACTTTCACTGGTATGTTTACAAGTTGACCGTGCCACTTCTATTTGGTTTCATCACACTAGCTGGACTAGTAGGTAACTTGCTCGTGGTTTTCGTCATTCTGTCAAAACGGATAATGCGAAACATTGTCAACTTACTGCTGCTAAACCTTGCCGTTAGTGACATCTTGTTTCTAACGATCAGTGTGCCGTTTGTCACATATCACTATGCCGCTGACAGCTGGAGAATCCCGGAGTTCTTCTGTAAACTCTGGCAGTTCGTGCTCTCGGTCACTGTTTACATCACTGTATACACGCTGGTTGCTATATCAATCTTTCGCTATCTGACAATTGCCCTCGCACCTAAAACGGCTCAGCTTCGCACGAATAGAAATCTGATTCTTCTCATAACGCTATTATGGGTTGTTATGCTGAGTGCAAATATCCCGATTTTATACTCGTACAGGGTAAAGGAATACCCTATTGGATACCGATATTGTGCGGTGGAAAATGGCTGGCAAGTAAACTTGACTTTCTTTATCTTCTCCTACGTGGTTCCTTTTGTTCTAATAGCGACATTCTACTCCCTGCTAATGCACTACCTAAGGAGAAACAGGAAAAACTCGTCTCTTCGTAGCAGCAATCGGAGTGCGTCCTCGGAGGAACGTGGACGCGAGCGGATGAATTACGCCTCACGTATTGTTCTGGTCGTTGTCGCGGTGTTTGGAATCAGCTGGTTCCCTCTACACGTCAGTCTTCTCTGGGCACATCACGGCTCCCAGCCCGACTCCAGAGCTTACGAGCTCTTCCGAGTCATGAGTCGCTGTCTGGCTTATGGCAACTCATGCATGAACCCGATTATCTACAACTATGTGAGCAAGGACTTTCGGAAGAGATTCAAGGATATTTGGGTGTCGTGTGTGAAGGTTTTCAGTATGAGCCACAGTGGAGAGAGCCACGTACTAAACACCTTCGACTACAAGAATGAGAATGCTACTTGTAACGGCGGCACCTCTTCAGGCTGTCATGGAGAGGACACGACCAAACAGAGCGAACTCAAGGTGCCACTGGAGGTGGAGAGGACACCCTCCAGCGGTGGAGAGGAGCCACGTGAGCGGATGTCAAGCTCTGCAGGGGTTGAGCTCCTGTATGTGACAAAGCGACACTCGAATGGTATTCCCGTCACCGACCTCTGACAAATCTCTAGTGCATAGTTCTCTGAGGAGTTAGGGAGTTAAGGATAGATCATCAATGGACAGGTCCTACATGGAACAGTACAAGGGACTGTTGCGTGTATTAAATGTTGTACTGTGATATTTTCTTGTGTTTGACGATAGTGTTTTTTTATATGCATGTGTGTAACTGATTCGTAATAGTGTTGTATGGCATATATAATATCACAGAAACATACAGTTTACAAACCTATATAACTAGCCACATTGCACTCGTGCCTAAAAAATGAAATAATATGTGACAAGTATTCGATGAAAACAACATACACACCGGGGAGTCGTAGAATATCAAATGTTATCTTCATGCACATCTGTGCCTTGATCAATATCTGACCATGAGTGTGGTGTGGTGTTACGTATGTAGAATGTATTTTTTTTCATTATACGATAATAGACATGAGAAATTCAAATCACGATTTTTTTGAAACTGTGCACAAAATTCTCAGATCTATAAATTGATGTCTTGTATGGACAGCTATGTGGGTTATATGAAATTTGCCCACAACCACATTTTCGCCGAATATGTAAAGGAAATACATTGTGAGTCTTGTGACGTGATCAAAATATTAACCATAGTTCATTCTTCCAGCATAGTTCTTTTAATGCCAGACATACTTGGCTGGTCAGTAATATCGTGTTTACAGACATGTTTTAATGGTATTGATGTCAAAGACACACTGTTGGCTTTGTGCTACAAATAGACTATCCTAGAGACACGTCTGATGATAGGATTCAACAAAGCCTACATTGAGACGCTACTAGGCAGGAGTGACCTCTCCTCTTCACAATCTTTGGTTAGAAAAAATTGAAAGAATTCACACACGGTATATTAACTCAAAATAGAATTAACCTATCTCGAATGCATATGTCCTAAGGATATTAGTTATTAATTGAATGTCGTGGATCTGTGACTGGAGGTGTTCGTACCATTCATTTCCACATTCCCATTGTTTTAGTGTGGTATAGCATGCTGTAATATAATAGTCTAGGAGTCTACTGAATCAGAAAAGGCTTCTGTATTCTGCATTATGTCATGATACGGAACATTTTTTTTAAAACAATCCTCGACAAGTAGTACCTGTATTTCATGCTGTTTGTGAACATAGCACGGAAAGTGGGAATTTGTTTCTAGTGAATAGTGTCAAACACTGACCATATATGGATTGTAAAATATCACCATTTTCTAGTGACCCAGCAAATACACCAAGTTCACCACACACTTGTTTGGAACATACGAGCCTGAATGAATTCCCGACATGAAATCCGAATACCTGAAAGAATTGATTTTGTCCGACTGGATTTGCCGCTGAGTATATCCTGTTATCCAGAGCTGTGGCCATGTAAAAACGTGGTTGATCTGGCTACCCGAGGGATCACTCCGAGGGTTTTTTTTCAAACTGCGTTTATTTGATTGATACTCTAATTAGTTTTTTCTCCACATCAAAGAGGTCTCCTTCGATTTAATCCAACCGATCGGGATGCGTGGGAAGTTCTCATTAGCACCGCTAGATATACTATCCCGGGAGTTATACTGTCTGGCAGTGCCCTCTGTATGGAATGTACTTAAATGTCAATTCATCACCTTCAATACAACCAGATTTTGATGACAAAATACAGTTGTTTCTACTGTTTCCACCTGGTGCACTTAGCATACAATGCCCAACAATTGATCAAAACAAATAGCAATCCGAATCAAACCCTATGGAATATATGTATGACAAATACACCTGCACCCAGTCACAAGCCAAAAGGTCACTAATTTTATGGTATCCTAGGGGAAAGATTTACTTTGTACACAACTATACCTCATTCTGAACTGAAGTCTCAGCTTAAAAAACTAATCAATAATTCATTTTTCTCTAAAAAAGGCCAACGTCGGTACCACTATATTGTAGTTAAATATAATACCGCTTATTTTGTTAAAGGCGACTCTGATGCCCCATACAAATATACTGAAATAGATGTGGTAAATATGGTTAATTTTCTGATTGATAATATATTTGTGGAATTTGGTGGTCGAATATTTCAAAAAACTATTGGTATTCCCATGGGTACAAACTGTGCACCATTATTGGCAGACCTGTTTTTATACTCATATGAATCAGATTTTATCCAACATTTACAACGAGGAGGTTCTAACAAACTAACATGTAATTTTAATTTCACTTTCCGATACATAGATGATGTATTGTCGCTAAATAATCCCAAATTTGGTGATTATTTGGATGTCATATATCCTAAGTAACTTGAAATTAAGGATACTACAGACTCCGCTAATTTTTCTAACTATCTAGACCTGAGGTTGGAGATTGATATAACCTGTCAACTAGATTATATGACAAACGTGATGATTTCAATTTTTCCATAGTCAATTTCCCTTTTCTATGCAGCAACATTCCTATGTCACCGGCATATGGTGTGTTTGTTTCTCAACTTATACGCTATTCCAGAGCTAGTTGCAAATATGAGGACTTTGTCTATCGAAGTACCCAGCTAGTCTCTAAACTGCTGCGACAAGGATATGTTTTACCAAGACTTATAGCTGCGTTTACTAAATTCTATGGACGTCATCATGATCTGGTTGATAAATACAGCAAATCCATGTCTGCCATGCAACTAGATCTATTTTCATGTTAATTTTGGGGAATTCATGACGGGTGCCACTACTGGGGCAGGAAATGCTCACTCTTTCCGGAACACCTGATTTCACCTCCTAATGGCCATTTTTGGGGGTTCATGAGTTTCCCTGTCATTTTTGTTTTCTCTCACTTCGTATGCCTGATATGACTTTCTGTCCCCGGACTATGAGATTGGATAACGGACCCTGTTTTGTTTGCTCGGAATACTTAATACTGGGTATTGATTCCACGTCTATTTAACTTCTACCAGCAGTGTCACGTGCTCATTCTATGTGTGATTCTCACTAGTGATCTGAAAAATATGATTTTCTTTGGCAATCTTGGCCTGAATCCATGTGTGTAATTCCTTTCACGTACTTGCTCAACGGGGTATATAATTTCCAGCATAATATTCACATTCGACGAGAAGTATAGCAAAAGGAAAGATGAGTGAATTGATTTTCGGTAGGATGCAATGACTCGGATAAGAATTACTCTGAATATCGTATCTTAATTAATGTGTATCTATATAATATACGCCTATATCGGAAGAACAATAAAACACTGAATGTGTACGATTGATGCGGTACAAAGAGCGGACTTCTTGTCTGGGCTTTGAGATCCTCTTTTTGTACCAGATCAATCTTGCACATTTAGTGTTTTATTGTTCTTCTGATGTAGTCTCAAAACAGGACCTGAAAGCGCAGACATTTTGCTTTGCACACCTCTCAGTTCTGGAGATGGGCATCTCTGCCACAGGGGAATGTTCTACTACATTATATTACTATATACAATACATTCAAAATTTATTTGCCATAACTAACGACCAAGGAACCAAATCGACTGTTCGAACCTCGTTCTGAAAAGCTGCCTGAGCACTCAGTTCAGCCTTATCACAAATCTCGGATAGCGCAAGAGTATGTGCTGCTTAAAATAACATTAAAACGAGAGGCCATAGGCCACACACTTGCCGGAATAATTACGCAATTATGACGTCATTTGTCGTCAATTATATACTGCAAACTTACTGTGAATGGAGTTTTTAAATATGCATGATAAAATCGTGTTTATATATGTTATATTATAACCGGACAAGATCATAATATCTTCAAATGATGAGTTTCCGTTGAAATTTTACTGATTTGTTGCCACAAAAACGTCAATTACGTCAAAACGGATATATTGATTGACCTAAAAATTGATAGGAACCATCACAGAACGACTCCACATCGTTTGCATGTACTAGATCTGCAGTAAATGTTATATTTTTGCACATCTGACACTAAAAATGCCTAAATGTTAGTCTGAAATCACATTTGACGTCATTATGACGTCAATTGACGTCCGATCTCAAAAGTGACAACATATCTGGAAAGTACTCTCAAAGACCTTTCAAACGAGCTACTACTCAATATTTTTACAAAAGGTCAAGGTCAAGGTCATTTTTGAGGTCAACTTCGACCTGAGGCGCTTGCAAAGGCTATCGGTCATACGCCTTAGGTGTAAATGCAAAAGTTGTTGAGCTAAGTGAGTGCAATACTGTGGATTTACTTTCGTGTCTCTATCTTGCTTACTTCCTGAGATATAGTGACCCACATGGTTTTCACTTGCAGGTCGATATTGACCTTGACTTTCGACCTTTGACCTTGAAATTTTCTGGAACAAAAGAACTTATCCTTGACTATAAACTGGTGTATTATCAGATTTTTACGCACATCATTGACGCTTTTATCAGCATCGACAGCTTGAAACATGCAATTTCTCTTACAATGGGGCCGATTTCGTTGCCATAGAAACGTCAATTACGTCATAACGAATTGGCCGATCGGGCTGAAAATTGACATTGAGCATGAGGGACCGGTCCTACATCGTTTCCAAGCATCAGATCGAAAATCGGAGGAGGTGACCTCCAAGGTCAAATATTCGACCTCAGGCGAACTTCTCAAGGTCAAGGTCAAAGGGTCAAGGTCAAGGTCACAAAAGATAGAACTCGAGTATATCTACAATATGAACTGAGTTTGAAGTCTCTACGACGATTAGAACCGGAGTTATGGCCCCTTACGTGTTTTCAACGTTTTGTGTGACCTTGACCTTGACCTTTGACCCAGATTCACTAAAATAGGACGTTCAGTGCCCAGTGTCCTACAGAATATGCACACCGAGTTTGGGAGGAATCAGGTAAGAAATGTGGACGCTAGGCGATAAACAAACAAGAGGCCATAGGCCACACACTTGCCGGAATGAGTACGCAATTATGACGTCATTTGTCGTCAATTATTTACTGCAAACTTACTGTGAATGGAATTTTTAAATATGGATGAAAAAATCGTGTTCATATATGTTATATTATAACCAGACAAGATCATAATATCTTCAAATGATGACTTTCCTTTGAAATTTTACCGATTTGTTGCCACATAAACGTCAATTACGTCAAAACGGATATATCGATTGTGCTAAAAATTGATAGAGACCATCACAGGACGACTCCACATCGTGAACATATGCTAGATATGCAGTAAATGTTATAACTTCGCACCTCTGACATTCAAAGGGCCTAAATGTCAGTCTGAAATCACATTTGACGTCATTATGACGTCAATTGACGTCCGATTCCAAAGATGACAACATATTTGGAAAGTACTCTCGAAGACCTTTCAAACGAGTTACTACTCGATATTTTTGCAAAAGGTCAAGGTCAAGGTCATTTTTGAGGTCAACTTCGACCTCAGGCGCTTGCAAAGGCTATCGGTCATACGCCTTAGGTGTAAATGCAAAAGTTGTTAGGCTAAATGAGTGCAATACTGTGGATTTACATTCGTGTCTCTATCTTGCTTACTTCCTGAGATATAGTGACTCACATGGTTTTCACTTGCAGGCCAATATTGACCTTGACTTTCGACCTTTGACCTTGAAATTTTCTGGAACAAAAGAACTTATCCTTGACTATAAACTGGGGTATTATCAGATGTTTACGCACATTATTGACGCTTTTATCAGCATCGACAGCTTGAAACATGCAATTTCGCTTATAATGGGGCCGATTTCGTTGCCATAGAAACGTCAATTACGTCATAACGAATCGGCCAATCGGGATAAAAATTGACATTGAGCATGAGGGACCGGACCGACATCGTTTCCAAGCATCAGATCGAAAATCGGAGGAGGTGACCTCCAAGGTCAAATATTCGACCTCAGGCGAACTTCTCAAGGTCAAGATCAAAGGTCAAGGTCAAGGTCACAGAAGATAGAACTCGAGTTTATCTACAATATGAACTTGATTTGAAGTCTCTAGGACCATTAGAACCGAAGTTATGGCCACTTATGTGTTTTCAACGTTTTGCTTGACCTTGACCTTGACATTTGACCTAGACACACCAACATAGGACGTTTTCTGGCCGGTATACTACAGATTCTGCACACGAATTTTGGAAGCTTTTGATCAAGAACTGTGGACGCTAGAGTGCGAACAAACAAACGAGAGGCCATAGGCCACACACTTGCCGGACTAAGTACGCAATTATGACGTCATTTGTCGTCAATTCTATACTGCTAACTTACTGTGAATGGAGTTTTTAAATATGCATGATATAATCGTGTTTATATATGTTATATTATAACCAGACAAGATCATAAAATCTTCAAATGATGAGTTACCTTTGAAATTTTACCGATTTGTTGCCACAAAAACGTCAATTACGTCAAAACGGATATATCCATTGTGCTAAAAATTGACAGAGACCATCACAGGACGACTCCACATCGTTTGCATATGCTAAATATGCAGTAAATGTTATAACTTTGCACATCTGACACTCAAAAGGCCAAAATGTCAGTCTGAAATCACGTTTGACGTCATTATGACGTCAATTGACGTCCAATTCCAAAAATGACAACATATTTGGAAAGTACTCTCGAAGACCTTTCAAACGAGTTACTACTCGATATTTTTGCAAAAGGTCAAGGTCATTTTTGAGGTCAACTTCGACCTCAGGCGCTTTCAGATGCTATCGGTCATACGCCTTAGGTGTAAATGCAAAAGTTGTTAGGCTAAGTGAGTGCAATACTGTGAATTTACTTTCGTGTCTCTATCATGCTTACTTCCTGAGATATAGTGACCCACATGGTTTTCACTTGCAGGTCAATATTGACCTTGACTTTCGACCTTTGACTTTGAAATTTTCTGGAACAAAAGAACTTATCCTTGACTATAAAATGGTGTATTATCAGATTTTTACGCACATTATTGACGCTTTTATCAGCATCGACAGCTTGAAACATGCAATTTCGCTTATAATGGGGCCGATTTCGTTGCCATAGAAACGTCAATTACGTCATAACGAATTGGCCGATCGGGCTAAAAATTGACATTGAGCATGAGGGACCGGTCCCACATCGTTTCCAAGCATCAGATCGAAAATCGGAGGAGGTGACCTCCAAGGTCAAATATTCGACCTCGGGCGAACTTCTCAAGGTCAAGGTCAAAGGTCAAGGTCAAGGTCATGGAAGATAGAACTCGAGTTTGTCTACAATATGAACTTGGTTTGAAGTCTCTAGCATAATTAGAACCGGAGTTATGGCCACTTATGTGTTTTCGACGTTTTGCTTGACCTTGACCTTGACCCTTGACCTAGACACACCAAAATAGGACGTTTTCTGGCCGGTATTCTACAGATTCTGCACACGAATTTTGGAAGCTTTTAAGCAAGAACTGTGGACGCTAGAGTGCGAACAAACAAACGAGAGGCCATAGGCCACACACTTGCCGGAATGACTACGTAATTATGACGTCATTTGGCGTCAATTCTATACTGCAAACTAACTGTGAATGGAGTTTTTGGACATGCATGATAAAATCGTGTTTATATGAGTTATATCATAACCGAACAAGATCATAAGATCTTCAAATAATGAGTTTCCTTTGAAATTTCACCGATTTGTTGTCAACAAAACGTCAATTACGTCAGAACGGATTTGTCGATTGAGCTAAAAATTGATAGAGACCATCATAGACAAAATCCACATCGTTTGCATCTGTTAGATCTGCAGTAAATGCTATAACTTTGCACATCTGACACTCAAAAGGGCTAAATGTCAGTTTGAAATCACGTTTGACGTCATTATGACGTCAATTGACGTCCGATTCCGAAAATAACAACAGATTTGGAAAGTACTCTCGAAGACCTTTCAAACGAGTTACTACTCGATATTTTGGCAAAAGGTCAAGGTCAAGGTCATTTTTGAGGTCAACTTCGACCTCAGGCGCTTGCAAAGGCTATCGGTCATACGCCTTAGATGTAAATACAAAAGTTATTATGCTAAGTGATTGCAATCCTGTGAATTTACTTTCGTGTCTCTATCTTGCTTACTTCCTGAGATATAGTGACCTACATGGTTTTCACTTGCGGGTCAATATTGACCTTGACTCTCGACCTTTGACCTTGAAATTTCGTGGAACGAAAGAACTCATCCTTGGCTATGAACAGGTGTATTATTGGATTTTTAAGCACATTATTGACGCTTTTATCAGCATGGCCAGCTTGAAACCTGCAATTTTGTTTACAATGGGAACGATTTGGTTGCCATAGAAACGTCAATTACGTCATAACGAATTGACCGATCGCGCTAAAAATTGATATTGCCCATGAGGGACCGGTCCCACATCGTTTCCAAGCATCAGATCGAAAATCGGAGGAGGTGACCTCCAAGGTCAAATATTCGACCTCAGGCGAACTTTTCAAGGTCAAGGTCAAAGGTCAAGGTCAAGGTCACAAGAGATAGAACTCGAGTATATCTATCATATGCACTTAATTTGAAGTCTCTACGACGATTAGAACCGGAGTTATGAGCACTTATGTGTTTTCGACATTTTACGTGACCTTGACCTTGACCTTTGACCTAGATACACCAAAATAGGACGTTTTCTGCCCGGTGTCCTAGTGAATATGTACACCAACTTTGAGAGAAATAAAGTAAGAATTGTGGACGCTAGGCTGGACACAAACAAATCCACAAATCCACGAACGAACCAACATACTTGCCGAAATCTTTAGATTCCGGCAAGTAATAACGTGACGGTGTATGCGAACAGTGTCTCGTAATGGTCATGTTTTTCAACAGCACATGAAGACAGGCTTATTAGCGTAACACAAGATCACAGAGCCTGTCTGACGAAGAAAGAAGAAATATGGTGTGATCAAAGAATCCACCCTAAGCTGCATCGCTCATTTGTCAAAATTACATCCGCTTTGAAGAGCTTCATATTCGACCGACTGAGCATGCATATAGTAATGTATTAATCATTGTTAATGAAAATGGTGTATATTTGGTGCTAGCTTAGCTCAATGATAACTGGAAGTGTTTTTCTGAGATGCCTAACATAGAACGAAACAATAAAAGAAAATTCACCTGCTTCTGTGGGTTATGTATGTATATGAATACGTGTATCTCTATTGTGGTGTGTGCTCACGTGACCTTGCAGTATGAAGCCGACATCACACGTGATGTGAACAGACGACAAAAAGCCCCAGTCCCATATGAGGCTGGTGCAATGCAGCCTTAGGCAACGAAGCACGGCACTCGGGTCTCCAAGATCCGGGTGTTCTGGCATGGACCGGCATGTGTTCTTCACAAAAAACCAGTTTGACCCTGGTGTGTATTGAAGTCGACGGAACAGTACATCACGGTAGATCAAGGTGGAGCTCCGGTGGTAGCCGGCACCAACACGATGTCAGTATGGCGAATGCCATTATACCCCATAGGTCACCGTGTATCACTGGCCTATGCCGTATGATACCGGGTCCTATCGTGTCGGCCATCGTGTTTCAACGCCATGAACCATATGATGTTATCCTGTACCGCGGCTGGAATTCCTCCATCATGTGTCAACGTGTAGGTGTCGTGTGGTCTCCGGTGCCAAATGGAACGTACTCTGTGTCAAAAAGAATATCTTTGGGACCACGGTCCACCACGGTGCCATCCAAAATTTACCGACACCACTACCTTTCATCACGTCGTCAACACGACGTTCACAAGCTGCATCCCGGAAAGAGCCACAGAGCCGGGGCATCCTGGAGGTTTTTGACAGTCCACAAACCTCCGGGCTCGACTGTGGTGCAACATTTTCAATCTCAGATTATTTCGACTCATTTTGACGTCAACATAGTGTGCAGAAGCCGTTCAACCCCGGTATTCCTCCGGGATGCACCTTGCTCCACCGTCACTTATATGGGACTGTAGCTTAACAGTGTAACTCTCGACAACCACGTGTTTGGCTACCACACTAGTTGTTGTATGAGGGAAACGGATCATTTGTTAGTGTGTGTTATTTGCAATGTGGCCACTGGTGTAATTATCGCTATTTATAAACTCGGCGCTTTCTTTGAGCGTAGGAAGAACCTCTGGGCAAGTAATGACTGCATTGGGGGAAACAGAGCGTTTACCATACAAAGGAATCTCCACGCGAGTCCCTGTGACGAGCCTCATCTCTGTACATGATGTGTTAAAATGCATGTAGTTTTATCTGAATGGACCAATTGAATGCAGATGATAGTGCAACATGTCAAATACAAAGCTTCAGCATAATATGTGCAACATGATGTACATCCTCCTCCACAAGACGGTCGTATCAAAATTGAGCACATAAGACCACACTCCCAGGTTAGGAACACTACATTCCCCATTAACCTGTTGACCTTCGAAGCGAATTAATGTACGGTCCACTCCTCTTAGGTCATCAAGTGCTGATGAATGCATTGATCCCCCGCTGACTTATTCAGTTAAAAATAGGAACCATTCCGTATTAGGATATCTAATTTTGGGCCTTGGGATTTATACTGACAGGACGTAAAATTACATCTCCTGAACCAAATAAATATTGTCCACAGGTCTTGCATCCAAACAACATCAGGGGTTGTGGGAAAGAAAGGTGATCTTAGTTTCTGTAAGATCTCTGCAGAGAAATAAACATTTTTATGACATTTTTTTTTAGCCAAGTGGGAATCGTGGCAGTGATTTGTTGGCCTGAAGTTTGTGTGATTATGTGTGTATGGTATGTTTGCAATTCAGTGGTTAATTGTTGTTGAATGTGTGGATTGCTTCAGAGGAAGCCGGGAGCATGTCCACCTGACAGCACCTGTAGTGCTGGATATTTTTCCCGAGATAATTACAACGCTCTGGCTCGAGAGAACGTGGCATTGTAAGGCAATATCCCGTTATAATTGGTGCCTCTAGAACTGTTCTGAATGCTGCCGGGAATCGTGTGTCTTGCTATATGCACCTAACTCAAAGAACATATGAAACCCTACCATGCACACAATATATATAAGACTTCTTTCTAAATGTGTTACAGCGGTGCATTGCTATATAAAACATGACATAGTTTACGTTATTGTGCAACATCAGTCAACGTTTTAATGCAATCCAATAAATGGTACCCGATGTATTTCCAAACAGATATACATTATATCAAACATGAAATGGATGCAGTAGAGTGGAATGCTTTTACATCATACCCTATGTTCCCTTCGTAAGCTAAAAAGCTACAGGACTACATTAGCCCAAGGGTTGTGGAAGGTTACCGGACAATGTACATGTATAGTGTTAAACCAAAACTGTTTTTTTACCAAAGTTGTCATTTCCCGTTAAAATATCAAATTAGCCGCGATATGCAGACCATCTATTCGAGGGCAACACAACTTATATACCAAAATTATATCAAAACTGATCAGACGTGGATACCAATATCCGAAATTGAACCCTCGGCCTCGAGCGCTGCAGCTGCAAAAGTTCAAATACTAGTTGTAGTAATGTTGAAACTTCATATTTGATCCAAATGTTTGACAAAAAGTGACCTTTCAATGTCATCCAAGGTCAGTTGCAAGGTCATCACACAACTCATCATATACTCCCCGTTTGGAAGCCCCAATTTTCAAGCTCTATCGTTAAGCAATCTGTGAGTACAATTGAGGCATTTCCCATTATTTTAAAAGAAAACAGTGTCAAAATCTCTTTCAATGGGGAAGAAGAAAATTGTTGTGGCTTGCTCAAAACGAATAGAGACCTGATTTGCGACCAACAAACCGACCCGTTGGAATGGGCTATAGGACGATATCGATGGAGAATTGTTGGATCGAGAACATAGAAAACATGCGGAAAATATCGTAATGTACATTTTCCATACAGTTCTGAATAAATTGATTGATCGATTGGTTGATTGCATCATTATTTCATCCGGCATATCTTCATGTGGAATAAACATCTGAATGATGTACCTTGACAATGACGGTCAAATTCACAGACCTGTCCCCTCCACAGACCTGGGGTACCGGTAACCATTGTTACAGGAACGCAACCGCAGGGTGCCGACCTGTCGGGTGGTCGTCACACAGAAGTAGTCAGCCGCCGGCACCGGGGCGTCACACAACACCTCTGTGGGCAAAACTTGTTCATGCTGCAATTTATATAAAGTGCGTAAGGGGCCGGTCATTATTTACTGGGTGGGGGGGTTGGATGGTTTTTCCGAGACATAAGTTTTGAAAGTTTGACCCCCCCACCGATATTGAAAACCAACCTATGACCCCCCCACCAAGATCCAAAATAAAAGTATGACCCCCCCAATCCCCATGTATGAATATAAGGCTATGCTTCACAATTGATGACAATTACAACGCACCAGTATCATAATATATATGATACTTGAATGCTTTTTACGCTTTATTTACATTGCTATTGAAACAATTGTGACTTTTGTCGCAAATTTATGATACTATAAGGTCAGTGAATATTATGATTTGTGCTCTCCGTGTATCCACCATTCCTTCGCTTCAAGTGTGAATGCTATTACAACAATTATTACTTGTATGATACTAGCATATTCTTTTCCACTACACAACTACACAAGCCATCGTTTCGGAGCCCATTTGAAACACTCGAGACCTAGGTCAAAGATGATTCAGTTGATTCCTTGACTCCGAAATTTTGATGGAATGGAAAAAATGTATGAAAACCCTCACGGACTGACTGGACACCATAGCGAACTCGCGAAAAATACAGGGCTCTTCCACATATCATTGATGAGCAGGGAAGAATTGGTGGATCAGGCCATTCAGAACTGGGTTTTTTTCTAGTCTTGAATCAGGTCTGTGTTGGCTCTATGATGGGCTCATAATGTTCTACCACCATCGAAATCATGTGAGTCAGTATCACTACCCGGGTCATCCGTGGGCAATCCAGGACTATTTTGCCATTCTGTGTGAAAATATCCTCAGTGGGGTCATGTGTTGACAAAATTTTGAGTGGAAAACCAGTCTGTGGTTCTGGCATGCTGGTTCGGGTTCATCGTAAGGGATAATATGTTGCTCAAGGTGGTATGGACTGGCTGATCCGTGGTTGGTTTGTGACAGGACCCTGCTGATCTGGGTTCATCCTTGCTGGCGCCGTGTTCAGCTACATAGTGCTGCTCCGTTAGGTCCAAAGTTGATTCTTGGTGACAATGTTTCAATCTGAGTGATGAGCGTTGATCAATGCACATCAGGGCTCAGAATTGCCACTTATGGGTAGCCATAGGCTTTCAGATTTGCTCCCAGGCAATAGAGCTCTCGAGCCAATTGGCTGATGAAAATCGGTTTAAGGTAATATTGAAATATGCTTCTAGGAGCCAATTGGCTCCTAAAAATTGTTGAATAGGAGCGAAATAGAGCCTTTGGCTCCTGGATAAAATTATAAATTTTGAGCCCTGATGGACACAGCTTGCGGCGTCTCTCGATGTTGATGTTCCTGGATGGTCCTCTGCAGGATCCGGTTTCAGTGAGATTATGGTTTTACTGAAAATGTTCTGAAATTCCATTGCGTTCTCCAAACAGTCCATGTACTGATATTGAGTGAATTGTTTCCACCTAATTATCTAACTATTTTACTATTCAGATTTTCTCAAATTAACTCAATTTCAAACTCCGACCCCCCCAGTCCCATCGAAAATAAAAGTATGACCCCCCCAATAATGTTGAAAATGAAAGTGTGACCCCCCCAGTTTTTACCCAACCCCCCCACCTGATAAATAATGACCGGCCCCTAAGAAGGCAGAGCAACAATTGATGTATCTGAATAATAGAAAATTCACAGACATAATAAAATTCACAACTCTTCTAGAAAACGCATTATCCTTTCCCATCGAATTAGTCTCCACTAGTATCTCAACGGAATTTACCCTGGCGCTGTACGTCCCAGTCTGTTTTCAGACATGTTCAGATAAGCTCCGAGTTGACGTACGGTTGGCTACAGCCCACCTCAGTCCCGCATGTCGAACAACTCTGCCGTCCTGTGATGTCACCAACTGCTACGTCATACAGCAGGTGCTTGCTGGCGTCATCACATGTCATCTCTAAAGCTAGTGATGTTATTTATGATGACTGCGATATTTATAAACGATATTTGTAAAAAGAAAATTAAAACAAAGAGTAAAATCCAACGTTGCAATTGTGACCCATCAAACGTATATTCCTGCATCTTGATGTAGGTAGATAAACTATTGTATCCCCCGAACGAAGTTCGACGGATACTTTGGATTTGTTTCCGCCGCGCTGCCGCCGCCGCGTCCGTCGTAGAGATTTTCTCGTGAACGCTCGGCCTCTACAGTTGCAAATCTTGACTCTAATAATTTTTCATACAGACACATCGTATGGTAAGGTCCCGACACCAAGCGATTTTGAACGCCATAACAAACAAATTGGCCGATTGGCGACGTATTTCGTGCTCAAGTTAGCTTATTTGACACACATGGCTTGTGAACGCTCTACAGGTGGGCGTTTTCGATGAATGATGACGAAATCGCACAGGCTCGATGAGAAATACCATCACACGAAACCTGTTGGTTTTCAGAATGATCGAATAAATATTAATTAGTTAACAGACTAAATTACGACTTATTGCGACCATTAAAATACCCACTTTGACATCTGTGATCACTCCAATACCCTGTACTGTGAAAGCAAATGACACTGGATTCTGGTTCAAAGTGGAGAACTAATGTTTTTGGTGACAACAGAAAAATATCAAATAAGTTAACGTTATTTTTACTAATTAAATCTATTATTCACCACAATAAGAATAGCAAACATGAGAAACATTCATTATCAAACTCAACAAGGTAAAGGTTTTGTCCATTACAGATTTCATGGGTGTAACCGAATAAGTTAATACTATTTTACTAGTGAAGTTCATTATTGACAACAATAAAATTGGTTAAAACAAGAAATATTATGATTGGGCTCAATAAGGTAAATTTTCTGTCCAGTAGAGATTTTACGGCTGTAACCAAATAAGTTAACATTATTTTTGCACGTTAAGTCTATTATTGACCTCAATATAAATAGTTTATAAAGACGAGAAACATTTATTATTGAGCCCAACAAGGTAAAGGTTTTGTCCAGTAGAGATTTCTAGGTGTAACCGAATAAATCAATATCATTTTTACTTGTTGAATCTATTATTGACCACAATAAAAATAGTTAGGAGAAATATTCATTATTGGGCTGAAGAAGGTTTATTTACAGATAACTTTTATTTACTTTGATTATTTTCAAAGGTTGTTGGGCAGTTGTATACTAATTCCATCATGTGTACAGTAGAAACAACTACATTTAACGCACTGTCTGCCCCTGATGACGCCAGTGTGTCTTTGGATGAACTATTTGGTCGGGCTTTTATTCTATTGCAAAATGATTTATATTACGTTTGTTATTGGCATCATCATAATCTGACTATTGGTGGTAATAGATTGATTCTTACATTCTGTCCAGTAGAGATTTTATGGCTGTAATTATTTTCCTGCTAGTCTGCTGTAACCAAATAAGTTAACATTATTTTTTGCTAGTTGAGTCTATTATTGACCACAGTAATAATAATCAATACCAGAAACATTTATTATTGAGCTAAAACAGGTAAATGGAATTTCACATTCGAACCTAATTCGGAACATGTTCTGGCTCCAATCTTCGTCATCTTGAAATGCAGCTTTGGCCAACGTTTACTCTGAATTTCAATTTGAAACCACGTTTGGCACATATTATGAGTTAAAATATAATTTATGGTGAAAAGTTCGATCTGACTCCAAATTCGTCATCTTGAAATGCAGTTTTGGTCGATTTTAGGTTGCCATGGCATTGCCTCCGTCGTCCGTCAACAATTTTATCTTGAAAGTTCACGATCGGAATTTCTGAAATTTTGCAAAAACAATGCTTAAAAATATTCCAAGATGGAAGTTTTTTTTTTTATTTTCGCATTTAAAAAAAACGGCCAATTTTGGACGTTGGCGACCATTTTCTCAAAAACTGTTCAGTAGCTTTTTCCCATTGATGCATAACACTCCTCATATGTACCCCTGTGATATGTATGAATTTCGTTGTTCTTGAATCGCTCGGAGTGGGCCATTATGGGCCCCAACTCGGTCCAAATGGGACTTTCCCATGTTAAATTCTCCTATGCTTTATAATGGGGCACACTTTCCAAATATCTCATTCAATATTGAAATTAGAGATAAGGAATCAATTGTGGATATATAGGAAATGATATATGCTGCAAGTAAATAATGCTCATATGTTCGAGCAATATAAAAAGTACAATAAATTGAATACAATAACTATGGTATTTATGGCACTATTTTTTCAGTGGATAATGTAAAGATGAATGCTCAATAAATGTAAATAATAATAAACCCTTCGATTTCCATGTGCTCTCACAGGGGGATATCAGATCTAACACTCGATGGGGTTTTGTCTGCTTTAAGCGACCTGGTATTCCTGAAATCTCCACATCGCCCACAATACACCGACCGATAGCATACATGTATGTACGATAATATCATGTCCGGGCTTCCAGTTATCTGTAAATAAATGTAATAGACGTGGAATCAATACCCAGTATTAGGTATTCCGAGCAAACAAAACAGGGTCCGTTATCCAATCTCATAGTCCGGGGACAGAGAGTCATATCAGGCATACGAAGTGAGAGAAAACAAAAATGACAGGGAAACTCATGACCCCCACGTAAATGATATTGGGTGGATATCATATCTGGTATTACCTATCTCATTAGTGGGTATTAACTCCAAGTTTTTCTAAACGTTTACATCATGTTCAATATCTACATCTGGTAGCCTTTGTCCGAGTTTCTACTTATTTGTGAGCAAATGTAACTGATATTGCGTTGACAGGCCTGCTTGCCGTCTGCTGGTTTACAACAAAATTCTAACTGTGACAGGTCAAGAATATTTTGTTTAAATCTGATCATACTCGCATGTGTAGTTAGAGAAATGTATATTCATGGCATTGCACAATCCACATTAATGGAAATACGCAACTCAGAGGATTGTTATACTGTAATGACTGTGCGACAGGGGCTAGTTCGAGACATAAAGTACCCTACCAGGCAGATAGATAGTAATCTTTATCATGGTAGTGTGGCTTAACATGGCGTTATCAATTATGTAGCAGGGCCCTTCGAGAAGCCAGATGGGATTATTTCCCAAGTGATGTCATGGAATAGAATTATGCAATTCAGGAAAACTGTGTTCCGTTCATTGTTGCTCAAAGTATGAAGGGTGTAAAAACTAGAGATGTTCAAATATCCAGGAATTGCCACTGGTACGATCTATTCAGTTGGAAATGGATGAAACTGTAAATAGCCGAATTTTGCAGATGTCTGATATTAATGGCTTGAACGAACAGGATTCAAGAAATTATTGTCAAGAATATTTGCAGATTCGATTGCGGCGGTCAATATATATATAGCAATATTGTGTAGGGGAAGAAATGCAATCGAATATGTTCACCATCTGTTTGTTTAACCATCAGTACAACCAGCAGATGAAGATTCTCTACCACAAAAGTAAGGAATACAATGGAAAGATGACTAAATGAACGAAGCGAAATAACATGAAGAATGAAATGTATCCTACCCCATATATTGATAAGAAGAAAAACGTAAGAATTGAGAGAGTCTGTCACTCATACAATACAATTTCGTACATCAACTCATCCAAGCGATAATCCAATAGGCTGGTTCCCATGATGATTGATACGGGAACAGTGGTCAGAGCGATAATCCAATAGGCTGGTTCCCATGATGATTGATACGGGAACAGTGGTTAGTAAACTTCTAGTTTGGATCTAGGAGGGTTTTACAGTCATATTGGGATTGGATCATATTTTTTTTGTTAGAAATTTGATGAAGAATTGTCGTTAGACTCCTACCTTTTCCAGGCTGAGGAACTGGGGCAAAACGTATGTTAGCAGGCTTCAGAAACTCGGCACATATACAAGTTGCACACAATACATGACGCTCCGGCTTTCAGACACGTCGTCCCAACGTATAGTGAAAAATAAGAGCGTATTGTCAGATCAACATCATTCCAGTCAAACATCACTCATTTAGAATAAGCCTGAACAAACTTGTATGCCATATAACACGTTAATCCTTTTCTTTGTTAGTATTTTCCTTGAAGCAAGACGAAACCGGCGGTTTTTTGTTTTATTACAGGAGAGTTAGCTCGGTAATCACCAAGAGAGTGTCAATGGAACAATGGGCTCGTTACCTAGATCCGAATCACTTCGTGTCACAGCAAGAACTCTAAACCAACTCAAGAACTCTGGAAACTACAGGGTATATTCAATAGACTTAGTGTGTAATTTACGAAACATACATCAAATCGACTTTGTCTGACGCTGGACTTCGGAATCAGCTAACGGGCTCGGTTTTGTTTGCTTGGAAAACTTTATACTTGAGTATTGATTTCATGTTTATTTAGACAGTGTATTTCTCTGAGGACACCAGTATAGTTCTGCATATTTCCATTTTGCATACTGATCCCTGTGCATCCTTCTACCTTCAATTGGTAAAAAATCGTGTATATACAAAACAAACAAAAAAAGTGACAACATAATCCCTGATTTCACCTCCTGATGGCAATTTTTGGGGAATTCATGAGTTTCCCAGTTATTTTGGTTTTCTCTCACGTCGTATGCCTGATATGACTGTCTGTCATCGGATCATGAGATTGGATAATGGACCCTGTTTTGTTCGCTCGGAATACTTAATACTGGGTATTGATTCTACGTCTATTTAAACCAGTCAGACATATAATCACTCGTCATCACATGTTCTGACTTTACCATACATACCTGGCAATACATTTAATATTATCCATGAACCCCTCTCTCGAATCAAGCGAATCTAGTATTCATGTCGATGCTCACTGGTATACATACATATACTTGTTTCTAAGACCACCCAAGATTGAATGACAAGTTATATTCCATTATGTAGATAAAATCAGTGTACAGCAAGAAAGTAAACTTTGACCATTATCTTTAGAACTCCTCTGCCAATTTGCGGGAATAGCTCCAGAAGCTGTGCTGGAAGATGACGAGCTCTATTCGGAAACGTCCGGACGCCACGCCTGCAATAAACACAGTTCCCACTGCACCGACGTCCCGGTGTGAGGAGAGGGTGTCTGACTCAGTGTAAGGCATCTTCCTTTGGAACTCCTGCTTGGAGGCCAGGGGCCAGGGCCACTCCCCCTCCCACCCCCCCTCTCCAATCAGTCTAGGATCGTGGTCTGTGCTTGGTTGGCCTTCAATGGGTCTGTGGATATTGAAATAATCAGGACTGCTCGCCGAACATGAATGATCACACAGTAAATGCAAATGATTATCACTCTTTAAGTACTAGGAACCTGCAAATATAAATTGAACTCAGATGAGAGATCGTTTTGCTGAGTAAAATGTCGTTACTGCATGCCAATATCTCTATTGGTTAAAGAGTTATGGTGATTTGAAGGCCACATTTTGGCAGATTATAACATATGCTGGATTGAACACTTCAGGATTTTTTGAGAAGCTAATTAGTATGCAAATTGGGTATTCGTGAAATAGAAGGGGGAATATTTTTAATTAGGCAAGTTTGAGTCTTGATATAATTTTACTGGTCACAATTATTGCAAACCTAAACTTTACACATTGATAGGAATGGTCAATAATCAGTGTTGTTCAAAGTGTTATTGTTGCCATGGTTACTATTCACTGCTGGTGTCCCTAGCAACCACTGTTTGCTATGGGTCCTAACTACCAGAAACAGGGGTTTTGACAGATTTTGGTTATTGTATATTAAATTAGGAATGTAGAATCAATTTATTTGCACCTTTGGTTTCATTTGTTTATCGATATGACTATGGATTCGGGCCATAGCAACCTGGTTGCTAGGGGCTTCGTATCAATACTGGTGACCTTGGCAACTATCCGGATGTGAACTTCATTGACTATCAATTATGTAGAGCATGTGGAATAAGCTTTCTTGAATAATTGCAATTTCTAAAGACTTTACTATGCCAATAAAACCAGCTAATGTTCCCCCTGTGACGTGGAATAAGCTTTCTTGAATAATTGCAATTTATAAAGACTTTAATATGCCCATAAAACCAGCTAATATTCCCCCTGTGACGTCATGCATTAAAATTTGCATATTAATGAGCTATATGATTTCCCAGATTGTACACTGGGCAATTTGAACTTTGAAGCAACTTACTGGGCAATTTGTAACTTTTGAAGGAATTGAGATATTCACATGCTGTAAAAACCGTTCTGATCAGCTCACATGGTGCTTGAATCGAATCTGAGCTTACATCATATTTTCATGTTCCTCACCCATGGGCCTCACCCATGTCTACCGTACATGCTCATGAATTTGTATGACAACACGTCCTGCGATGGCCTTGTTATGTGTTTTAGAGAGGGAGGTTTTGGGTTGATAGCATCAGATCATGGTTCGTTTCTTCCAATAATGCATTATGTTCATATGAGTATAAATGAATATTTTCCATCGTTTACGAAATCATTGAATATAGATAGAAAATGCATGAAAGGTCAAAATGTATTTTAAGTTTATTGGCGCATCACGTTCCACAAATTGGTAATATTCATAATTTTTATACTCAGAGGGTCAAGTCAGTGGTGATAGGAAAGGTAAAAGACGTGGAATCAATACCCAGTATTAAGTATTCCATATAACCTAGTTGACAGGTTAGAACCATTATCAATCTCCAACCTCAGGTCTAGATAGTTGCAGTATTTTTTATTTCAAGTTCCGTAGGATATATGACATCCAAATAATCACCAAACTCGGGATTATTTAGCGACAACAAAAAATAAACCATCAGAACGCAAGCATGCTTGAATCCGATGTCAAATTAACAGATCCCCTTCCAAGCAAGTATTGACGTGTGTGAGACACTGATGAATACACAATGATCCAGATAGCGACACATCGCATGCTGATCGCCCATTCATACTTCTCGACGCTACATCCGCTCCAATGTTTCTCCACAACCCCATGTTCAAACATGTTTAATTATGAAATATGTATGTCCGTCAATGCATTGGATCAGCGCCAGCGTCGAGACGGACAAACTATGTTGATATATTGACTGACCAGCATTGATAGTCAGTCACACTAATTTTGGACATAATTCTGTTGAGAACAAATACAAACCTGATACGGCGTCTAATGAAATGTGCGGAAACTAATGGGGAAAACATGACCAAAAACGCATGCTTGACGAATATATTCCTCACAGAAAAGGGCATCATAAGTGTGTATGTAGTGTAGGCCTCTTCCCTTGTATGAGGCCCATCATGACACTAATATTACTCAAATATCGTTCACATTTCACAAACAATACAAATACATGTGACCAACTTTTATGTCATTACAGGTCATAAACAGATATATTGAAAGTTGAAATGGTTCGCGGTGTTCGTGGGATTAAAATATATTATGAGAATTTCATAGCAATTCAGCCAATTCCCAATCCCGATACCTTCGTGAAACATGTGGTACTGGCTAGATATTAACATGATTTTAATTGCTATTCTCTCTTGTTCAAGCAAACCCCTATCAATATTATCATTGTTTCTAGCTTGGTTACGGGCACACCAACCAAAACAGAGCTTTCAAGAATCTTCAGTGTGACCATGATGTCACCTGTGTCTCGGTGTCTTTGTGTGTAAGTGTAATTGCCAAGTCGTGCAGCATGCCTACGTACTACAAGTTATTACACATACACTTATTCAAACAGTTATTTCTTGCACAACTCGAAAACAGCAACACCAGTGCATTCTTAACCAGGCATTCTGGAAGTGTTCCCTGCCATCCAATGTGGCATCCAGACCACAAAATAAGCTATGTTACTTGTCAAAGGTAAATGTTGCTTGATGATAGTTCTCCTTGCACCTACAGGAGGCTGCGCTCTTCACGTCACTTCAAGGACGAATGTACTTGGTGGAGCAGGGTACAGGATTCCTCCTCGGCGAAACAGGAATCCTGCTCGGCCAAAAAGATATAATCCTCAATCTGACATTCGTCGAGGGTTGAGACCAGTGACAAGATATTTCAATCCATCACTGGGAGCTTCCATTCGTAGCAAGTGTAAAGCTTTCAATTAATTAGCAGAGGTAGGATGACTCTGAGGCTCTGACCTTGACCTTGACAAACATAGTTCAAACCTTTGCGAATAAGGATGTACTGTTTTTGGCCTTGGGATATCTGCTGACAACTCGTAACATACCAATCCCTGAAGCAAATAATTTCCACCGTTTAAGGAATCATTGAATATAAATAGAAAATACACGAAAAGTCAAAATGTATTTTAGGTTTATTGGCGCATCACGTTCCACAAATTGGTAATATTCATAATTTTTATACTCAGAGGGTCAAGTTAGTGGTAATAGGAAAGGTAAAAGTGTCACATAATAAACCCTCAGAGTGCAAGTATGCTTGAATCCGCTGTCAAGTTGACAGATCCCCTTCCAAGCAAGTATTGACGTGTGTGAGACACTGATGAATACACAATGATCCAGACAGTGACACATCGCATGCTGATCGCCCATTCATACTTCTCGACGCTACATCCGCTCCAATGTTTCTCCAGAACCCCAGGTTCAAACATGTTTAATTATGAAATATGTATGTCCCGTCAATGCATTGGATCAGCGCCAGCTTCGAGACGGACAAACTATGTTGATATATTGACTGACCAGTATTGACAGTCGGTCACACTAATTTGGACATAATTCTGTTGAGAACAAATACAAACCTGATACGGCGTCTAATGAAATGTGCGGAAACTAACGGGAAAAACATGACCAAAAACGCATGCTTGACGAATATATTCTTCACAGAAAAGGGCATCATAAGTGTTATGTAGTGTGTCCATATAACAGCGACGCTTCTCCTCTCCCTTGTTTGAGGCCCATCATGACACTTATGGTACACAAATATTGTTCGTGGGGATTAAAATATAATATGAGAATCCCATAGCAATTCAGCCAATTCTCAATCCCAATACCTTCGTGAAACATGTGGTACTAGCTAGATATTAACATGATTTAATTGCTATTCTCTCTTGCTCAAGCAAACCCCTATAGATATTATCATTGTTTCTAGCTTGGTTACCACAATGGCCACACCAGCCATTACAGAGCTTTCAAGAATCTTCAGTGTGACCATGATGTCACCTGAGTCCCGGTGTGTTTGTGTGTAAGTGTAATAGCCAAGTCGTGCAGCATGCCTACGTATTACAGATCATTACACACACACTCATTAAAACAGTTATTTCTTGCACAACTCGAAAACAACAACACCAGTGCATTCTTACCCAAGCATTCTGGAAGTGTTCCCTGCCATGTGGCATCCAATTGTGACGATAAGGTCTCTGGGGGTAGGCACTTTGCCTGAGATTTGGCCAATTTTCGTGGGGGGGGGGGGGCAGTCATATCCACACTTGGGGTTGGTTGTTGATAGAAATCAACACAAGTTTATTACGATGGTAAATCATTTGAGCATAGTTGATGCAGTTTATACAGTTTTTCCCGTGATTTAGTTTATGTTTTGCCGGCTGCCGGCCGTATCCCATGCGGTTTTATTGCATTCGCCAGGGGGCGCGACGGTCGATTTGTTTACATTTTGGCCGGCCGCTTCGAGAGTGATTTTAATGCCTGGGAGGTATAATTATCTCAACCTATACATTTATTTACGGGGCAGGGTGTGGGAATTCATTGGGGAAACATAATTTAGGGGATGTTAGGGCATATTTCTTTAGTTATTTAGATTTTACAGTGAGCAATACCAGCGTGGCTAAACCGGAAGTGGAGAGGCTATTAACGCCTGGCATTCTGGGAATTCTGGCCTCAATCTGAGCCAGAATATTGCATAATTGACCCCTGAACCCGATCTGGGTTACCGTGACCTGGTTCTTGAGCCAGTCTATTTAAGCAGCGCTCCCAGGGGAAATTTTCAGTCTGCAGCCCAGCGGGGCAAGGAGCAACACCTGGTAGAGGAGATCGACCAGCAGGGCTATAGGAGCTACACATATGATCTGGAGCAACACTTAATGAATTGGAGCTACATATTGCCTGGAGATACATCTGGGAGCTACAGTAACTTATATACATGGGAGCCACAAACATTCGGGTTATTTTAGGCCAGTGAAGGTGGATAATATATTTTGGGACATAATACTTTAGGCCAAGTTAGGCAACGGTATCTCAGGATGGGATTTTGGACACATATATTTTCTGGGCCACATTTAGGCAGTTTTAGGTCGAGTTAGGCCTGGCAAATAGTTATATTCTGTGTATACATTGAGGCCTTTTGAGGCAGAGTATTTTTGGGGGCTGTGTTTTATGCCCATTGATGAATAGTTATTTGGATTATATACATATTTTGTGTCATTTGGAAACTTTATATATTTTATGTCGGATGTAAATAAAACATGTAAGACTGTACATGGTGTTGTGTGTATGAGTCATCATCTCGCTGCTGCTCTGGTGCAAGATTTGGAGGAAAAGACAGATGCTCGCTCGGTTAACCGTTACAATTCTGGTGTCAGAAGTGGGATGCTTTTGCCTCGTTGGTAATAGCATCCTGTGATGCGATTCCACGTTATGGGTTTCCTGTCTTGCATCAGGCATAGGTGATGGCTCGCCATGGTACATGGGAGCCACAATATGTGTTGGACAACTTGTCTGTCGCCAGTGATCCACATACCAGCTCCAGGAGATGGAGAGACGGAGCGACTAAGGTACCAGCACACACAGTGGAGCCACATGGATGGTGGAGCGACCATGCAGCTAGCCCTGCCTCCTATGTACGGGGTCATGGCACTGGGACTGTGCCTGAACAGCCTCCCCTGTTGCCAGAGATGGGGGATTCAGCACCACCAGTGAGTGGCAGTGGCACCTATGGACAGACGGGCCATGCTGCAGGAGCAACATCATGTGCTGGAGAGTGAGGTGTGTGGCATGCGTGGTGTAGCTGGTGGTAGGCCTGCAGTACCACGGCGGAAATGCCCAAAGATGGCTCCCAGGCCGAGGCCATATCTGGCGGATCGTGGCAGGGATCTTGGTGGTGACCCCTATGAGAGGCAGCGGGCTGTCAAGCATATGTCCCATCAAGTGTCTGTGAATGCCGAGATTGTTGAGGGGAGTGTAGGCCGAGGTCCTGTTGCTATGGGAAGGATATTCCAGAGAGTGTGGCCACCAAGTGGAGCCTCTTCTGGTGATCGGCCTGGTAGGAGCCACAGTGAGAGAGATCCTCAGCAGCTCAGGAGTAGTGGGTCCATCCATCAGTTTACCAGAAGGCCTCGTTTCACCAGTTTTACTGGGAAGGAGCGATGGACCGTTTGGTTCAATAGGTTCCAGGACGTGACTGAGGAACTGGGCTGGAATGAGGAGGAGCAACATGTGGAGCTGTTGTCAAAATTAGAAGGTGTGGCAGGGGAGTTTGTGTTTGGGCAGCTGTCCAGGAAAACACGTATGGACTATAAGTCCCTCGTGAGTGAACTGGCTCTCAGATTCAGGGTGGTTGAAACAGCAAAGTCATTTGCTGCCAGATTTAGTAACCGCTGCCAGAAACCATCTGAACCTGTAGAGGAGTATGCTGCCAAACTCAAGTACTTGTATGACAAAGCCTACCCCTCCAGAGATCGCCAGACACGCCAGGAGGACCTGTTGAGGAGATTCTTGGATGGACTCCAGGATGAGAGAGCTAGCTGGCAGGTCGAGTTTGTGAAGGACCCCAAGGACATAGATGCTGCTGTGGATGAGGTGGTCAGCTATAAGGCGACCTGGTGCCGAGATGACCCTCAGTCGAGGCAGACTGCTCGCACAATACAGCAGGCCTATGAGGAGCAACATGGCACGTGTGTGCAGGAACAGCTCTCTGGGGAGAAAAAGTGGAGCCACAAAGAGGGGGCCCAGACTCAGGGGGAACAGAGCATGATGGGTGTCCTGCAGGAAATCTTGAAAGCCCTGCAAGAACGACAGTCTGAGGGTTGGTCGTCAGATGACCTAGGCACAGTAGGCAGACAGACTGGGGACATGCAAAACTCCCAGAGGGGAGCCTGTTATGGCTGTGGTCTAGAGGGCCACTTTGTGCGGGAATGCCCAACCATGACTTATGGTGGTAGGAACCAGGTGGGACAAGTTGCTGTTCAGAGCGACCCAAACGGGCAAGGGCTTGCTCCAGTGGCCATGGGGCAGCCCAAGCAGCAGTAACAGGCCAGATCAATGAGAGGTCTCAAGAGACTGGGGAGTCAATCCAGCTCCCCAGGAGCAACAACGACCACGCAGGGGAAGCAGTTAAGTCCAGGATGACTGATGCCGACATGGGCACTTCTGCAGATGCCAGCGGGGATACCGACCTAGAGCTGTTAGAGACAGTGCCGGTCGAGGGGCTGGGTCTGGGAGTTGCGTGTCAGGGCATGGCAGTCAGTAGGGACCCCAGGATAGGTGCTGGGAAGGAGCTGTTTGGGACAGCGGTGGCTTCCATGTGTGGTGCTTGTGGCTCTGGGAATGCTGATGGTGGAACCAGTGGAGATCTAGAGTGTGCCTGGGCGGGCACGGAGGGAGCGACAATGATGACTCCAGTGACTGATGCTGACATGGGCGCCTCAGCAGATGCCAGCGAGGGTTCCGACGGGCTGTTGGAGACAGCGCCAGTCGATGAGCTGGATCTGAAGGCTGCGTGTCATGGCATGGCAGTCAGCAGTGATCCCAGCACCGGATATGCTGGAGGGGAGTCACGTGAAGCTACAGAGTATGATGCCACTGGCTCCGAGGGTGGCCTCAGCAACACAGGGACAAGAGAGTCAGAGGGAGCGACAACAGCGATTCAGGTGACTGATGCTGACATGGGCGCCTCGGCAGATGCCAGCAAGGGTTCTGACGGGCTGTTGGAGACAGCGCCGGTCGATGAGTTGGATCTGGAGGCTGCTTGTCAGGGCATGGCAGTTGGCGGTGATCTCAGCACTGAATGTGCTGGAGGGGAGTCGTGTGTTGTTCTGGAGCTTGGAACAGGCAGTGGGTTGTCATGACTACGCGGAGACTGCTCCAGCATGGAAGCAGACAGGCGAAGTCTTCACAACACTGCCTTGGAGAAGGCATGAATGATGCCGACGGCCGAACAGTGCCACCCGCTGATCAAGCAGTGACTCTGGAATGCTGGCGAGGTGAAGGAGCCAGACCTAACGACACTGGGAGTCAACTAATGACTCCAGAGCAAGAGCCTGGGAACAGATCCGACCAGGACGATGCAGCTGGACGAGCAGAGACTCGCCATCATTGGTCTGATGGAGGGGCCAGCACAGACATCAACGGCAGCCGAGAGGTAACTCGGGCACTGGATGGAGCTCAAGAGTCCCAGCCTTTGATGGAACAGGATGTCGGGCTGTTCATCTTGTGGCAGCTATGGGTCATGTGGCAGGTGACGAGTTGGCTGGGGAGTCGACCACAATGGTTTCCAGACCAGACTGGCAGACCAACCTTGTTGACGGATGAAGGACTACTGTGGAGGAGCCAGCAGGACAATGCTACAGACGGACCTGATGAATGGGAGACTGATCCTTCAGGACGCGACAAGTGGCGGCGCATCGCGAGGACAGACGGCTGGGAACCCGGAGGGCCATCTCTTCGTGGGAAAATGTGTCGAACTCCGCATCGTCGAGGATTTCGTGGCGTCGTCGTGGACACCTGTTGTTGTCTGCAAATTCTGAACGTTTTGTGTGAATGTTTTGTGTTTATGATGTGATGTGCATGTACTATTTGTGTATTTCCACGTTTTGTTTATATGTCATATATCATTTTGCTTGTAATTATGTGGGGACACTTTTAATTACAAGCGGGGAGTAGTGTGACGATAAGGTCTCTGGGGGTAGGCACTTTGCCTGAGATTTGGCCAATTTTCGTGGGGGGGGGGGGGGCAGTCATATCCACACTTGGGGTTGGTTGTTGATAGAAATCAACACAAGTTTATTACGATGGTAAATCATTTGAGCATAGTTGATGCAGTTTATACAGTTTTTCCCGTGATTTAGTTTATGTTTTGCCGGCTGCCGGCCGTATCCCATGCGGTTTTATTGCATTCGCCAGGGGGCGCGACGGTCGATTTGTTTACATTTTGGCCGGCCGCTTCGAGAGTGATTTTAATGCCTGGGAGGTATAATTATCTCAACCTATACATTTATTTACGGGGCAGGGTGTGGGAATTCATTGGGGAAACATAATTTAGGGGATGTTAGGGCATATTTCTTTAGTTATTTAGATTTTACAGTGAGCAATACCAGCGTGGCTAAACCGGAAGTGGAGAGGCTATTAACGCCTGGCATTCTGGGAATTCTGGCCTCAATCTGAGCCAGAATATTGCATAATTGACCCCTGAACCCGATCTGGGTTACCGTGACCTGGTTCTTGAGCCAGTCTATTTAAGCAGCGCTCCCAGGGGAAATTTTCAGTCTGCAGCCCAGCGGGGCAAGGAGCAACACCTGGTAGAGGAGATCGACCAGCAGGGCTATAGGAGCTACACATATGATCTGGAGCAACACTTAATGAATTGGAGCTACATATTGCCTGGAGATACATCTGGGAGCTACAGTAACTTATATACATGGGAGCCACAAACATTCGGGTTATTTTAGGCCAGTGAAGGTGGATAATATATTTTGGGACATAATACTTTAGGCCAAGTTAGGCAACGGTATCTCAGGATGGGATTTTGGACACATATATTTTCTGGGCCACATTTAGGCAGTTTTAGGTCGAGTTAGGCCTGGCAAATAGTTATATTCTGTGTATACATTGAGGCCTTTTGAGGCAGAGTATTTTTGGGGGCTGTGTTTTATGCCCATTGATGAATAGTTATTTGGATTATATACATATTTTGTGTCATTTGGAAACTTTATATATTTTATGTCGGATGTAAATAAAACATGTAAGACTGTACATGGTGTTGTGTGTATGAGTCATCATCTCGCTGCTGCTCTGGTGCAAGATTTGGAGGAAAAGACAGATGCTCGCTCGGTTAACCGTTACACAATTCACAAAATGAGCTGTGTTACTTGTCAAAGGTAAATGTTGCTTGATGATAGTTCTCCTTGCACCTACAGGAAGCTGCACTCTTCACGTCACTTCAAGGACGAATCTACTTGGTGGAGCAGGGTACAGGATTCCTGCTCGGCGAAACAGGAATCCTGCTCGGC
Organism: Terebella lapidaria; assembly: GCA_949152475.1. Classification (NCBI taxonomy): domain Eukaryota; kingdom Metazoa; phylum Annelida; class Polychaeta; order Terebellida; family Terebellidae; genus Terebella; species Terebella lapidaria. Next base: position 2,080,703 of record OX424570.1, on the reverse strand, counting down.
CAAAAAGATGTAATCCTCAATCTGACATTCGTCGAGGGTTGAGACCAGTGACAAGATATTTCAATCCATCACTGAAAGCTTATCGTAGCAAATTCGTAGCAAATGTAAAGAATTCAATTAATTAGCAGATGTATGATGATTTCTGAGGCTATGACCCTGACCTTGACAATCATAGTTCAAACCTTCGAGAATAAGGAAATACTGTTGTTGGTGTTGGTAAATTTGAATCATTCACTGCGACCCTCAAATGAAATAAACCATCCATGTACGTTAATTACATCAAATCCCCGCCTAATTCTCACCCCACAACTACAACTAATACAGGTATCAGCAAGGTCATGCTAATTCAGTTCGTGTGTTGCCATCAATTATTCATTCACCTCAAACCTATGGCGGTTAAGTCGCATAATATTCTTGAACCGGATTGTCAATGCTTGAAAATATTCATACATGTACTTTGGAATATACCTTTTAACCATCCCACAAGTCCGAGTATACAAGCGACAAAATCGAAGGGAATGGCCCAGTCAGCAGAATACAAACACATTATACCCCGCAAGGTAGACGTTCAAGCAGTTAATAGGGAAGTAACAAATAAACTGGGAATCTCTAGGTTGGTAAATATAAAACAAAATATCATCAACACACTTCTATTCTGAGAGTAGAATATTATAGTTATATAAGGCAAAACGCATTCACTATGAACACCTCCGAACAAATCGCAAAAAAAAAACATTATTACAAAAGTACGTTCAAATATAGTAAAAAATACTGTAAATATATATATGTAGAAATGTGAACATGTTTCTGGATAGCTATACAATTTGTCATTTATTCATAGCATTTACAACATTATCATTTTTCAAAACACGATTCAGATTATTTTCCATATTATTGTTGTTACGAAATTCACTATGCAATTATGCCTGGACCTGATTATGGATCATATTTCATACTGATATCGGGGATTGGGCCTGTAAGTCTTGTTTCACATATGTCGTAAAATGACGTATTCAGGTACGTAGTGGTGACAAACATTGCCACGTGGTCATTTTCGCTGGATTTGCTCGAGTTCAGAAGCACCATACCACGGTGGCTAGGCGTTACGCGTTATTCAGGGAGTGCCGCGCAAAATCGTGAGTATTACGCGTTATTCGTGAGGAAATGTCATAGGAAACGACACAGGTCCTCACTTCAAATTGGGAAAATCAATGAAAAGGTTCATTTTCTTCCTAAAATTTTGTACCAAGAATTACACGCACGCATCGTTATATTTACGAAAATGGACACACAGATCGTGACAATACCCGCATACTTGCGACTCGTTTGTGAAATATCAACGGTTATCAATTGAAACCAACGAATTGTATGTCGGCAAAGAATAAAATGCTCGGAGAAGTCTTTCTTCGTTTTAACACCATTCAACCAGTTGTTTTAATTGAGTATTTTATAAACTGCAAAGTTTTTTGTTGTTTACGCATATCAGCCTGAGGGAGAAAACCTGCACACGCGTTACAGCATGAGGAAGCACGTGAGCGTTGTCGGGGATGGCAAAGCTGGCAATATGCATGATTTTTAAAGAATGATTTGAGGCTGCACATGCTTCAAATACTGACGATATACCTCATTTATCATTATCATCAATATGTTCCTCCCAATCTTCATAAATCTTTAATTGGCGATACAAGGAGTTTTTTTTCATGTATTTCACACAGAAGCCCACAAAGTGCAAACATTATCTCTTGAACTTAAATTTCATCAATGGACCAGTAAAACGGAGGAAGATTAGCATTAGGAAAGAAATATCCCTTCTTCAACAAAATATTTACTCATGCACATACGCGTAATGCCCTTTTGCAAATCGCGTAAAGTGAATGAAACATGATATATGTGCAACATTTTGAAGACTGGCACACGTGGAGCTCATACTATCACTCTCATAGACCTCGCATTTTGTCTATATTCATGCCGATACATAACATTTTCAAACCCAAAACCAATTAGAACGGCTGTCGAAGCCAAAATGACAGATATTGTGCAGCCAGAGGTATCGCAACACTGGCTTATTTAACTAAAACTATCAACAGCAACCCTGAATATGTCTAATGTTCCGTGCAAATCCAAATCCGACATTTCATAACGATAACATTAGCGAAATTTTATTTATTTCCTGCTAACGGTCACTCAGAGACTGCCATTTCCTCACGAATAACGCGTAATACTCTCGACTTTACGCGGCACTACCTGAATAACGCGTAACGCCTAACCACCGTGCATACAGAACTATTATTAAAAACATTGTTACAATTAATTTTTTAATATATTACAATTGCTTCGAATTACAGTATGCCACTTTTCATAATAATGAGCGGATGTTATTTCATAGTCAATTTGCCCCCGATCTATGTTATGTTTCACAACATGTTTTTGAACCCCATATTCCAATATGAGATTATTTTTTTAATGCTACAACCAAATCTGTACTCAGCATATGCCATACCATATATAGTCACAAACACCTCCGTAGGATCTATACTAGTCACGTAGTTTCACGGGAATGAACATTTTCTCTCCGTCAAGGTCACGACCTCGGAACATATAAACATTCGATTTCCATCCCTTTTAAATGGAATACAACGCTTAAGAAAATTGCATATTCGTTTCATCAGTGATTGTTAGAACGGGTGGTAACAAATGTAAGGTGATGTGTAAGGTGCAGGAGTGACATGAAATCACTTGTCACCAGAAGGTCAAATCACGTAAAATGTCACTGCTACAACAGCTTTTTCCCCCAAAATGGGACGATATATACAGAAGACTGTCCAGTGAGGTCACACGGGTTAACGGACCCCCCTCCCCCCGAGTGTGTATCCGATGACAAATGTGTATGTGACGTTAGCTTCGTGGTTGAGAGCAGGATCATTGTACTCGGTCACCTGGAGCAAGAGCGGATCCTGGCACGTTACGGGGAAAACAACACCGTATACAATTGATATCGACATCTCTATGTCGCCAGCGTATGGCGTTTTTGTCTCACAACTCGTACGTTATTCGAGAGCTAGTTTCGGATATGAGGACTTTGTTCAGCGATGTTCCAAGCTAGTATCCAAACTGTTGGGACAGTGATTATGTTTTACCAACCCTAATATCTGCTTTCAAGAAACTTTATGGACACCACCACATTCTGGTTGATAAGTATATAACATGACCAACCCACTGTGTGAGTGGCCTCCCTAAAACACAACATAATATATATTCGTTAGATTGACCAATCAGACTAACTTACGTCAGGCATAGTTACGGGCGCCAGAAAAGCGCGCCAAACTTAGTTACAGTTTACTTTCCAAGCTAGAGCCATTGCATGCAGAACGTCGTTACAACAGTCACCAATTCTAAACCGTTAGTACGTGGAATTAATCATACAATACAAGCATCAGCAACAGGATAATAAATGGTTAAACAGCAGTCAATCAGGTATTTAATCAATCGTTAACTATTCAAATCAATTGAATGTATGTTAATTACTATCAACATCATTGTGCATAAAACACACTCAAGCCCTATATAGCTTTGGTATATGGAACTCGAAATGTAGCGTAAAGCCTTTCGTGTCTCCAGGTGCAGAGCTGATTCGTGGAGCGGCTGGAGGCAGGACCAGGGAATCCTTGCTCAGGGGTAGGTTTTCCATGAGACATGGTTCTGTAGGCTTAACCGCCAGTGTTGATAGTAATATTGATCATTTGCTGATCAATGAAAGTATTGTAGTTCAGAGTATTGGTAGCTAGTATTTAGCCACTGTTATATCTAATGTATTCGACATGTAAAGTGCCACAGAATTAATCACATTTTGTACTATTTATACTAGTCATTTTACGCGTGTATTTTGTATTTTATTTGGAGGTGTTTGTGAGTGTGGAACCTAATAAACAAACGGAAAACCGATTTGTTTAGTGCGTGTCATAAGTACACTAAATCTGTCACCATCATGCAGCAAGACTTCTTTGCATGTTAATATTTCGGAATTCATGACGGGTGCCATGTGTGGGGCAGGAAATGCTCAATGATTCGGGAACACCTGATTTCACCTCTTTATGATCATATAATGGAGGTTCATGAAGTTCCTTACAGTTTTATCGATTTTGCCTGGCACTGGACTTTGAGATTGGTTTTGGTTTTGTTCACTCGGAATACTTTGTACTTGGGTATTGTTACATGTTTATAGTTAACATGGCTGTCAATAAAGACCTGTCTGCAAATATAATCATCACGTTTAATTAATTTTCTCTCTTCTGTAACTGTTGAATGGTAACTGATTGATATGACCAGGACTTCCCTGTGAATTTGGTTCATGAAAAGTTGCTGTACATGTATATCTCGGGAAACGGGAGGGTGCGAAATACATTTTGGATCTTTTATGGTCGAAATATGAAAAGAGATTCTGCAGTCATTAAATTTGTCTAGGCGCATTAAAGTACAGAGGAATAGAAATTATTACTGAGATGATTTTTGGGACTCATGTTTTACATGTAAGTTGTATTTATGTCTTTCCTCTGATATTATTGTGTGGTCTAATGATTCTGAATTACCGTAACATTCGCAAGAGGAGGTTCCGGTGGTTTAGCTACCTGGCTTTCCTGAAATATCCACATCACGTGCAATACATCCATTGATAGCATGTGTGTGATAATTTCTTATCCAGGGATCCAACTACCTGTAAGTAAATGTAATGATATTGGGTGGACCTGTGAATAAAAAATTATCTCTGGTATTACCTATCCTATTGGTGGGTATCACGTGCAATACATCCACTGATAGCATGTGTGTGATAATTTCTCATCCGGGGCTCTAATTATCTGTAAGTTAATGTAATAAATTTGGGTGGATCTGTGAATAAAAAATTCTTCCTGAAAGCTTCAAATCATGTTCACTACCTCTAACTGATAACCAGGTTTCTATTACCACCAACTATTGGTGGTAATAGATTGATACTTACATTCATACCACGGTGTCACTGCTGGCGGGCGTTAAATCTGTCCCCGAGAATACCATCAACTCAGTAGCCTTCTGGCTTGTGATTAGGTACATATGTACTTGTCATATATCTATTCCATGGGGATTGTTTCAGATTTCTAAATTACTTTCATAGGTTGTTGGGCAGTTGTGCGCTGATTCCATCAGGTGTACAGTAGAAACAACTACATTTAACTCACTGTCTGCCCCTGATGACGCCAGTGTGCCTTTGGATAGTCTATTTCGTCGGGCTTTGTTTCTATTGCAAAATGTTGTATTTTACGTTTGTTATTGACATCATCAAAATCTGACCATTGTTGGTAGTAGATTGATACTTACATTTCTAATTATGTTTATATAAGTGTGAAAAACACATCCGTAATCCAAGGTGTGGATAATGATGGAAACACGTAACCCACACGGTTGTCATATTGTTGTGACAGGGGCTAGGTGGCAACATAAGGAATCAGATGGGTAATAATCTGTAACATGGTAATGTGGCTTAACGTGACGTCATCAATTATGTAGCAGAGGAATCAGATGGGTAGTAATATGTAACATGGTATTGTGGCTTAACGTGACGTCATCAATTATGTAGCAGAGGAATCAGATGGGTAGTAATCTGTAACATGGTATTGTGGTTTAACGTGACGTCATCAATTATGTAGCAGAGGAATCAGTTGAGTAGTAATCTGTAACATTGTATTGTGGCTTAACGTGACGTCATCAATTATGTAGTAGAGCCTTTCCAGAAGCCGGATGAGACTATTTCCCAAGTGATATTTTGAACAGGACTATGCTCTTCAGGAAACGAAAGTGTGTTCCGTTCAATGATGATCAAAAGTAGGATGGATAAAACTAGATACTACCTATAATTGGCAAGAATTCGCCACTGGTCTAGTATTTGGTGGGAATTCATGAAAACTGCAAATAGTGGAGTTTGCAACGCCGCAGCGGATGTCTGATATAATTGACATGAATCATGCAACTACCGTCAAGATAATTTGCAGATTCGATTCGAGCAGTCATTTGTTGATGTCCCGCGAAAGGCAATATCAAAATTGATAGCAGCATTTTTCTGTGGAGAGAGAACAACAAAACCTGTTGACCACTTTGTGGTTCATGAAATACCATCAGCATATTAATACCACCACATTCCTCATTAAGTTGTTCGCAAGTAATTAATGCAAGCAATTAATGCATGAAAATTCCCGTATTAAACTATCAAGGAGTGATGTATGTTTTGATCCCCAACTGAGGTATTCGAATGATTTTGGAAACTACTGTGAATTAGGGAATGTTATTGATGGCCTAGAGATATATACAGACAGACAGACAGTATAGCCCACAGACAACTGCCATTGAACAACATTAAGGTTAGTCACAGAGATTTGTTGGAACGAAGTTTGCTTGTGAATTTCTGATTGTATCTTACATATGTTACATTATTTTTTTTTACAGTGGATAAGATATAGGAGATTGTTGAAGCCTCTGACCTCTGATCGAAGCCTCTGATACTATCATAGAAGCCTCTGATTTCCATGTGTTCTCACAGGGGGGATATCAGACCTGACACTTGATTGACGTGTACACTACCGGGCAGTTAGGTAGTAATATGTGACATTGTATTGTGGCTTAACATGGCATGATTAATAATGTAGCAGGTTCTTTCCAAACGCCAGATGCGATTACTTCCCAAGTGATGTTATGAAATAGAACAAGAGGGCCGTCGAGAGAGGCAGTCGGTCGTCAGGTGTCCCCCGGTACGTTCCGGGATAAAGTGCGTGACGTTGTTTGCCCCCCCTCCCCCCAAAAAATGTTTTTCTTCCATAATTTTTCTTTTCAAATTCGGCTGAAATTCAAAAGCAACCTACCTCAGGGCCCGATGTATGTGTACGAAGAGTTTCGTGATGATATCTTGGTGTGTTTCGGAATGAATCGCATGAAATTAATGTTGATTGTTCATAGATAGTTGTTAGAATAATATCACTTTGGTGTATGCTGCACTTTCAGAATTTTCAGTACGTCCGAGTGTGAGTTGAAAACATGCATACTCGTATTCACTTGAAGTGATTACTACAAAAACTCTATTCTGGTAGGACAGAGACTGTCCTATTTTCGAGCATGAATATGGGAAAAAAATACTAGTCTTCATGTTTTTCAGTGAAACCGTATCATGAACGTTGTTTACTACTATATAAGCCTATGATTTACATACGCTCTCACAGGGGGAATATATCAAATCTGACACTTGATGGAGTTCTGTCTGGTTAGGCAACCTGGCTTTTCTAGAATCTTCACATCACGTGCAATAATACTCTGATAACATGTGTGTGATAATTCCTTATCCAGAGTTCTAATTATCTGTAAATAAAAGTACTGGTATTGGGCAGACCAGTGAATGAAAACGTATCCTTGGTATTACCTACCCTATTGGTGGGTATCAAATCCTGAGCATCCTTGAAAGCTTCACATCATGTTTACCACCTCTAACTGATAATCTGGTTTCTAAATATGTATAATTAGATGTGAATGGTATTGCGTTGACATGCACCTGCCTAACAACTGCCCTGGTTAGGTGTTAACATGCTGGCTCACAACAAACTTCTCACCCTGACAGAAATTCGTATCAATCCGATCAAACACACATCCGTAATCCAAGAGGTGGATAATGATGGGAAAACGTAACTCCATTGTTGGTATACCGTAGTGACAGGGGCTAGGTGGAGAGATAAGGAATCAGATGGGTAGTAATCTGTAACATGGTATTGTGGCTTAACTTGACGTCATAAATTATGTAGTAGAGCCTTTCCAGTTCTAAGCCGGATGCGACTATTTTCCAAGTGATAGTATGAACAGGAATATGCTCTGCAGGAAACAACATTGTGTTCCCTTCAATGTTGCTCAAAAGTAGGATGGATAGAAACTAGATACGTCCTATAATTGGCAAGAACTCGCCACTGGTTAAGTATTTGGTGGGAATTCATGAATACTGCAAATAGTTGCAGCGGGTGTGTGATATAAATGACATGATTCATGAAGCTATTGTCAAAATAATTTGCAGATTCGATTCGAGCGGTCATTTGTTGATGTCCCGCGAAAGGCAATATCAAAATTGATAGCATTTTTCTGTGTTGAGAGAGCGACGCAATCGAACATGTTGACTACTTCGTCTCCTATGAAAGACCACTGTGCATCGTATTTAAGATATTAGCTTCTGCGGCATATTAATACCACCACATTCCTCGTTGAGTTGTTCGCAATCAATTAATGCAAGAAAACCCCCTGCATTAAGTCATCAAGGAGTGATATATGTTTTGATCCCAACTGAGGTATTTGAATGAAATTACTGCGAATTGAGAAATATTATTGTAGGCCTAGAGATATACACAGACAGATTGTCACATTAAATCCCCTCAAGCAAGTGAATATAACCGACAGACTACTGCACTAGAACAAGGGTTAGTCACAGAGATATGTTGGAATGAAGTTTGCGTGTGAAATTGTCATTTTGTTGGAACATTTATGTCTGCAAGTTAATGGATTACAGTTGTTCAATCATGGTCCGTACCATTTCAGTACCAACATTTTCCCTACCTGCACTGCATAAATTGCTCAGAGGTAACCCCGAGGAAACCTAATTGACAGCGCCTGGAATGCTGGATACTTTTCCGGAGACAATTAAAGCGCTCTGGCTCAGGGGAATGTAGAATAACATACGGAATTCCGCTATAATTGGTGCTCCTAGAACTGGTATGAAAATTTTATATGCACGTAACTCAAAAAATTTATTCAACCCTACTACGCACACAACGCAACCTTTATGCGACCTTCAACTGAAATGCTCAATAGGCCTACATCTACGTTAATTGCACCGTGTCACCCCAAAGTTCTCAAACACACTATAACGCCTTCCACAAGGTTGTGTTAATTCAGTTCGTATTACAATTGAAAATATTTCTTTAAACCGTCCTGTGGATTTACTTGCACAATATTTCTGACCTAGATGGATTGAAAATGGATTCATACTTTGGAGTAAATCTTCTCATCCCACAAAGGTCAAGGAACACACGATAACAGCAAGTGAAATAGTCAAATCAGCAGGTCACAGCCTCATCAATCCCGAGGGGGAATACATGGAAGTTACGAGTGAACTGGGAGTATTTGTAGGAAATAAAAGTATATTCATCTGATGTTGTGGCACTAAATAAAAAGTTCATCATTTTTATTGGGTAATAGTTTTCTTTAAAGACTGAAAGGACTTAATTTTGCACGTTGTTCATAGCAGTTAGGTATTAATATGCAGTTAGGTATTAATACGTAACACTGTATTGTGGCTCAACGTGGCGTAAATAATTATGAAGCAGGGTCTTTCCAAAAGCCAGATGCGATTACTTCAGGAAAACTATGTTCCTTTCCATGTTGTTCAAAAGTAAGATGGGAGAAACCAGTCTGGACGATTAAATATCAAGGACGCCATCGGTACAATATATAGTGGAAATGGACGCAGCGAATTGTGGATTAAAAATACTGCAGATGTCTGATATTATTGGCATGAATAAACAGTATTCATGAAATTATTGTCAAAAAATAGCAGATTCGATTCGAACAGCCATTTGCTGATGTCCGGTGAAAAAGCAATGTCAAAATTTAGAGCATCATTGTGTGGAGGGAGAATATCAGTCGAATGAGTTAATTTTGATGCCATCAGCACAGTCAGGATATATAGAATCTGGACCAAAGAAGCAAAAATTTCAATGGAAAGTTGACTAAGATGAAAGGAGCAAAATACACAAGAATAAAATGTATCCTACTCCATAGGTTGATTCAGACGGAAAGGCAAATCGGGAAACACAATGCAGTTAAATACAATTAATAAAAAAACCCCAACAACGCTGATTACCAAGACGCTTGGTACAGTGGTCGGTGAATGGTTGAAAACTTCTATACTCTGATTTTTCTAACTCGTTTACACCGTTTTTTGCTGATATTTTTGCGATGCTAAATCGTATCGTGTTATAACTTGGCATAGCTCACCTTGGGACCAAACGGCAATTTTCTGCAAACTTTCAGTCTTCTACTCATGAAACTGATAAAGTAAGTAATCTACTGCAATGATAAATTCCTCCTGAAAACTTTTCGTCTGCATGTCAATATACATTGTTTATCTTGAGCGCGTGACGGAACAGTCTATTCGGTTGATTCACGCAGGGAGCGCGAGTTAGGAATGGGACCGTCCCAGCCTGTAATTGGTATATAATAATGCAGCGCACGCCCCCATAGTACCTGACTTGAACATACATACCTAGAGAGAGTATGTTATATGAAAAATCCCACGAGGCGATATTGCGCCTTCATGCGTGGAACCAGCCAACAACAAGTGTACAAACTGTGTATGCCAAAACAACAACAACACGTGTTTGTTTGCTTGAGTCATTGTCATCATTGCCGAAAGTTAATTTGGTTGACGGCACACACTGTGGGTCGAGGCAGAATTATATAGATACCATGTTGCAATATGTTTGTGGTGTTCATACTGAACTCATATCCATTTGAAAATAGGTGTCAAAGCAGCGACCAAACAGGAGAATTGGTGATATAAGTATAATTTTCAATGATACTGGTGTATGAATGGAATGACCAATCAATGATCAGTCTAGATGTATTCAATCTATCATTTGCATGTAGAAGGCGCACGACAAATTTAACGTTTATAGCCTTGTATGGCATTACTAGGAATTGTGTCAACAAACGAAATTCATTCCCTTATCATAGCCAGGATATAGAACATGAAAATGGTGTCGATACCAGGTAACACTGCTGCCACCTAGTCAAGGTTATGTATTGCTCTCACGTGTGGAGCAGACTATGTCTCACATGCACAGGCCTTGCTGAAGTGAAGCGATACGGGCGAGCCCATTGTTCATATCCCGCTCTAGGGGCGATATGAGGACCATTCCACATTACTTGGGGAGGTTCTGGTCGTTTTTGGCAATAAAAACAATCAGTTTCACTCGGTATGTATGACAAATAATACACTGACGCTCGGCATGATATCGTGTATATCGCCTCAGTAAATAAAGTGAAAAGGTTCAACAAAATTGATGGAAAATGTTTTTCTTCGGATTATGTATCTTTGTGGACACATGAATCTACACAATAAAATCTACCAAAATTTGACCTGGGGAAATATGCCTAAAATGCGGAAATCCAAGATGGCCGCCATAAAATTTGCAAAATCTCATTACCCGTAATATTCCGTAAAATATATCGTACATTTTCATGTAATATATCGTTTCATATGTTTTTCTATACAAGGAATTCATTTATGACATTATTAACTCCATAAATCGAATACAGAACATGATATACCGATATTATTAATAAAAATGACGTTTTTCTAGCACATTTTTGGCCTAGCATTGCCTGAATGATGCATGACATGATGTCATGATAAAATTCAACTGAAACAAAGCATTTCGTGCACAAACTATCACATTTACTTGTGACATGCAATTATTAATCCACATATTACATTAGTTATTTATGATAGGCATACAGCTTTTTACATTTGTGATAGGTATTTGGCCCGATAAAAGGATGTTTTTGTCGGGGATAAAACATATGTTCATGTCGTTTTATGTGGAAAAATTAGTAACTGAAACTGGATATTAAGACATTGCAATGAATAACCAATAAAGGGTTTAAAGACATGAGACACTACATTGGTACAAAAGTACTGGTAGTTTATTACTGAAAACAGTCACAAGGCAGGTACACACAGGTACACCTACATGCGCGTACAAAAATGCACGTTTGTTCAAAATGAAGAAATAATTTGCATAGTTGTTCAATAAGTTAGATCATACTATTCAGCGTATCCAAGATACGTTCATTCAAGCAGATGGAAAGATTGCGGCTTTGATATAGTTACAGATCACTGCATTTATGCATCATTGTCATCACTGGGGTCGTGTGTTTGTCCATTGGCACATGTGAGACCTTTACAATGACCGCATGCAAGAGTACATAGTAGTCCATTTTTCTTGCAAGAACAAATGTTTTTGTCGCAACGTCCAGAGCAATTGCATCGGATGATTTTCAACAGTGACGAAGGGGCCGCAGGCTTTTCCATTCTGACTGGTTTCAAGACGGCAGCATTCTGAGTTTCGTGCAATGCCCAGCCCCATTGCACAACGTCTAGATTGTTGCCTGTCCAAGCTTGTACCTGGACATACACTCTACGACTGTGAAATTTAGCAGCATCTGACGTTGGAGGCAAACGCTCTGGAGGTATGTAACACAAACTCGAAACCACTTTTTCTGAGAACTTGGATGCTCTTGTCACATTCAAGTCAGTTCCTGGTGCACCATAGAGGATGGCAAGGGCTTCAATACCTGCCTGGTCGATGACATCATGACTACCACCCGAAGACAAGAACAACTTTGATGCATCATACAGACCGGCGTATTTTCCAAGCGCTGACACTTTGCCAATGCCATATGGTCTCGATGTCGTGTCGCAGCCAGACAATGCGTGTATAAAGAGCAGAGACTCGCTGATTTTGGGGTCGAGGTCATTTCTCAGCTTGCCGACATCAATCAGCCGTGTGCTTGTCTGCAAGTAGATGTTTTGGTGTTCACTTGATTTGAAGTGGTGCAGCAGCAAGACCAGCAGGTCAGTGTCGTCTCCAACCACAACGACGGGTGATGTCCTAGCGTTACTGCAGGCTACCATTGCGATATCGTAGTCTGCATCTTCTTTGGCGTGTTTGACATTGATGTCATTTTCCACCATCTCGGAACCCAGAAGATTGATGAACCGTTGTTGGTTTCTCGCATTAGCTAAGAACTGTTTTTTCTTCATTGTCAAGAGCATTGTTGGTGTGAACTCCACATTGACTCCGATGTCGTTACCGCTTCTTCTGATATGAGTTTCATCTTTAGTGCTTGGTCCGTTGTTGTATCCATCGAACACGACAGTAACATTCTGATATCCCTGGACATACTGGACGTACATCGTACACAGGTCTACGTATGATGCCGACTTAGGCCATTGAAAACGATGTAACATTGCACCTCCGTCAATGACATACGATGCTCCTGACGGACATGTGTTCACCACACACTCTGGCACCTTGCTGACCAATCCACTTTGGAGATCAGACTTGTCTGCAAGTCTCATTAGAAGCTTGGAGTCGAACAGCGATGGAGGATAGGAACACAGTTCAAACTCAAGTAGGGTCTGAAGGTCGACAGTTCCAACTCCGACGAGCAGGAGTCGTTGGTACAGATGTTGGGGATCAATCTCAATCTTTTCTCCATCAATGGAGACATACTCGGAGGAAGAAAGAGTTTTCGCTTGGTCTTTTCTGGAGAATGTATGACGTGAGACTGACATTCCTTCCATTGATCCAAGGATGGCGTTGCCGATCATCTCAGCATTGTCAACGTTCACACGCACGTCCGCGATGATGCCTGATGACAGACTTTGCAACTCCTGGGTACTTTTTGAGAATGGCTTTCTCTCTTCCATGTAGTCGAGGATGGTTTGCAGATCCTTTGCGTCACGTTTCAATCGTGTCTTTGTCAGGTCCTTGTGTACGTCGCCTGTCGATGCATTTGCTTGTTCTGTGATTTCATGCATGGCCTTGTTCACCTCTCCACAGACTGGCATTGACAGCATCCACACCAGACTGGTCGACTCGTTGAAACCACGACCTCTCGTAAGGCCACCAGCGGATTTCACACTGTTCATCAAAACTTGTTCGATGCACAAGTCGGTGAAAATGCCACTCCAGTAGCGGTCGCTTCGACGGATCACAAACAGTCCTTCAAGGAATTTAGAATACACGACAGGGTGTGTATTTTCTAAGTTATTCATTTTCCCCAAGAAGAGTACCAATGATTTTACGTAATTGTTGTGACCAGACGCAGCAATGGCAACATTTCATGAAGCGCTTGCATGTAGAGTTTCCAACTGCCCGTACGAGATGATCTAAGCAGTGTGCGGAGAATGCTGACAAGGCGCATGTACATGAGCCAGAGGTTTGCTGTGCGGTATCCTGACATGGAGGCAGTCCACTTTTCCTTGGCTGATTGCAGCTGTTCAAAGACGTTTGACTGTAGGGCTTCACCAATACTCATTTCACCGCTACTGACAGTTGAAAGAAGTTTGCTGGCATCTTGCAAAAGGTCGCCGGTTTCTGTGGTCGAAACTATGAGCATTAATTACGTGTGGTATATTTGGAATACATGAAATAAAACATCGGCATGATAAACTGGCTGAGGTAAAAATTGTCTAACAAAAGTGTAAGAATAACTCACGATGGTAATTTGTATCATCAGTGTCAAGTTTCGACAATAGATCACAAACAGGTTGGACAAGGTCATTGTTGTCATCCCTCGACCCTGTACATGTAGAAATATCATTTTTCGAAACAACCGGTTGATAATGACGAATGTATGTAGTTCAAACAACAGGAATTGTGTTGTTTGACATTTATAGACTCACCTTGAGTTTCTGTATCAGGAATGCTAACTATATGTACAGGGCGAAGTAGATGACATTCAACAGATGATGAAGCTCGTATTTTGTCCATGTGCGTGTTGTCATGCTGTGCACTGAGTCGTTCATCTAAATGAAGTCAAACATATCAAAATTATTGACTCACATGAGTATGTACTTTAAATATTGTTACGTTGGTGAAAAAGTTACCAAGTTAAATGGACAAAAACAATATGTGTAGTATATATCGATGAAAACTCACTGTGATCAAATGCATCCTTGGTGTCAGGATGCGGGAGTACCGGTGGGTCAAAGGCAGGTTGGGGAAGGCCGTTGTTCTTGACATTCGCACCTACATTTATGGATTTTACTTGTATGTTTCAAACAGCCATGTCCATATCAAAATAAATTTAAGAAACAGCCAAATATGTTGGTTGACATTTATGGACTAACCTTGTGTCTCTGAATCAAGAGTGTGAACTACATGCACAGGGTGAATTAGTTGTGTGTCATCAGATGACGAAGCTGGTAAGTTGTCCATGTGCGTGATGTCCCGCTGCGCACTGAGTTGTTCGTCTTTATTTAAATGTAATCAAACAAATGCTAATCATGAGCAATCATTTGGTATCACTTTCGTGACTATGACGGTATATGTTTTTTTTTATTGAAAACTATGAATTTGTCCGACAAAATCAAAGGTTCGTCTGGCAATTTGAGTGTCTCATTTTATACAAATAGATGTAATTGATAAGATCATAACATCATTTGTTATGAGATTCGTTATGTTATTTGCAGTTATTAACATACATTACATGACATGGACACATATATATGACTAGACAACTCACCAGGTGTATCATCGATGATTCTTGGGACAGGTACATCAAGCATGAGTGAGGTAACAATTGCACCCAGTGCACTGTCCACCAGCAAGTGAGCCCGTACTGCTCGTGCCACTGCCTTCCCGGTCAACATCTGGTCAACACTGCCTTCAGCATACACTTGTCCGATGATCTCTTTGAGTCCTGATCCAGCCATCAAACTGCCTATTGTGCCCAGGAAACTCATTTCAGTGTGGAATCCTCCGAGTATCAAAGGTAACAACGGGTGCTACACCGTGGCGTCGTGCATGGTCAGACACATACTCCAGTGTCGAGCGGACACATGTGGGATCACTTGGCATCAAGTTGATCACTGGGAGGAAGATTTCGGAGCTTTTCCCTGGATGCGTCATACCATTGTGCAGAAGCTGCGTGCATCCGAACCACATTGGTTGAGGCTTTGGGAAGTGACGGGATACTTGCCATAACAAGTCTACCTTACTGTTTTCTTCACAATAACAGAAAGGTCCGAGTTTGGTGTAGATGATGCTGTTTTGAACTCCTTTCGGATTTTTTTGGGTTACGATTTGAACGTGACCAATTTTCTTCAGATCATCGATGTTTATATTGACTCGAGGTACCTTTCGAATGGCCTTGACAGCAGGAGTGCACGAAGCCATTTGTCCCATGACATGAATTGAACCATTGCCGTCGAGTGATTTCGTGAGGTGGTCGATGTTGTCAGCTTCGTATTGGACAAACGCACCGGAAATGTCATCAATGATGTCAACCCCCTGTGAAGCAGCAGCATTCCGCCTGTAGTTACAGGCCTCGCTGTATGACGAGCAGAAGCCCAGCTTGCTGACCAGGTCCACCAAGTCCCTGTGACCATACCTGTGTTCCAAGGTCACACTCAGGCCGACTTGAAGAGGGGGAAGGAAAGCACGGGGGCAAGTTGATTGCATGATGGCTTGTCCGATTGATGCTGTTCGCAGTCTTGAATTTTGGCTCTTGATGATGGTCTGCAGCAGTAGCCTCAAGGACTGTGGTAAGTAAGCTATGTTGTCATCAAGAGATTTCATCTCACTGGCGTCAGGGTAAACATCTTTGTGTTTCGTCACAGACTTAATATCTGCGCGTATGTGTTGCCCAACGACTTCAATAAGTGCATCCATGTTGTCACGGTTGGTTGAGGATGCAATTGCGTGCGCTCTGTGGATGATGCTCTTAACGTTAGCCGTGAGGCTTACAATGTTGGGCTGATGGTGAATTGTTGTGATGCACACTTGGTCGCCATAATGTGCAAGGAGTTCTCTCTTGAGTTGAACACGGGTGTAAATTTCATCCTCGCTGTGGCCACTCTGCGCTCTCATGACGCGATACAATTCGTCCAGTGTAATTGTCTCGTCATCGTTCTGCTCCAGGTATTCAACGGCTATTTTGAATGCTGTCTGTTTCAACGAGCTCTTTGGGCGTCCAACTTTAGGCTTTTTCTGCGGAATTTCCTCACTGACCTCATACGCTGTGGGAATATTTCTTCCACTTCCGAAATGTTTATCACAATCCTGGTGATAGAGGGCTTCAGCGGCTTTGAGATCATACACGGCGGCAAGCCTTGATTGCACCACTTCGGCCCATTCATCTTGTCTTTTCAAGCAATGGGACTTGATGCTCTCTTGGTATTTTGAATGGACTATGTGGCTATATTGGTATTCATGTCGATCGGGATGTTTGACGGCAGCATCTACGTCAACATGTATGCCACAGAGAACGCAGTGTGTTTTACAGTTGAAAGAGCAGTTTGATCTGAGACTCGGTCTTGAGAGTGATTCAACTGGTCTCCGTTTCCTGGCTGTCTGAATAGCTTTTGGGTTAGTGTGTCTACTACGACAAACTTGATGCACATAAATGGCAGAGTTCTGGGTGTATACAACGTCTGCAACTTCCAAGTTACGTAACCTGTTTGCAACATTTATTCCGGCACAACCTTTCTCTGTGAGTTTTGTATAATCATGTCCATTTTCAATATCAAGGGGCATCGAACATAGTACACATTTGGCCATATTAACAGGCTCAAGAAATCACAAATTAAGTCAAACCTGTGCCAGAATCCACACGTCAAAAGCGGCTTTATCCATGATCATTGTGCATAGTGAATATCAAAACCCAATTCAATACAACATTCCACACCATTATCATATGGGCATCATTGTGAATGCCACACCTGTATTTTCACCTGGATCACCTGAACCTCTGTATTGATGACGTTATTGTTTGCATTGTTTGTTACCTAGTAACGTGATGTCATCAAATGTTAGTAAATTGCAGCTTGTGGAACACAAATTGAATTATATTTTATGTGAGAAGTACTCCTCAAGTTGGACGCCCTATCGCCAAATATATGTGCATTATTATTATTATTATTTAAATAGTATTGGCTTTAGATTATTCGATTGACGGATGTATAATATACTCATTTGGTAATGTTCTTCTGCTAAGTATTCTGTCATAGGCATTATGCATACTTACCTAAGTTCGTAAGCGCAGTACTTTCATGTTCATTTTCACACCAAAAAAATGTTATTTTTATTAATAATATCAGGTATATCATGTTCTGTATTCGATTTACGGTGTTAATAATGTCATAAATGGATTCCTTGTATAGAAAAACATATGAAACGATATATTACATGACTATATATGATATATTATAACTGAATATAACAAGAAACTGAGATTTCACACATTTTATGGCGGCCATCTTGGATTTCCGCATTTTAGGCATATTTCCCCAGGTCAGATTTTGGTAGATTTTATTGTGTGGGTTCACAAGTTCACAAGGATACATAATCCAAAGAAAAACCGTTTCCATCAATTTTGTTGAACCTAAGTCATTTTTTCGTGTTTATTTACTGGCCAGCGCCAGCGTCAAGACGGACAAACTATGTTGATATATTGACTGACCAGCATTGATAGTCAGTCACACTAATTTTGGACATAACTCTGTTGAGAACAAATACAAACCTGATACGGCGTCTAATGAAATGTGCGGAAACTAATGGGGAAAACATGACCAAAAACGCATGCCTGACGAATATATTCCTCACAGAAAAGGGCATCATAAGTGTGTATGTAGTGTAGGCCTCTTCCCTTGTATGAGGCCCATCATGACACTAATATTACTCAAATATCGTTCACATTTCACAAACAATACAAATACATGTGACCAACTTTTATGTCATTACAGATCATAAACAGATATATTAAAAGTTGAAATGGTTCGCGGTGTTCGTGGGATTAAAATATATTATGAGAATTTCATAGCAATTCAGCCAATTCCCAATCCCGATACCTTCGTGAAACATGTGGTACTGGCTAGATATTAACATGATTTTAATTGCTATTCTCTCTTGTTCAAGCAAACCCCTATCGATATTATCATTGTTTCTAGCTTGGTTACCACAATGGGCACACCAGCCATTACAGAGCTTCCAAGAATCTTCAGTGTGACCATGATGTCACCTGAGTCCCGGTGTGTTTGTGTGTAAGTGTAATTGCCAAGTCGTGCAGCATGCCTACGTACTACAAGTTATTACACATACACTTATTCAAACAGTTATTTCTTGCACAACTCGAAAACAACAACACCAGTGCATTCTTAACCAGGCATTCTGGAAGTGTTCCCTGCCATGTGGCATCCAATTCACAAAATAAGCTGTGTTACTTGTCAAAGGTAAATGTTGCTTGATGATAGTTCTCCTTGCATCTACAGGAGGATGCGCTCTTCACATCACTTCAAGGACGAATCTACTTGGTGGAGCAGGGTACAGGATTCCTGCTCGGCGAAACAGGAATCCTGCTCGGCCAAAAAGATGTAATCCTCAATCTGACATTCGTCGAGGGTTGAGACCAGTGACAAGATATTTCAATCCATCACTGAAAGCTTATCGTAGCAAATTCGTAGCAAATGTGAAGAATTCAATTAATTAACAGAGATATGATGATTTCTGAGGCTATGACCTTGACTTTGACAAACATAGTTCAAACCTTTGCGAATAAGGAAATACTGTCGTTGGCCTTGGGATATCTGCTGACAAGTCGAAACATTTCAGTCCCTAGAGCAAATATTTGTAGCCGTGAGCGACTGCCATGGAGCTATTTTCATGGAGGAATGTAATTTATATGCTGTGAGACTTTTGCTGGGGGAAAGCTTCTACTTGCCATCTTTGTGACTTATGAACGTTGAATATGAACGTAGTAAAAGTGGGAATTGGCAAGGAGTCTGAATTGTTCCAAAGTTATTTTGTGAATGGGAAATTTTACGTGTAAAATTATAATTATACATGTATGTATAATTATATATATTTCTATATGTTTATTTTTTTTACGCTTCTGTTCTGTACAGCAAAACTACCTGACAACGCCTATAATGATGGATATTTTCCCCGAGATAATTACAGCTCTCTGACTCAGGGGTATGTAGAATTACAGACAATGTTTCGCTATCACTGTGCTTTTAGATCTTTTCTGAATACCCAAGAGAATCCCATCCCTTGTTATATGCACCTAACTCAAAGAACTCATGAAACTCTTCCACGCACACAACGTATAAGACTTCTTTCTTCCCCAAACAGACTAACATTGCTATATATAGAGCGTTACCTAGTTCAGTTTATTGTGCTAGATCAGTCATCGTAAACATACACTCCAAATAAAGTTACCCTATAATTTTCCAAACATAAATACATTATACCAAATTTAATATAGAAACATTAAGCAAGAAGGCCTTTTTACCAACCTAATTACTAGCGTTAGTTAGTGTATCCATTCGTGCATATTACGTATATAAACTTTGATGGTGCACAGATCCAGCTGAAAATTAGCTTTGTCTCGTTGCTCAACTCACACTAGTTTCGGATATGAGGACTTTGTTCAGCGATGTTCCAAGCTAGTATCCAAACTGTTGGGACAGTGATTATGTTTTACCAACCCTAATGGCTGCTTTCAAGAAACTTTATGGACATCACCACATTCTGGTTGATAAGTATATAACCTGACCAACCCACTGTGTGAGTGGCCTCCCTAAAACACAACATAATATATATTCATTAGATTAACCAATCAGATTAGCTTACGTCAGGCATAGTTACGGGCGCCAGAAAAGCGCGCCAAAATTAGTTACAGTTCACTTTTCAAGCTAGAGCCATTGCAGGCAGAACGTCGTTACAATAGTCACCAATTCTGAACCGTTTGTACGTGGAGTTAATCATACAATACAAGCATCAGCAACAGGATAATAAATGGTTAAACAGCAGTCAATCAGGTATTTAATCAATCGTTAACTATTTAAATCAGTTGAATGTATGTTAATTACTATCAACATCATTGTCCATAAAACACACTCAAGCCATAGCTTTCGTATATGGAACTCGGAATGTAGCGTGAAGCTTTTCGTGTCTCCAAGTGCAGAGCTGATTCGTGTAGCGGTTGGAGGCAGGACCAGGGAATCCTTGCTCAGGGGTAGGTTTTCCACGAGACATGGTTCTGTAGCCTTAACCGCCAGTGTTGATGGTAATAGTGCTCATTTGCTGATCAATGAAAGTATTATAGTTCAAAATATTGGTAGCTAGTATTTAGCCACTGTTATATCTAATGTATTCGACATGTAAAGTGCCACAGAATTAATCACATTTTGTACTATTTATACTAGTCATTTTACGCGTGTATTTTGTATTTTATTTGGAGGTGTTTGTGAGTGTGGAACCTAATAAACAAACGGAAAACCGATTTGTTTAGTGCGTGTCATAAGTACACTAAATCTGTCACCATCATGCAGCAAGACTTCTTTGCATGTTAATATTTCGGAATTCATGACGTGCCATGTGTGGGGCAGGAAATGCTCAATGATTCGGGAACACCTGATTTCACCTCTTTATGATCATATAATGGAGGTTCATGAAGTTCCTTACAGTTTTATCGATTTTGCCTGGCACTGGACTTTGAGATTGGTTTTGGTTTTGTTCACTCGGAATACTTTGTACTTGGGTATTGTTACATGTTTATAGTTAACATGGCTGTCAATAAAGACCTGACTGCAAATATAATCATCACGTTTAATTAATTTTCTCTCTTCTGTAACTGTTGAATGGTAACTGATTGATATGACCAGGACTTCCCTGTGAATTTGGTTCATGAAAAGTTGCTGTACATGTATATCTCGGGAAACGGGAGGGTGCGAAATACATTTTGGATCTTTTATGGTCGAAATATGAAAAGAGATTCTGCAGTCATTAAATTTGTCTAGGCGCATTAAAGTACAGAGGAATAGAAATTATTACTGAGATGATTTTTGGGACTCATGTTTTACATGTAAGTTGTATTTATGTCTTTCCTCTGATATTATTGTGTGGTCTAATGATTCTGAATTACAGTAACATACGCAAGAGGAGGTTCCGGTGGTTTAGCTACCTGGCTTTCCTGAAATATCCACATCACGTGCAATACATCCATTGATAGCATGTGTGTGATAATTTCTTATCCAGGGATCCAACTACCTGTAAGTAAATGTAATGATATTGGGTGGACCTGTGAATAAAAAATTATCTCTGGTATTACCTATCCTATTGGTGGGTATCACGTGCAATACATCCACTGATAGCATGTGTGTGATAATTTCTCATCCGGGGCTCTAATTATCTGTAAGTTAATGTAATAAATTTGGGTGGATCTGTGAATAAAAAATTCTTCCTGAAAGCTTCAAATCATGTTCACTACCTCTAACTGATAACCAGGTTTCTATTACCACCAACTATTGGTGGTAATAGATTGATACTTACATTCATACCACGGTGTCACTGCTGGCGGCCGTTAAATCTGTCCCCGAGAATATCATCAACTCAGTAGCCTTCTGGCTTGTGATTAGGTACATATGTATTGTCATATATCTATTCCATGGGGATTGTTTCAGATTTCTAAATTACTTTCATAGGTTGTTGGGCAGTTGTGCGCTGATTCCATCAGGTGTACAGTAGAAACAACTACATTTAACTCACTGTCTGCCCCTGATGACGCCAGTGTGTCTTTTGATAATCTATTTGGTCGGGCTTTGTGTCTATTGCAAAATGTTGTATTTTACGTTTGTTATTGACATCATCAAAATATGACTATTGGTGGTAATAGATTGATACTTACATTTCTAATTATGTTTATATGAGTGTGAAAACACACATCCGTAATCCAAGGTGTGGATAATGATGGAAACACGTAACCCACACGGTTGTCATATTGTTGTGACAGGGGCTAGGTGGCGACATAAGGAATCAGATGGGTAATAATCTGTAACATGGTAATGTGGCTTAACGTGACGTCATCAATTATGTAGCAGAGGAATCAGATGGGTAGTAATCTGTAACATGGTATTGTGGCTTAACGTGACGTCATCAATTATGTAGCAGAGGAATCAGATGGGTAGTAATCTGTAACATGGTATTGTGGCTTAACGTGACGTCATCAATTATGTAGCAGAGGAATCAGATGAGTAGTAATCTGTAACATTGTATTGTGGCTTAACGTGACGTCATCAATTATGTAGTAGAGCCTTTCCAGAAGCCGGATGAGACTATTTCCCAAGTGATATTTTGAACAGGACTATGCTCTTCAGGAAACGAAAGTGTGTTCCGTTCAATGATGATCAAAAGTAGGATGGATAAAACTAGATACTACCTATAATTGGCAAGAATTCGCCACTGGTCTAGTATTTGGTGGGAATTCATGAAAACTGCAAATAGTGGAATTTGCAACGCCGCAGCGGATGTCTGATATAATTGACATGAATCATGCAACTACCGTCAAGATAATTTGCAGATTCGAATCGAGCAGTCATTTGTTGATGTCCCGCGAAAGGCAATATCAAAATTGATAGCAGCATTTTTCTGTGGAGAGAGAATAGCAAAACCTGTTGACCACTTTGTGGTTTACGAAATACCATCAGCATATTAATACCACCACATTTCTCATTAAGTTGTTCGCAAGTAATTAATGCATGAAAATTCCCGTATTAAACTATCAAGGAGTGATGTATGTTTTGATCCCCAACTGAGGTATTCGAATGATTTTGGAAACTACTGTGAATTAGGGAATGTTATTGATGGCCTAGAGATATACACAGACAGAGAGACAGTATAGCCCACAGACAAATGCCATTGAACAACATTAAGGTTAGTCACGGAGATTTGTTGGAACGAAGTTTGCGTGTGAATTTGTGATTGTATGTTACATATGTTACATTATTTTTTTTTTACAGTGGATAAGATATAGGAGATTGTTGAAGCCTCTGACCTCTGATCGAAGCCTCTGATACTATCATAGAAGCCTCTGATTTCCATGTGTTCTCACAGGGGGGTATCAGACCTGACACTTGATTGACGTGTACACTACCGGGCAGTCAGGTAGTAATATGTGACATTGTATTGTGGCTTAACATGGCATGATTAATAATGTAGCAGGTTCTTTCCAAACGCCAGATGCGATTACTTCCCAAGTGATGTTATGAAATAGAACAAGAGGGCCGTCGAGAGAGGCAGTCGGTCGTCAGGTGTCCCCCGGTACGTTCCGGGATAAAGTGCGTGACGTTGTTTGCACCCCCCCCCCCCCCCAAAATGTTTTTCTTCCATAATTTTTCTTTTCAGATTCGGCTGAAATTCAAAAGCAACCTACCTCAGGGCCCGATGTATGTGTACGAAGAGTTTCGTGATATCTTGGTGTGTTTCGGAATGAATCGCGTGAAATTAATGCTGATTGTTCACAGATAGTTGTTAGAATAATATCATTTTGGTGTATGCTGCACTTTCAGAATTTTCAGTACGTCCGAGTGTGAGTTGAAAACATGCATACTCGTATTCACTTGAAGTGATTACTACAAAAACTCTATTCTGGTAGGACAGAGACTGTCCTATTTTCGAGCATGAATATGGGAAAAAAATACTAGTCTTCATGTTTTTCATTAAAACCGTATCATGAATGTTGTTTACTACTATATAAGCCTTTGATTTACATACGCTCTCACAGGGGGAATATATCAAATCTGACACTTGATGGAGTTCTGTCTGGTTAGGCAACCTGGCTTTTCTAGAATCTTCACATCACGTGCAATAATACTCTGATAACATGTGTGTGATAATTCCTT